>JAZDUA010000902.1:0-390656 GCA_038098605.1 Gryllus longicercus | reverse complement strand
TAAGGGTAAAATGTTTAGTTTTGTTTTTCAGTTGAAGTTAATTCATAATAATAAATTATAATGGGCCACTGTTACCCTTGAGTTTGGGTTACTTTGGCCCATAGCAAATCAATCAAAATAACCACAAAATTTTCAGTTTCAGTTTGTACCTTTTCTTTTCTGGATTTATACGGCCTACATGCTTGCTTGAGCTACTTACATCTAGTGAATAATTTTCCTCAATGCTTGTGCCATTGTCCTCAACCTCATCCCGTCAAAATAAAAGGTCTCATTGAACGGATTTAGTCTTCGAATGTTGATGAATAGTCCACGTATTTCTTGTTTGTTGTCTTTTTCCTTGTTTTACTGTCTTTGGCGTAGGATTATTGGGCCAATATAAGTCGTATTTTTGGGTTTATGTGAACTCAAGAATTCGATTATACTTTGTGTAAGAACAAATGTATACTTACCGAACTTCACAAAGTCGGATTACATCATCCATGGTTAAAAAGCAGTAGAGCAGGTGTTCTCACAGTAAACAACATACATCCCTGCTGTTCCCTGACCAGGTATTCGTTCACTACTAACAAATTCTGTTATGCAGTCGAAATGGCTGGTGTTAATTTAAAAAAAAATGAGATCTTTCGAGAGGCGGGAGCACGTATTTATTATTTTCACTTTCTCACCCTTGCGAATGTAAGAAGAGAAATTATTGTATTCGTGTGCCGGGAAACGGCGAATTTTCGGCTGAAAAACTCTTATTGTCGGGCCCTGGTTGCGATGTGAATAAATCCTATTCCTTTGTATAGAAAATTACGTCCTCTAACACGCGGTGTAGCCAGAATCCTAGTTTTGTGGGCCCTTGATACCGAAAAATAGATTGTCGACAAAATGTCAGTCCGCCCGCCTGCTTGCCTGCCTCAAAATCACTTTCAAAATTTTCTCAAAAATGGCTTAGTTTTTTATTAACCTTTACTCTCGGATAGCGTAAAGGACGCCGTAGAGAATGGTGCAGTTACATGTTCGTTGAAATCCTTGATTTTTCGAAAACTGCGGACGTTCATTTTGTTTTGGACGCCTTCCTACAACTTCAATATTGAAGATAAGACATTTTTCCCTTAATGAAATATGTTCTTTATAAACATCTTGAAATAAGGTCATGTCCAATTTTTCGAAAATGAGTAGTTAAGTGTAGTTTTGCGCAAAAAATTGGCAATTTTTTTTCTGAAAAAAACTCCAATATTTTCATTAACTGTTCTCGTATGTGTCAAGGGACGATTAAAAATATGGTGCTAGTCCCGGCGAATTCTCCGTTTTTTCGAAAATTGCAATAAGTTACAATACTACAAAGTTGAAGATAGGGTTTTTAACTAACATAGCGGTGAAAATTAAACGAAGTCCGTTGTAAAAAATCGACCCTTTAAAAAAGTCATATACAATTTTTTGAAAACAAAACAACAAACTGAGGCGATTGTATTTTTAAACGTCGCCCCGAGTACGGAACTTCACCGTCCCATAGGATAGAGAGGAGGTTCACTGCGAGTCCAGACGTGGGACCTGAGTTCGAGTCTGTGCGCAAAAATGCTGATTGAAATCACTTCTGCAGGTTTATGTAGTTTAATATAGTAGAATGGTTAGAAACAATGCGAGAAAGTATGTACTGTTTTACCTCTAGTTTTATTTTGGGAAGAGAAAAAGGCCCCAGGGGCGAAGGAGCTCGCGTTTTCGGTACTATGCATTATCTACTGTTAGAGAAAAAGACCAAACGGTGGAGTCACATGCATATTCAAACAAAATGTATGCCAAATAAACACGTAGAAGAAAACCTTATAATCTTTAAAATAGGCCAAATTTTCGTTATCCGACTTTACATTAAGCAGTCACAAAAAGTAGCCGACGATGTTGAGCAAGTAATTAAAGCAATTGCAATTAGGAGGAGCGATAAAAAGGTTATCCCGTGCGGCCACATCAATTGAAGAATTGATCACCCAGATACCAGTCAATGTTAATAGTCGCATTTCTTTCAGAAGAGGGTTTCAAATTACTGAACGATAGGGGGGCATCCTTAGGTTGACGCGTACAGCGTCCGTCCGTCCGTCCGTCCGTCCGTCCGTCCGTCCGTCCGTCCCGTCCGACTAGGGCAAGTGCCGCGAGATTTGAAAGTAGAGTTGTACTACTTTCTCTGAGGTACGTCACTTCATACTTTGCCACGAGTGTCTTTGGAGATGTTAGTTTACAGTTATTGCCTGAGATTTAGTGATATAAATTCCCATTTCCTCTACTAAAACAATTTTTTTTTGAAATGAAATATCCCAGTCATATTCAAACTTTTTAGTTGACAGTAAAATTAAACATTTTAAAACAATGGTCTTAAATTCATAATTGTGTTTCCTTAAGTGTGCAATAATTGCATTAACTTTCTACTTCAGATTAGGAACAAAGTTTCTTGTCTGATAAAACTGCCCATCTGTGAGCCATTCCATGCCAAATTGCAAAAAAAGACCAAAATTTGACCTTCATAATTTTAATTACATTGTATTTTTTCTATTTATGTGGATTAAATATGTTAATGTGAATTTTTTATATTTTTTTCTAACTTTATTATTTTTGAAAATATTGCATTTGGAAATTTGCTAAAAATGACATGCATTACTAATTTTCAAGTATCACAAACTAGAATACATAAATTATAGAATCTGCTCAAATTCCATTCAATAACTTCTGCTCCTTAATTTTCTTGATTAAACTAATAGGTCCTGAGCAATTTGAGCATTCCTGAAAATAACAAGAAATTGATGGCAGGTTGCAAGTAACGTATGCCTATGCATCTGTAATTTTTGACAACCACACCAGAATTTTTTGTTGAATGTAGAAGGTTTGCCCCATCTATCATTAATTTAATATTTTCATGGTATACACAAACAGAGTTACATTAGCTCCTGGCAAAACCCGTTCTTTTAAGTTCAGAAATGCAAATTTAGAAAACTATTTTGTCTTGGGGATATTTGTCCTTAAAACTCTTGTAGGTTTACTTAAGATTACACAAAATAAGTCTCTGCTGCTTGTGAATTTTTTGACTGTTTTCTTTCACATGAACTCTGCCCAGCCATTATCCTACTGACTTCTTCTGACCTGTAGAATTCCTGAACTTTTGTCACAATGCACATTTGGAATGCCTTACTGAAGTTACTTTCAGGTGAGGACAAAATTCCATTTTTTACCGCCAACTCTTTAGCCATTCTTATCATATGGTCAGGTGCTTCGAAGTGTCATTTAATTTTCTTGTCTTTCAAAAATTGTCAAAATTTGAATTTTCAATGCCTTCTCATCTGTAAAGTGAAAGGAAGATATTAGTTTCCTAATAATATCTTTATTGTCTGATTTTTCAATGTACATCAAAGGATCTTCAGTATGAAAAATTCTATCTGTGATATTGCTTTGTACTTTCTGAAATTTCTCATGGGGATACCCTTTTGTTGCAATTTTCTTAGCAGTTACTTCAGATGATGCAGTGATTTTAGAACTCCTCTGGTGGTTAATCACATTTTGCGGAGTATGCGTAAATTCCAAAGTTTAAGTTGTCAGCTTTTGTGTGATTTGATTTGGAATGGCTCCTGTAAGAGTGATATTTAAGAGGTGGTTCTCTAGAGAGAGGCTACATAGAGATTTGTTGATTTATTTCACATTATTGATATGTACAGTGAGTAAAGTTATATAATAAACCATAAAATTATATGATAAACCATATTTTTGTGTAACAGCATTATAAGTTTTTAAGAGAATCAAACTTAATTTTGAGAAAAAACTTTAAAGTGACGTCTTGGGAATTTGTCTTCTGGGCAAGAAAACGGTGGTGAGCTGTTCTGTTTACTGCTTTTTGCCCTTTTATGAAAGATTTCTTTTGACGAAAATGGTAGTTTACGATGCTGGAATTCAAAACAAGAAGAAGAAAAAAGCATAATACAAAACGATAATGCAAAGAGGTTGCCATTTAAACATATTCCACTCCCTTACTATATTATACATGTAATTTAAAAAATAAAATTAATGAGAAATTAATTATATAAACATAATTTAAATCTCATTTGTTAGAAGACATCCGGTAAACATGTTTTTGTTTAAAGTAACCATTCTTCATAATAATTTGATCATTGCACTTATATTCCCCGCTTCAGCTTACATGTGTATACCTGTTTTGGTTTTGGAGGGGAAAGGAGAGCGGAGTCGGGGGACATTGCCCAGACCGGCTTGTAGCTAAACTGTAAACAGGCTTTTTACTAAAATGGATGTCCTCCAACCAATCTTGCTGTCGCATTTTCATTAAAATTGTGAATTTTGAAAATTGTCAAAATAGAATTTTTTTTCTAATTGGTTCTAAGGCTTCAATATCAAAGTTGGAGATTTTTTTAATGCTATCTATTTCTCAATATTAGTTCTTGAAATCGTTTAATGAATATTTTTTCAAAACTATATTGCATAATTTTTAGTTAGAAAGTATAAGGTCAAAAATAATATTAAAGAGAAAATATCTTGAAGTTTGTGGAAATTGAAACACATTCAATAAATTACATGTATCAATAAATTAATAACATGAATATTAAACCTGTCAACTATTCTTTACCATTGATTTGCCCCCTATATTACTTAAAGCCAGCAACATCTATTATTTAATTGTTAGCTTTAGTTATTACAGGCTAAGATCATCCTATTGTGAAAAAATTTGTCTTATTCATTTCAATCTTACCAAATGTGAAAATTGTAAGGGGTAGGTGCAAACATTTTGTTGACAAAAAATTTATGGTTTATTATGGAATACTATTGGCGATGTAAAGAGGGACAATCATTTCAGGATAATTTTGAGGAACAAAAATTGAAATCCTCCATTATATGTCCTTGCTTTTTCATGATCCACTGCTTGTAGTTTTTATAAACATCTTTCTTTTCTTAGTTTTTTAATTCTCGTTCTTTGTCATTGTTTATCGGTTTTACTACTAGTGTAAGTATTTAGTTTTACTAAGGTAAAAGAGAATTCCTGTTAGTCATTCATTTTGTTATTTTATTTTTTGTAGGTGTCAAAACTGAAGAACCGTCCCTGCCAGAAAATCCAACTTCATGTTCTGCTGTTGTAAAAACTGAGGTCAATGGTAACAGCAATCATGAATTTCCTAATAATGCTGGCACAGGAACTACTCCCTCTGGAGGTTAGTGTCTTTTGACATCTTTGTATATTTGTATAAAGTCCAAATTTTTGAAATGTTATGTTGTTGATGTATTTTATGTTGTAAGAATCATGGGTAGTTTTGAGAAAGTGTTCAATAAATTGCACAGAAAGAATTACATTAGAATAATTGCAAGAATGTAATAAAATTGAAGCACAAAATGAAGAGATTCAAAAGAAAAAATACAACAATTGTTGGCAAACATGTTAAATATAAATACTTTAGAAACATTGCCATATCTATAACACAATATTATGGAGAGTAAAAAAAAAACACCCAAGCCTCTCTCTTTTAAATAGAACATATAGAAAATAGATTCTTTGAAGTAACCACCACAAATTGTGTTGCTGTTAATGACCTGAATACAATCTTATTAGGCAGAGGAGGACTATGTGTAATCCATATTATCATCAGAAGTTAACATAAAAATGTAGGTGAATTAAAATTAGTGTTCAAAGTAATGAACAACAGCCTGAAGTAATTATTTGCACAGAAACTGCAGTTTGAAATAAATCACTGCAAATTTTATGAGATTAGTGATCATTAAATGTTTGTTGGTAAATGGCAAAATTAACAAAATGACAGAACTTAATAAACTTGTTAAAAATAGCATAAACTTTATAAACGAAGAATTGTAATGGTATTGGTACAATGAATTGTTGATTGTAAGGTTTGGAGAATAAAGAATGCACATGCGCTGGTGGGGGTAGTTCTGAAAGGAACATTGTGCACTTGGTTACTTTAAATGCATTATTGTGGTGAAAATAAAAGAAAACGACATCTCAATATCTCAAGAATTTAACAATTTTTAATGATTATTTGGATGAATACATTACCGTTTCCTTGTGCAGTTATCCAATTAACCACGTTTGGATTGTGTAACACTGGGCAACAAATTTGTTTTTGTTTCATAACAGTATTAAAAGAGGGTGTTCTTTATTAATTTGAAGGTGCTGAAATTAATGCTGTGTACAGAATATTTCCATCGGGTCACATTTATTATTTATAGAATTACAGCCCGTATATACATTCTATATGGCTCTATTACTTACAATTAAGCATCATTTCAGATGTAATGGACCAGAAAGTACAGTAGATAAAATATGTTCACTAACTATATAACACAAGTAGATTGCTTTTTGTATGTAACTGAGAGTTCTCCCTAAAGGAACTTTCAGAAGTCTCCCATCATGGAAATATCTCCATTGCCTTGGTATTGAAGTTCCATTTTGGCTATTTCCTGGTGAAATCTGTGTCCATGCTCATCACTCATATCTTCCCAATAACCGGTAGCTGTATTCTTCAAATCATGCAAAATATTTCGTATGTGAATGATTTCGAACAGCTTCATTCTCGAAAGTATTTGAAAGTTTTTGCATGCATGTATTTGGCAACATTAGAAATTGAATTGTATCTCTCACAAAGAAGCATATTTTAGCGCACACGGTTTCTCTTTGGAAGAAGATTCAGTTTTCCATGAAATTCAAATTATCAATTTAATTGCACTCAGCATCATGTGCATGTGGCAGTGTTTTTTATGGTGTTCTCTTGGTTTTTATTTGAAATCCCTTTTTTGTTTTACAAATATTATTTTAAGGACACTAAAATAGAAATTAGTCTGAATAATAATAGTTGTTTAGTATTGAAGTTTTAAGTGTTTTCTATTTGACAACTGTATATTTATTTGTAAGAGAACAAGAAATTGGTATAATTTAAAAAGAATTCACAAGCTAGTCAGGAGTAAAACTTAGCTCTTGCTGATTTTATGAATGTAAATAAAGTTCTATCTAGTGGGAAATTTTCACCCACTTTCACTATTAAAAGATTCCCAAAAAATGTAGGAACAGTGGGTCTGCAATTGAATGCCATCGTGGGTGTACAGAAGGACTTGAAGCACTGGCACAAAACGTGGCATGACATGAAATCAGCTGTGAAAGGGTAACAGGCCATCATTAATAGTGAAAGGAAGAGAACTGGAGGAGGCCCTCCACCACCTATACTTAAACTTAAAGATACCTTTTCTCTCATGGCTCAAACTTAATGGTACAATTGTGGGGACACAGGAAATTGTTTAGATTCTCTGATACACAACATAATTTTTCTTCAATTGAAATATTAACAAATATTTGGTAAACTGATTATAAATATTTACTTTTACAGTGCAGTACAGATTCACTCGTGCATTATTTTGTTTCCAATTTAACATTTAGCACATGAAGAGTAATTGATAATCTACATTTATTCCTTTTATGGAATCAGTATACTGAAATATGCTTGCATAATTTTTTGCCAGCTTCTTCATGTGCTGAGGCTACTTGTGTGCAGGCGTGAATGTTATTTCAGAGTAGTGTTAACAAATCAAATTACCCTTTAAGAGCAATTAAGTATTCAATTCTGAAGTTAATTTTTTCTTGCAAAGGCGTTCCTAACAATGTTAACTTTTGAATTTCATTAACTTTATGTAAAATTGTTATGCATAAGAGTATTTGTATTTATTTTTATGTCAAAAACTATAAAAATAGGTATTATGTACAGGAGAGAAGCACAAATAAGTCTTGATAAAATAATAAAATACATAATAATGATAACAATCATAAATACTAAAGTAAAGATGAAGTTTGTGTAACTACAAATACTGTACTTAATTAACTGGCTTTTTAGAACCCAGGGGCTAATGATCTGCTTTTAGTTTTCGTACTTCTAAACTAACCTAACCTAACCACACCAGACCACACCTCCCCTTCACTGCCGTCGACCAACCACCTCACCGTCAACTGCCTCGCTCCCCCACTGCAATGCCCAGCCACTGCTGTCATCGCCCTGTGCCATTAAAAAAATTCTTTGGAGGGGAAATTAAGCCGGCTATCATATGTTGTAGAATTACTGCATGTAAAAGGCACTCAAGCCTAAAAGAAGCCACTGAGCAAAATTGAGGTTGCCTGTTTTGTTGCTCAAATGATACCGTTTCTCCCTGCTAGACGGGGAAAGGAGCATAGCGGAATTTGCGTGGTCCGAGGGAAAAGCAGGCCTGATGGCCTGAGCCTTGCTACGGAAAACATGGCATAATTGAATTGAATCGCCATTTTACTGCACCCCCCCCCCCCACTACTACCACCGCCTCCTACTACTACACCCATTACCCTCCCCCTCTGTACTGCCAGCCCTTCCACAATGCCACCCCCACCTCAAAGCAAACGCCCTCTCCTCGTAATGCCATTGCCACGCCGTTGACAACTGTTACAATGTCGTCCATCTTCTCGTCATTCATCTCCTGGACATCCAGCCCCTCGTTGACCCCCCTCTCCTAGTATCATTTCCTTTCTCCTTCAATCCAACCTGCTCTTTCTTTTCCTCATCGTCGCTTTCCTTCTCAACACTTCCTCCTCCTCGTCGTCCTTTCCTCGTCGGCTTCGTTTTCTTCCTCCTTCTCGTCGTCGTTGTCGTCTTATTCCTCCTCCTCGTAGTCGTCTTATTCCTCCTCCTCGTCATTGTCCTTACCTTCCTCGTGGGTCGCCCTTACCTTCCTCGGCGTCGTTCTTACCTTCCTCGGTGTCGTCCTTACCTTCCTCGGCGTCGTCCCTTTTCTTTTCCCCCTCCTTTTCCTTCGCTTCCTCCTTTTCCTTCTCCACGTCGTCCTTTTTCTACTACTCCATATCTTCCTTTTCCTCCTCTTCATTTTCCTTTCCACCTTCCTCCTTTTCCTTCTCCACGTTGCCCTTTTCCTTCTCCACGTTGCCCTTTTCCTTCTCTACGTCGCCCTTTTCCTACTTCACGTCACCCTTTTCCTTCTCCACATCGCTCTTTTCCTTCTCCACGTCGCCCGTTTCCTCCTCCCCCTCCTCCTCGTCACTCTTTTCCTCCTCCTCCTCGTCACTCTTTTCCTCCTCCTCCTCGTCACTCTTTTCCTCCTCCTCCTCGTCACTCTTTTCCTCCTCCTCCTCCTCGTCACTCTTTTCCTCCTCCTCCTCCTCGTCACTCTTTTCCTCCTCCTCCTCGTCACTCTTTTCCTCCTCCTCCTCGTCACTCTTTCCTCCTCCTCCTCCTCCTCATCACTCTTTTCCTCCTCCTCATCACTCTTTTCCTCCTCCTCATCACTCTTTTCCTCCTCCTCATCACTCTTTTCCTCCTCCGCATCACTCTCTTCCTCCTCCTCATCACTCTCTTCCTCCTCCTAATCACTCTCTTCCTCCTCCTCATCACTCTCTTCCTCCTCCTCATCACTCTCTTCCTCCTCCTCATCACTCTTTTCCTCCTCATCACTCTCTTCCTCCTCCTCATCACTCTCTTCCTCCTCCTCATCACTCTTTTCCTCCTCCTCCTCCTCCTCACTCTTTTTCTCCTCCTCCTCCTCCTCCTCCTCCTCCTCACTCTTTTTCTCCTCTTTGTCACTCTTTCTCTTTATCCTCATCACTCTTTTCCTCCTCCTCCTCCTCCTCCTCCTCCTTTTCATTGTCGCCCTTTTCCTGCTCTTTGTCGCCCTCCTCCTCCCCCCGGCCTGTTCCTCCTCCTCCTCCTCCCGGCCTGTTCCTCCTCCTCCTCCTCCCGTCCTGTTCCTCCTCCTCCCACCCTACCCCTCCTTCCATCGCCCTTTTCGTTTTTGTTGCTCTTTTCCTCTTCTCACCCTTTTCCTCTCGCTCTTTTCCTTGTCGTTGTCCTCTTGCCCTTTTCCTCTCTCCCTTTTACTCATCAGCCTCTTCCTCCTCACCCTTTTCCCACTCGCCCATTTCCTCCTCCTCTTCCTTCTTGCCCTTTTCCTTGTCCTCCTCCTCCTTGCCCTTTTCCTTGTCCTCCTCCTCCTTGCCCTTTTCCTCGCCCTCGCCCTTTTCCTTGTCATCATAGTCCTTGTCCTCCTACATGTCTTTTTTCCTGCCTCTTTGTTCTCCTCCATTTCCTCTTTCACATCTTTCTCGTCTTCCTTTTGTTCTTTCTCCTACTTGTCCTTTTCCTTCTCCTCGTTGTCATCTCGAAGATGTTTCTTGTATTCGGTTTCCTTGTTCTTGTCTTCGTACGTGATAAACAATATTATGTAATTACAACTTTCTATTGTTTTTTTTTGTAATAAAATACTTTTTTTATTGGAGACAGTCTTCAATCATACGTAATAATTGTAAACATTATTTAAAAGGAAGGGAAACGGGTGCGGAGGGATAATGGATAATCTACCCATGGATAATTGGGAGGTTACTGTATTTTAATATTTGGTTGTTTCAGTGTACAACTAACACAGAAGTATTATGTTAACCTTGTCACATTAGTACCTATATTTCTCTATTTTTTGTTGATTATATTCTAAAAGTTTTGTGTTGCATGAATGAATTTTTTGCTTAGCAGATGTACATTTTGTTGTAGAATCTTGTGAAAATGTTCTTCCTCTGGGAATTCCTCTTCCCACAACAACTGGTCCACCTCCAAATGGAGTGCAGCCTCTCCCCAGCAATGTCATCAATAAACAACCAGGCACAATGGAAGCTCAGTACATGCAACAACAAAGCCAAATTTTTGTCTTTTCTACAAACCTTGCCAATAAATCTGCTGAAGCTGTTCTCCAAGGGCAATTCCCTTCAATTATTGCTTATCACTGTGCACAGCCGGGTACCAAGAAGTACTTAGAGGTTTGTATTCATTTTGTTAGTTTTATTTAGTTACTATAAGTGAGTACGTACCAAGAGCATATAGAAAACCAGAAGAGTGGTCAATATTTAATAAAAAAAGCTGAGAATTGAGAAACTGTTTGAATGCTGCATGATTTGTTACAATTAAACTATTTTTTAAAATAAGTATCTAATGGTAATTTGGTAGCTGTTCACTTGAAGGATTATTATTAAATTCTTTCTTTCCTTTTGTTTAAGTGAGTATGATGTATGTCAGCAGCATATTATTGTTTGTATTTTACATAGAGTTTTTTGTATTTTCTATAGAATTTTCTTTCTTTGTAATTCATTTGTAGTGAATAGTTAAAAATGGAATGTTCCTCACTTTTATTTCCATCATTCATTATTATTTTCTAAGACATTTTTGAAAAATATTTGTGTATCTTTACTTATCTAAAATTAATTATTTCAAAAATTTTCCCAGTATTTTGAATATTGGATAAAACCATGTGATCATTGAAAAGATAATAATGATGTCTCGAAATAATGTGAGAACACTACAGCATTCCAGATTCTTTACCTACCTATTGATGCAATTTTGACACCTTTGTATTTTCAGCTGGTTGCTATGACGATAATAATTTTTTTAATAAGAAATAACCAAATCAAAACAAAACAAATACAATTTATAAAGGGCAAGTTAAATTCTCAGTCACGCAGTATCAAATTTACATTCATTCTTATGTACTTGAGTTAGTATTATACCATGCAAGACCTTGTTCACTACTCATTTTCTTTATCATTGACCTTTTTATCTTTATTATATTATGTTACAAACTTCCTCTTCATACAAGTAATTAAATGTCACTTTCCTTGTACCAAACTGGTCTGAGTGCTAGGCTGTTGTGATATCCAATGTCTGTTGTTTTGTTCCATGTTATTCGTCCTTGCTATTATCACCGCCCATGTACTGTAGTATTTTGTTCTCACCTCCACTTCCACATTTCTATTTTATGTTAATAAAATTTATTGTAACTCCTTTTTTAAAAGTTTTTTTTTTTTTTTAAACTATTTTCCCAATTTTATTTTATAACTGTCAGACCAAATTCTCAAAACCTTGTTACACAACATTTTGCATTCGAAATTCAGTTTCTGCAACTTGCCCGTATCCACCCGCTCCCAATTCCCATGTATCTTTTCAGCATTCTCCCTTTTCTTCTTGCCTTTCCCCTTTTGCGATAATTCCTCTCCCAATTCGCATGTCTCATAAACTGTATCCCCAATAGGTAGCCTCATCTGTTTCTATAGAAATACATTGTTCTTTTATAACACTCAATATACATTTATTTAGTTCTCCTGCAGTCTTGAAATGTGTGACAAACGATACTTAAATGTTCCATCATTTATTTCAATTATTTACTATAACATTTCCCCATCCCTATTGATTATTTCCATCAAATAATTCTAAATATCACACTCACTTCACCTTCTGTTACTGTTTTAGTTTTATTCATTGATTCCTTTCTTGAATTCTAATATTTTATTTGAGATAAAATGATTCCTTTCAGTATAAAAAATGAAAGAGATGGATTCATACTTTGTATATTTCATACATATAATAATACTATACATGCATAATAAGATTCTTCAGTTTTATTTAGAAATCGATAAAAGAAAAGTGTCTTCCAATTAAATGAAATTGTCATGCATCATTCCTATTCATAAATCTGGTGATAGAACTATTATTTCTAATTATAGCCTAATATCTATGATTAATCCTTACCAAAATTATTAACAGTCCAATGTTTCAGATTAAATTAAAAACCATATGTGGCTTTTCTATCACACAGACAATTTAGCTTTATTAAAGACAGATCAATATAGGCCAACCTAGTGTTCTATATGGATTTTATATTAAACTCTTTCAATAACAAATACCAATTAGACATATGCACAGACTTCAGTAGAGCATAAAGCAAAGTCTACCATCTCGGTCAACCATTACTTATTCAGGAACTGTAATGTTTTGATATAACAGGTTCTATATTAAAATGGTATAGTAATTTGACTGACAGGAAACAATTGTGAAATATAGGAAATATGAAATCAGAAGGAATAAGTTTTTTTCTGGTATTCCTCACAAGTCCCATTTGGATTCTTTACTCTTCCTTATCATTATTGAATTTATTAAGTTTGTTCTGAAAGATATCGAGTACCTGTTCTTTTGCAGATAGTTGCAACATTTTTAAGTCTAATGAGAAACCTAGTGATTATTAGGACCTAGAAGTTGCATTGAACTCTTTTACAAAATGGTAGATTGGATAATTTATTTTTAAAAAATCCTTTTAAAAGTAAAAGCATAACATTTTTGCATTCTAGATCACCTTTAGAATATGACTACAAAATCAGACAAATATCTATCTATAAAGTTTCAATTATTAGAGATTTGGGTGTTATACTTGATATGAAAATGATATTTAAGGAGCATATTGATTTGATTGTAAATAAAGCCAACCAAATCCTAGGATTTTTGAGGAAAACTTGTTTAGGCTTTAAATGAACTTGAGTGTTGGACTCTGTCCTTGTCGTTGATCCAAACAGTTTTAACATTTTCCTGGATTGTATAGTCTCCATTAGTTAATTGTAAAAGAATTACAGCATGAATGTTGTAGAATTAAAGCTTTGAAAATGAATTTACCTGATCATTCATTGATTATGAATATTTATCTATTGCAACAATTAAATGTATCATCCCTCAGATCATATTTTAACTCTTCTCTCAGATCCACTTTCAGGAAGCACCATAACATATCGAAATTTAATATCTTTAGGATTTTGAAATTATACCATAGTGTACTTAACGAACAATCTGTTGTCTAGAATGTGTAACTTATTTAATGAGCTAATGATAGATTTATTTAGTCAACCATATTCTCAGATACTCATGTGTGTTTGAAAAATGAAATGGTTTAGTTATGATTTGTTATTTAAATTGCGATATTTTTAAAATTGATGTAGCTAGAATTTAGTCTGTGAGTTATAATTTGAAAATAATACTCTCAAATCTCTATGTTTGTATTGTGATGAAGGACTGCAGGTTCATTTATTCAATAAAATACATAAAAATTCTATTCAGAAAAACTTTCTCTAAGGATTCCTTCACTTGACTTGTGACTTGGGATTATGCCATACTTCTTTTGGGAGGAGGGGGTATATTTTTAAGCTGCTTTTTTAATACAGGATTGAATCCCCACAAACCAACCAAGCTCCATGCATATCCTTTCAGAAAATTGCCGAACTGACCCACCTCTATTGAGATGGGTTCTCTTATGCGTGTCAGACCTGTATGCAGCAGTTCTATCCAATTGAAACAGGTGAAGTGATTTTAATGGGTCACTGGCGGCTCATTTCTGTAAAGTTATGTGAAGAACTTGTTGGAAAATATAAATTTACTAATTCTTATCTTAATAATTGAAATCACATATATCTTGTACACCAAATAAATCCTTCGGCCCTTCAAGGCTGCGAACTTGTCTGTGATGTCTTCATTCATCTATTTCGTTATTAACTGCAGAAGTAATTTCTTTTGAATTACAATATTTCTTATGGAAACACCTGAGACACCTGTGAATCCTATGTAACTGTCGTATCATTAACCTGAACATAAATAATCAATGTTGATAATCCCATTTGTACAAATTTGTTGATGGAGTCTGAAATGCACTCAATTAATCCTTTTTATATGCTCTATTGAAATTGAGTGTGTGTGCAACAATATAGTTATATTCAACACTGGCAAATGCTTTTCTAAAAGTTACTTTTATTGCTAAATCAAGCATGTCCAACAAAACAATTTCTGTAGAGTTGGAGAGGAACACTTTTACTGGAAAACCTAATAATAATTATTGAATAATGATTTCTCTCATTTGCCATCTATTACTGTATGTATTTTTCCATATCACTGAAGTTCAAACATCTCTCATTATATAATGGTTTAGTGATTGGGACTTAGTGAGAAATATCAGAATTGATACATGGAACGAGAATTTGAGAAGTGTAATGGCTTCCAGGACCAAAAGATCTCGATAGTCGCAACAAAAATCAGCAGGAACTGAACTTTCCTCACTTGGATAAAACAAACATGTGAAACAAAAACTGTTTCCATCTATTTGAGAACTGAGAACGACAATATCATTTGCATGGATGCAGCATGATCTGTTCCAAGAAACCTCCAATAACAGGAACAAGCCCTCTGATTAGGTATTAGGGTCATGTCATCTCACTGGAATGGGTGCGCATTATGTGATTGGAATGAAATGGCCAGTGCAGGGCCTTGTTTAAAACTCCAGAAAAATTCTCTCTTTAAGCAGACAGAAAATTCCAACACGTTTGGTGGTTGACACTTGGAAGTGTGTATTTTGCTAGTGCCTGTTCCGCTTATTATCTGGTAATATTGGGCAGTTGAGCATTAATTTAAATTACAATTTTAAACATCCTTCGCATGCCTCTGGATCACAATCCCGAATTATGTGGGCAACCCATATGATAACCTGAACAAAATGGTAATGAAAGAAAACGGGTATCTGTTTGCAGGTTTGATGCATTGCAACAATTGTGTGGTTCAACCTTTATTATATACAGGTCTTGAATAACTGTATGCAAAAAATCCTCACACTACTTTTTAACAGTTGTTGGGTTCACCTGAAGAAGGTTCAAGATTTGTTTTTTGAACCAAAACGTATTGTGCTGCAATGTTTTAACAAGATAATTTATTTTTATATTGTTTGTAAATGTTTGAATATATTCAACCTATTAGTGATAATCTTGATATTGATTTGTTTTAATGGTTTGATAGTACCTCTTTTATTCATGTCCATTTTGTGTGGTTCTCATCGACAAAATAAATTGCATTATTGTATGCAAAAAAAATGTGGCCCAAGCTAGTGAAGGATTGATGGGAAGAACTTGTAAATCACCATTTTACAAATTTTACTGAGGAATAAAAATAAAATTTGAAGTCGTATGGTAAAACAAATTGTTTTAATCTCCAAGTACTGTTGGAACTGCTTCATTATTTTCTTACCAAAAAAAGAACTTATGGAAGACGAGAACTTATGGAAATATGTTCTGTCAGTGAATTGTGAGATCTGAAAATGTTCAATACCAATAATCACGATTTATGTTGTTTATATCCTTCTGTAGCAGCAGGGGAAATAATTTGTAGTTTTTTTGTGAAAAAAGTATTTGAAAATGTTCAATATATTCAGTAATTTAAATCCTGGATTTTTCAAGTAATGGCATTGCGTTCTTGGTGTTTACATACTCTCACAGAAATTCTCACCTACACACTCATATTCTAATACTTAATCACACATGTATTTTCATTCTTCTCATATACTCCTTTTCTAATGTGTTATTATGATTTGTTTGGGATGTTGGACTCATTGAATATGTAGCTGCTTTTCAAACTGAGTGTGCTATTTATAATTTTACAATGATCTCTGTGAAAATCAATTCATTACTTTTCAATGCTTTAAAGTAATTAAACTGCGTATTTTCTGTTTGAAAGCATTCTGTGTGAATGGTAATTTGTGTGGTAAATAAGATATTTTGTCAGCCAGAAAATCTTTTTCTCAACTTGTACTTGTGTGTTTTCCCTCGCATGTTTCATTTTGATTTCATAATAGAAAGTTCTCAGAGAAGCCTATAATTTTAAAACTTGTGCTCTTTAATATTATATTTCAGTATGTTTCTGACCATCTTAACTGTGTCAACCTTTCATTATTTTTTCTGAATCATATCTGCACTTAAAAATTTCTTCACAGAAACACCCCTTGAAAATGAATCAGTTTAACCGGCAAAATCCAGCCCAGTGGCTTAACAGCCTCGCTCAGATGAAACAGAAAGGGGGACCAGGTATCATGAAGGGTCTTCCTGGTGGCTTTCAAGGTGCAAATATTGTGGGAGAAATGGGAACAAACCCTGGTTCAGGAAGTGGAATAGGTGTTTGGAATCAGGTACGAAAAAAATATTTTTCTATTTCAAAATAAGTTAAAAACGAGATATTACTGTGTAAAAAGAATTAAAAATTGTAAAAGAAAATGGTTCTTAAGATCTTGCTGCAAAAGTGAAAGAGTGTTTGTGTTTTTCTTTCATATGTTATTCATGAATAATATGATTTTTGTATTTTCATAATTAAAGGTTATTAAAAAAAGTACTTTCTTTAGAGTTGTACTCCTGTGCTACCATTA
Source organism: Gryllus longicercus (assembly GCA_038098605.1). Classification (NCBI taxonomy): domain Eukaryota; kingdom Metazoa; phylum Arthropoda; class Insecta; order Orthoptera; family Gryllidae; genus Gryllus; species Gryllus longicercus. Next base: position 373,616 of record JAZDUA010000902.1, on the reverse strand, counting down.
TTGTAATTACTTTTTTTTAATGTTCATAATTATGCATACTGCGTATTATGAACATCCTATATTTAGAAATTTAGTGGAACATTTTACTTTCATTAAAATATAAGATGTCAATGATCTCTCTTGTGCAAGAAAAGATTCAAGAGGATTCCTTGATTATGATGGTCATGTCTTGATTGTGTGAAAGATTGCAGGATGTGCATATACAGCCCTACTAATAAAAGCTTGGTGTAACTTCGTTAAAACACGCTTATTCAGGGAATAGTTACTTCCAGCGTAAGTTAGGAATAAGGATGGATTAAATTTTTACCAATAATGGCCGCTAAACCGTAGCTTAACTAGTTCTTCCTAAAAACGGAATCAATGCTTGGCAATGTTGCTTCATACACAGTCGTTGGCGTATTTTGTTTATTCTTTGGTGCCTCTGTAAGGACTCGGCAGGAACTTTGCGTCTTGTTTGAGTAGAATATTTCACATTTTTTCCTGAATTGTGTTATTACATTGGTAGTTAGTGAAATCATATTGATGAACAAATAGTTTTGGAAATAAGATGATTTTGAATGCTGGTATCCGTGTACAAAAAATTAACTTAATGACCGTGTGCAGGTTAAGGATAGATAAATGATTGCAGAAAGAGCAGTTTGAAAATGAAATCTGACGAATATCATGAGAAAAAGATGTGAATTCGGTGAAATAAATAAACTGCGTGTTAAATAAGTTTATGAATAAAACACACATAATGCATTTATAACCCTTTTTTAATTTTTCAATGTTTCAATTGTGAAAATTTTAAAAATTTGTCTCTAAATCCGAATAATAATATAATTATCCCAAAAAACACATTCTAAAGAACTTAAAATTGATTCTTTTAAATCCTGTATTCATATCACAAACAACTTTTATAATTTACTTATTTCACATGGATCTAAAAATTTTGCCTTAGGTCCAAATTATTTTCCCAATTCTTGAATACATTAATGTTTCCTTAAAAGCATTTCCCATCCTCTGTAATTTAAAGAATTATTTCCCCCTTTTCAATTTATTTCTTTTTAAACAGAATGGTGTTTATTCAAATATAGTTCATTATGTTATACTTTTAAATTGTGGGTAAATTAAATTGTAAACAAAGTTTAAATACAAATAAATATAATAAAAAAAGAAGTAGTTTATTCTAACTTGATTGGAGAATGTTTATATGATTGTTGAACAATAATTGTTAGAGAAGAAAAAATCATCCATTCAACTTTATTACCAATTAAAACTGCAGTTTCAATTCATTTTACTCATATGCCATTAGGAACACTTAATTCTGATATAAGGATAGAACATTATTTAATTTTTGTGCTGAATAATTGGACAATATTACTGCTTGTGATCTAATTTATATTGAATTTATTACTATTTGATTTAATCCCACTTATATGAATTATTTAAAGTTAACATGTTCAAAGCAAGCCCATGTCAAGTTGAATTTTCCTTTTCTCATCAAAAAAATTAATTATTTTTCATTTTTGTTAACATACAACTAATTGAAAATATGTGTAAACAATAGTGAGTGAATGAAATTAGTTTCTGACCCATATTAGAAGATTTATCTTCTCAAGAATATCTGTTTTTTATTTATTCATTTTCTGAACCATTACCCTCCAAAACTTAATATAAAAAATATATCACTAAAATTGTTTCACTTGAAGGAAATAGTTTTGCCTTTTCTTACTACAGTATATTTTAAAGGCAGGGATCAATTTAAAACAGCATGCTAAAATACGCCAATATCAAGATTCTTTTTTCTATTTTAAGACAGTAGTTGATGAATTCAAATACTCATTTACATGAATATTTTTTATTAATGACCAACTTTGATACTGACATGTTCATAACTATTGCTTACCAAATTCACATTAACACATTATGACAATATTTTTTTTTATTAATCAGGTATTGTCCTAAAAGATTTGTTAGAACTTCAAATCTATTAATTTTAGTTCATAATGAACCAATTTTTTAGTCCGATACCTGGGGAAGGCTGAATATTTGTGACATTTTTTTCATTGTTTTTATGTAAATTTGCTTTGTAACTTTTAGTTATAAAATGTTGGTTAAAAGAATAATATTATATACATGTAGTTGGATACAAATAATGCTTTAAGTGAAGTTGAAGAGTACGTTCTGCAGAATTATATTTGGCATAACAATTTTTTTTTTTAATTACATTGAAAACCAATCCACTGCTTTCTTATATTTTTCCTAAAGGTAATTTCTGATACTGTGCTTTGTTAGAGATTGTTGATGTTGCAGAGAGCTAGAATACAAGACAAGTTCTTGTATTTTTTTGTAGAAAAACTAGTTAATTTAGATTTAAAACAGGTAAGAAATTAGCAGTATAGAAATTAATTTTAAATTACAAAATTTTCTCAGAACACTCAATGAAAATAAATTTTCTGTATTCTTGAACATAAAGAAGAATTTATTACCTAAAAATTTTAATGTTTAATAGCTGCAACACTGGAGCATTTTTATAAAATAAAAATATATCCATTATCAGACATACAAGTATAATTTTTATTTGAAATTAGTACATTCATAAAATGTTAAATCAATTATGTATCATATTTTATTTTAATTGTTCTCTTTAAGTGCTCTCCAAACTGCTGCTGCTCGTCGAACATCGGCTACTATTGGTAGTATAAGTAGTCGATTGCTTCTTCCTCCACATAAAATTCTGACTTTTGAAAGCAACGGCTCTGCATAATTTCTGCAGTCTCTTCTGAGCATTGAAAGCAACTTTTCAATATAACAAACATCTCTAAACAGTATTTTTTTCCTTGTTTTTCATGTTTTTTGTGGGGTCATAAATTATTCATAGAGGAAGAAGTAGATTCCAAAACAAATCTGCCATGAAATTTCTCACCTTCGGTCTTTGTTTTAATGTTGAATAATAGAAAATATGAGAACAGTGTGTCATGTTATTTTAGTTATTTAATTGATCATGGATAACACTATTTACTTTATTAAAATAAAACAATGTATATCCTTAATTTTCTATGAGGTATTGTACGTATGCACGATTAATGATTAAAAATACTTATAATGGACTCGCTATGGGCCTATTAGGGATATGGTTGCTTACTATTAATGACACTCGTGAACACACTTTGTTAACTCCTGCATACCGTCCCACGCAAACGCATTTTTATTTCGAAATTCAGCCGAATATCCTTCAAAAAGATTCACATGTGTCCGGTTACTTTTTTCCCCTCGGCTGTCTGTACATTTCATCAATGTTGTTTAACTTCTGTTTCTAATAAGAAACGCCAACAAAATCACTTCGAAGTTTCCAAAGCCAAAAGTCCAATAAAATTCGAACAAATTAATGATTCACGAAATAAACTAGGTTGCCAAATATTCCAGAAAACACAAGAAAAGAAAGTACAGTCGAATTGAAAATTAGAAATACAATGAAGCGAAACGCACAAACAGTTCGTGCTTATTCGCCTCTGTTTTCGTATTTCTAGGTTATTTCCAGGTTATTCCACACTTAAACTACGTGTCTCCGGTGTTTAGCGGTTGCCATGGCAACTATACCTCTCTTATTCCATGCTCGAGTTAGTCCATGTTTATTGGTAGGAGTTTTCGCTATTCTCCTGCTATTCTGGGCTTAAGCATAGAATAAATGTTACACCACGTTTATTGGTAGGGCTGAATAAACTTTTGTTGAAATGGCATTAGTTTTCTATGAAAAACAAATTCTGCACAAATAAAATGGTATTTAAAATATTTTTAGGAACCCATAACAACTGTTTTCATGTTTTTTAGCTACTTTTCAGAAACTAAGGTGTAAATAATGTTTTATGGGTTTTTAATGGGTTTTTGGCTTGATTATGACTTGTGATAGCATTATATCCCATAACAAAGACTAAAACTAATAGTACTTCCAGAAATTTTGAAAATTCTTGTTTTATGAAAATTTATTATTTAAAATTATAATTAATATTTGTCTAAAATATTATGAAGGGTTTTTATTTTTAAAAAATATGTGACTTAAATACATTAAAAATACAATGTTAAAACAATATGTTCTTGGTGGAGTGTGGTAGAAACCAATTGTAAATTTATTTTAGATCAGAACTATTGTTCAAGTTGTGTATGTTATTTTGCTTTTGTACCTAGATTTTTTCTTAATATGAACAACTATTTCATTATAAAACTTTTTTACATATAAATCGATATGGAAAAGTTAACTTAATTGAATATATGAACTTTTGAAATTTGCATTTCTTTTTTATATATGCATTTGTTGAACCCTATTCGCAGTTTTCTTTCACTGGGAACTTGTCATTGGGTCTGCAGTGCACAAGACATATACCAAAACATTCTAAAGGTTACTCGACTGTACTCTTCTATTTCCTCTCCACCACAAGTATCCCTTTCCCTGTGAAAACTCTCCTCTTAGTTATCAGCCTAAGCTGTGAGCTGTTGCTTGCACTCTTCTAAGGCCAGTTGAGTGAGTGTGTCTAAGCCAAAAATCCGTTGAAAAAATTGCATAAATCATATTTGCACCGTAGTTTTGAAACATAGTTTCAAAAAGTGAGTAAAAACTTTTTTATGGGGTTTGGAGATCTCTCAGTGCATTTTTAAATATAGTTTCTTTGGTGCAAATTTTTTTTTTATTTTTTTATTTATTTTTTTTTATTAAAAACTAACATTTTTACTAAACCATTGATATCAACATTGTTTCAATTCAACCTAGTATGTAGATTAGAGATTGTTAAAATAATGTTTTGCATTCAACTCTGTGGGTTGTGATAGAAAGGGAAACTACTTTTTCAGTTGATTCAAAAAGCAATAATCCTGACTGCCCGCTGGGAGGTTTCTCGTGAGTCCTTGGTTAACTATCTTTTTTGTTATTTTCCAGGAATAGCTAAAAATGTGCTCTTCCTAATCTTTTATCATTTGCTTGTATAAACTCTTAACCCCATTCTATGTCTGAAAATAGTGAAGTTGCAATTGTTAAATTTGAAGAAATATACAAAACAACTCCAGTGTTGTATTGTCTTTATTAATGTTTTGGTAATTTTATTGCTAATAAAATTTAGACTTTGCCATTGTCAAATGTGTAACTCTGTTCATGCAGTGCAGTGCTGTAAATTAAATTGGTCATTATCAACTTAATCCTTGTATTTATTGTGGCACAAATATGCAAATTTCAGAAGGAAAAGAAAATTTGTGTTTTGTCAGCAGGATAGATCAACAGAGCAAAACTTGCTACCAGTCAAGAATTCACTCACAGTTTGGAATGCAATAAAGTGAACATTGTGTTTATATTTTTTAGTGTTGAGTTTTTTGGTGTTTTTTTTATGTACCTTCACATTCTCCATATTTGTTTCTTTGCCTGTGGGGTTCTGTGGTTGCTGTGACTAAGAATCCGTGAAAAATCTGCACAAAGACAATTTTGGAATTAATTTGTGCTTGTTTTTTAACACAGTGCATGCCAGTAAATGCTAGAAAAGGAGTTTTTTCAGATGAAAAACTTCAGAATTCTGAGCAAAGTAATTTATCCAGCAATTAGCAAAATGGCAATATTGTGACCAATTTAGATTATCTGAGGTGTGATTATTGCAAGTTAGAATGTACACTTTGAATGAATTGACGTAATGAATGCTAATTAGTTAAAACTATGCCTAAGAAACATCTTTAAAATGAAATGTTCTCGATAATATTTTTACATTTAAGATGGAGCTATTTTTATCCACAAGTTTGAGAGTTGTTATAATCGTTTAAAACTGTGTGAATGCCAGATTTTGAAGATGAAGTTATTGTAACATTTCTGAACCCTTTGCTTGTTTTGTCAGTGTTGACAGCATAGTAGTATGTGTAGTCCCTCTTTGTTTTTTCACTTTCTCTTTTTTTAACTGGAATTCAAAATAAATTTAAACATTGGTCTTCAGTAAATATGTCTTTAATCTGAAATATTACGGAGACCCTGCTGGCACATCCATTCCCAATATTCGTTATCAACTGTAGATATTACAATAATTGAAGGATGCTGAATACTTATTCTTTAATGGAATTCAAAAGTGCATTTGGCTTGATGCTGTTTCCCTGTTGAAGTGTTCCTAATGCAAAAACATAAGTAGAAAATAATCCCAAAGAAGTAATAAATGAGAGGGGTAATCAATATTAGAATTCAAGAATTCCGTATGAAACCCAATTATTGCTCTCATAAATACATATCTAACAAAACACATGTTGGTGTACAAAGGTCAATAAGCCAATACTATTCCCAGTGTACCAGTGTATGATCAGAGATAGCGAAGGAATAGATGCAGGTTAAAGACTTTCCCCTTACAGTATGATAAAACGAACAAAATTTCCAACTTGAAAATCTCAATGCAATTTCTCATTTGTTTTCAGAATTTTTTCAGTTTATTTGCAATTGAAGACTGTACAATCTACTGGAATTTTTCAAATAATTGTAAATATTTCATACATAAATGAGAACACATAATTTGTGGGTAAGGGTTTATAGTCATTAGAATTTCTTATCATTAACTAGTAACCAGGCTACAGAACTTGTATAATGAACTTAAGGTACATGTTCTGCACAAACATATGCGAAGACCACCTTGGACTAGAAATCAAGACAGTGCATTGCAATTAGTTCATTTTTTTCACGTGCCTCAATGAAGAAAGGTGAAATACTGTTTATGTGAATATGCAAATAGTATCAATTATTAAATACTTACGAGTTTTTTACTTTGTTTCCTGTGTTTTCCATTTTCTTAACTTTTTGAAATTACGTTTCATTTCACAAACACTTGTACAGTATACATATACCTCTTCACAGAAAACCAAGGATTAATGGAGTGTTGAAGGTTGAGTGAGCAATGCATGCTCATGGAACGAAGTGTTAATGAGAGCTCCTAGACTTGATAGAGTTACTCCAACATTTTTGAGAGCCCCTGCTGGTATTACCTGTGATGAAAATGAGTAGGAACGAAGAGTTCTTTTACCCTTATGGACTACTATCTGTCCAAAAAGGAAGGCAACCCAAATTTCTTGAATGTAGTATGTATTCTTGATTACATTTTTTCACCACCTGTTGCTCAATAATTTTATTGATGAAAAGGTGGAGCAAAGTTGACATAAACAAAATATGATTTGATATGTGAACGAGGAAATAAAAAGTACGTCCTTTTTCCCACTACACTCTGATTGATAGTGATTATTTATCTACAAAGCAATTCTTCAAAACTGAAATCAAAAATTATTTTATTTATTAAATAATGGTAGTAGCAAAACAAGCTGAAATACACATACCCCACAATTATGTAACAGATCATCAGGTAACACATTTATTATTATAATCAGTTATCACAACACTGCAGTTGTCAAGCTATCCAAATCACAGCTCTCACCATTACATCACATGATAGCTGTCACGCCACTTGCTTTTTTCATTCATTTGGCTCCACAAACACCAATCTAAACTATACTTGATTGAATTCGAGGTCTCCTTGTTAAAACAGCTTGAGAGAGCATTCCGCTCATTAATGGATCAATTTACAATAAAATGTTATCAATGACTCTTTGTTGCCACTTCTTTTTGGAGCTTCATATTATGTTCTCTATGTCTCTCTTGGATCTGGAGCTCTTGTGAACAGACTCAAATTGGGGTACATTGTAGAGCCCATGCAGGATCTTGTATGTCTCCATATCTCTTTTCCGTTTTGGAAACTGTAATATCCAAGGTCTAGCTTTGAAACAAAAAGACAAGATGTAAATTAGTTGTTGAAGTTTTAATAGAATCAAAAAAGAAGGGAAAGGAATGTGAAAAATTGGAAAATGAAATTCATATATTCAGTGGAGTTAATAAGGAAGAATGAGCAAAGGCTGGTGTATCAATTTCGATTGCTAAAAAATGGTCAAACAGCATTCAAAGATGGAATCAGAAAAATGAAAGATTGATTATGGTGCAATTAAAATTAAAAGGATACAATGTTGTGATAATCGGTGCATGTGCTCCGACAGATGGTTAAAAAGGATAGAGAAAAATTAGAATTTTATGAACAACTGACTACTGTTTTAGAAGAGATTGGAAAAGGAAAAGGAGTAATTATTTTAGATTTGAACAGTCGAACGAGAACAAATGAAAATAGCAATATAATTGGAGATACAGAGAACCACTAACAAACGATAATGGCCACAGATTGATAGAACTATATGAAAGATGTAAACTTCATTATCTAAAGAGACTTTTTAATCATGAAGATGTACACGAGTTTACGTGGAAGCAAACTGTGAATCAGTTGAAGTCGATTATTAATTATGCCATTTGCAAATTGAAATTGAAATTTGAAGACGTCAGAGTATATCAAGGAACAGTGTTTGGCTTAGATCATCACTTGCTGATGAAAGTAATAGTGTATTTTCCATTCTGCAATGACAGCAAAGACACTATGAAAAGGGACAAAAATATGCTCAAAATAGATAATCTATTTTTTTTTTAATTAAAATTTATTCCATTAAATTATATTTAAAATACAATTTTTAATAAAATGAAATGAAATGTCCTTTTCTTTGGCTTTGAATATGTATGAAGAAATTAAAAATAAAATCCATGAAGTAGCAAACAAAATCGTGGGATGAAGTATCACCCACCATAAATCTGCATCAAATTGCTTGAAATCTGCAAAGAGACAACTGACATGTGGTGATCCACATTACAAACAAAATAGAAGCAAGAACCCTTATTAGCAAATCAACTGTCCCTGTGTTGCTTATTGACTTTGAAGAGAAAGTTAGTAGCAAAATGTCTTGTGCAATTGAGGACTACCTGAAGTTTACTGGCAAAGTCATGAAAAAGACATGGTCAAATCAATGGAATAATCTCAAAGCAAGCATAACTCATAAGAAAGTCAATAAATTTTTTGCCCTCAAAATGTATACAAAACTCTCAGGTCATGAACGAGTAACTTTCACGCATCTGATCAGGCCTTACCAAATTTTGTTATAGTCATATAGCAAAAACCTAACTCATTATTTATAACATTATTGTCTGCTGAACATTAATCACATCCCCCAAGAATATCCCCAATACAATTCCATTAGACCTCAATTTTTTGATACAGAAAGTTTTAATTTTATCCTAACTGATGATAAATACCAATGTAACATAATAAAACTTTGTATCGAAATAGGTGTTTTGGACAATATTTAACCATATAAGAATAATGATTTCTCATACTCTCTTCTGTAACAACAATTACCATTGGTGATATCTTTAAAGGTATTGTACAGTATGTTTTGTATCCATAACCATAGAACTTTAATGTTGTGAAAACTTAATATTGGTAATGTACAATACTGTATTTATGTAGTCATTTATATAACCTAGTTGTTGGTGTGACTCAAAATTAATAAATAAAAAAAGTCTTAGAAGAAAATAAAAAAATGGAATGTGATTTCTGTAACAGTCCATGGTGGAATTTAGGTATTAAGAAACTAATAGATTTGAAAGGCCTGTACCACAAATGGCTTTCAACAAACAACAGACAGAGAATAACACATGAAATTAAACGTAAAGTTAAAAGAAGAGTAGCAAAAGCGACAAATGAAGCATGGCAAAACCAGTGTGAGAGAATAGAAAAGTACTTAGGTGCGCCTCAATCAAAAGAAGCATGGAAAACACTCAAAACAATGAAGAACAATTGTAATGAACAAATTATTCAAGCTAAAGAATGAAAGGAATATTATGAAAAGATGTTCATGGATGATCGTATGTAATACTTAAATATAACACAAACTGACCTAGTGATGAAAACATTAATGTAAACCATCATCAGTAAAAATGAAGTCAAAGAAGCTGTAAGATCCCTCTCTACAAATGGTACCCCAATAGAATTTATAAAAAGTAGCCCAGTTCTCATGGCAAAGGATATATTGAGTGTGAATTTTCAGTGAATGAGTGGTGTCTCATCAATAACATGTCGGAGAAATCGTTAGTGATTCTGCATCATGTCTGGGAAGGGGTTCAGAGTAAAAAAGGAATAGACAAAATATAAATTGCAAAACACATGATCCAATACATGAAAAATTCTTGTAGCCGATATAGAGACAAGCTTCGTTTTAGTTTAGAAAGATTAATGTTGAGTAATTATATTACCATCAATGATTTATTGTTAATTTAGTTTAAATCATTTGCGATATTACTCCAACTATGATTCAAAAAGTGATTGTATCGTTTATATGAAATTGTTCATAAATCTATGTAAATTCTAATAAATGTCTTCAAATAGTTTGAAAATACTTTCAGTGATATTTCAAGTGACCTGGATAACAAGATTTTGGGGTATGAAAAACCTGGGCTAGGCAGGGAATTTCAAAATTTTCCAAATGCAACAACTTTGCATAAGGTCTTTATAGATCTCACAAAGGCCTATGACAAAATTTCATTGGGAAAATTATGGGAAGTTCTCAGACATCAAAACGTCTTTTGTGGCTGTCCAAGAATCAACCAATTTTTTGAATAATCTGAAGAGGCTGGTGAATACTGCGCATGGGGCTGGACTTCCCATTTAAGTGTTTTAAGTAGGTTTTCACCAGTTTTGCGAGCGTTATCGTGTTACAAAATTACCTTGTCGTGTCTCTGCCCATACAGTGGCCATTTTTCCTTTACATTTTCTCTGAAACGTATCAATTGCAGTCGATAGCGATCTCCTGTAATAATTTTGTTTGGTTTGATAAGTTCATAATATCCAGCTGATCCCACCAAATGCGGAGCTGCGGTTTCGTACCATGGATTTGGCTTTGTGCAAGGTGTTGATGCATGGCGAACTTACCCCATGATCTTTTACGCTTAGGATTATCATACTGTATCCACTTTTGATTGCCAGTCCCGTTACGTTGCATCCAATGCCCTTGCTTCTGGATCATTCCTAATGGCTTCATTGATGATTGCGTGATTTTGCAGTGTTAGCTAATGTCTGACAGGTGTCTTCATCAAGTAATGCCTCCAATTCTTAGTCTTTAAACTTTTTCGGTGCGCCTGTACAAAGTACTGGAAGTCAGTGTGTTTCTGGTGTGACAAATACTCAAGGACCTCCTCCCCAATATCATTAAACTGCCAGATCTGCCAGTGCTCCTACTGCAATGTCCAGTCCAAATCTGGCATCGCCAAATAACCCCACTTCCAATTTATCTTTACCTTCCCCAAAATCATTATTTTGAAGTGTCAAAACAGCAAGAACGTATTCAAGCACCTTTCAATTTTATATTCCTATTCATAAATATGTGGTACAAATGATTAAAACATTTGTGAATTATTGAATGTTTGAATTTTTCATTTTACCCAATTTTTCCAAAATTGTTTTAATAGTATTTGCTAAAATTTCGTAATTATTATTGTATATCAAAATTTCTATTTATCAAATATTCTTGAAGGAACCCTCAGATTCTATATGTGGAGATCCAACTTTATTTACTATTTAACTAATAAAACCAACTGTATTTCTTTCCCTTCTTTTCGAAATCAGGAAGTAGAGCAGTGTTGTAGGTACAAAATAAACCAGCTGTAGTTTGTATTTATTACTTTGCCAATATATACCCCATGTATCGTTGACAATTGCTACAACAACAAAAAATCTGTGTAGAACAAACCATTGGTTTCAATTCTGTGAAAGATATTGAATGTTTTCATCCAGTAATCAGGGCATGTATACTCCATATTAATATTAGTTATTATTTATTTTGGATATTTATTATGTCTTCTCAGCATCAAAATTGGTGACAATTGGAAATTTATGAAGACCATTATTATTATAAAATTTACTAACTGCAAATTCATATTGTACAGTACTTGCTCTTAAAGCAAGCCTTAACCTAATAATAAAATAACCCCAAATTTAAAAACCCAGTTTTTTTGGTAATCATATTAACTTTATTACAAATTTTCAATCAGTATATTCAGTTTTTCGAATTCAAAATATCTAGTTCTTGTATTTACATATTTTACTTCATATTTGTTTATAATTCGGGGTATATTACCTCTGTATGATTCTGGCATGTTTTAATGGTTGGAAGGTGACTGCTTTTGTTGTTAAAGATAATCCATAACTGAAACTGTTTCTTCCATAAGACATTTTCTTGCATTATAAAAATTTGATTGTTCACTTTTGAAGAAGAAATCTTTCTTTACAAATTGTTTAATTTTCTTTTTCTATAATGAAAAACGGTGTGATATGATGTTAAGTATTTGATTCTTAATCTCCAGTTATCCATATGTTCATTGTATCAAAATGACATCACAACCTCAAATTTTCATTCAATTTAATATTCTTAAGTTATTTCTGTTGAAAAGAAGACGGTTCAGACTCCAGAAGGTAGAGCCTAACGTATTCTAAATTATTTCTAGCTTCTTATCCATAAATCGAGACATTACGAACAGAGAACTGTGTTAATTGATAATATTTCGTGCAATAATGAAATGAGGTTTTTAAATCAAGTGAGGAATGTTCTTAAATTGGTCACTAGTATACTGTTTGTAGTAAATGATATCCAATTTAAATGAACTATATTTCTTTGGAGCTGCAATATATTCAGATAACCTAAAAATAAATCATTCCTCCTATTGTGGAGTATTAAATATATTTTAATATTGTTGTGTATCAATTTATGTTTTCGAAATGATTTGTGTAGCAGTGTCTATGGTATGGCAAAAATTTGTCTTTATTGCTTAATATGTTACCTCAACTGCTTTTGTGTTTTATTTTTTGGAAGGATATTTCCAGATTCATTCTTCATTTAACAACTTCATGGAATTTGTGTTAAATTTATCTATCAGTTATTGTAAAGTATCAAAATGCATATTACAATGGTAATAATTATATAGAATATCTCAAGATGAGATAAATTAATTTTTAGTCTAAATATCAAAGTTTACTTATTAATAACTATTATAACTGGATCTTTGGTATTGTTCAACGAGTATTGTTTTCTTTCTTTTAACATCACTCAAGAATATCCAGTTTACTTAATTTTGTTTTGCAGTTTCTGCAGAAGTATGACATTCCTTGTTTCTTTTTGCTCCATAACCGACAGCTGAATATCATGCTGCATTTCGTTGTTAACTTGCTTAGATCCCAGAAGCTGTGGCTTAGAAGATTGCATGAATTGGGAAAAAATTGTGAGAACATGGGCACTTCAGAAATCATAGGTTTTATACTCACAGAAAACAAAGCCATTCTGCTGTTTGTGTGTGGAACTTGACATTTTCTATTCTTCCACCCATATATGAAAAAAGTTTTCAATGTAAATTGATTTTTTGAAAGCATTAGTTTTCCAAGTTATTAAAAAGTTTTATGTGAATCTCAATGTTCGCAATTAAATATGTTCTTATAGACAAAGAATAGAAGGAAAAGAAATCTGTTTGAAATTGGAATTGAAATTGTTGATTTACCTGTTCATTTAATAGTATTTCAATATAGTAGATATTCATATCTTTTGGTGTTAAAATATGATGGCAAAACAAATTTACAGGCAGTATAACTTTTCCCCATAGTCTTATTATTTTCTCTAATATTATGCAGTTATGAAATTTTATGTAAAACACATTTGTAAAAAACAGTTGCCATTGCTCTGAAAAATAGGCATAGCGAAATACCCAATTAGTTACTTAGATCCCATGCCCCCTTTCTCTTTCTTTCCTCCTTTACACATTAGCTTCAGTTCTGTACCAAACTTATTTTGAGTGCCAAGGGACATTGAACCCTTCAAATTTCATGATAAAATAATTTTTGAAATTGTGAATTCATCTCTGAAGTGTCCCTGTGATTGTACAGTTTTTTCCCCAATTAAGCAATCTTCTGTCTCTTACAGTTCCAAGATCTGGGTGGTGAAAATTAAACAAGACAGCCTGGATTATCCTGCTCATACAAGAATTTTTTCTTCACTGATAAGGTATTGTTGTAAAATGGCTTTGGAAGTACTTACCGGTATGCTAGTTTTCCATGAAGTTACATGCAGCATCCTTTTTTATTTGTCTATTTGTAATACAAACTATATCACTTAAATTATTTCAAATCTGAAAGTCATTTATATGAGTGATGAATAGACATTTCCAATACAACAAACAAATCGGTTATGAGGTGCAGTGATAGAAGTTTTGATGTACAAATAATCATTATCCACCACCATAATTGACACAGTAGCATGTGTGGTTGAAAACACACTGAATTGCAGGGAAAGAGAATGTTACCAGATTGTAATCCTGAGTAGTGTCTTCGTTTCCAGATTTTCTTCAATTCTTCAAACATTGTAAATGATTAATTCTGAGACTGGGTGCCTGCAGGATGGTTTAAGAATTTGATACCATTGTAAATGTGTAGTTTTGTTGAGTTAAGAAGTAGAAATTTGTGAATTCAGTTGATAGATTATTTCTGGAGGTGAAAATGACCTGCACATAAAAAATGTTCCACTTATGGCATTAGAATTGCAGTATATTTCAGGAAACTTACAACATAAGTTGCATGCCAACTGGCTTGTAGTATGTTAATTTCCTTTATGTTTGGTTTGTATATTTGCTTGTTATTCCTGATGCAAGCTGTCATATGTGATAGTGTGTTAATGTTCATTCATTGTGACTAATCAAGGCCTCAAATTCATCTGATGCAAGTTTCATATAGTCATAGTAGCATTTGAAAAGGTGCCTCATTAGTGCAAAGCACTTCTCGCTCCCAAGTATCAATAATTTGTTCTTAATGTAATGCAGTCATTTCCAAGTATCCTTACTCCCTTCAATATACACCATTGATAGTGACCAATATATTTCTCAATTTGCTTTGAAACAGCGTCATTAGTAGCATACTGTTGAATACTGAACAGTTTAATAGGTTATCTAAGTAATTTTTATTTAACTGTTGAATATGTTGCATGAAGTTCAAGTTAATGTTATAAATGAAATCATTCATAATATTGGCTTGGACATTTATACAAAAAAAATTTAACTTTATCTGTCTGAATAAAAGTAACTAGCTTGGACAAGTGATTGGAGTTAGATCCAGATTTTCCTAAGTGAAATGCTCATAACTACTTTGTTTCCGGTGATTAGTGTTTCAAATGGATCTCATTTCCTCTTTTTTTATAGACTTTGTTTTTGTAACTTTTTTCAAATAACTGTTGCGTTTTATTAGTTCCTTATTTCAGATTTTTCTTACATTGCCTAAACCATACGTAGGATTTTTTCCAAATTGAAGAAACTATAAATTCATTTTCTTGTAAAAGAGAATGACTACTATGTTACAAAATAATGTTTAATACTTTACTATTAGTATACAAATAATTACATTGAATATCAAAAATACATTGGAATACATTGGAATTTCTCTGCAGGTTTCTGTTCTTTTCATGTTATGTATTGTTCTAATTGCTTCCTTCTGCAAAGTGAGTATTCTAGTCTTATCTGTTTTGTATGAACCACCCCTCATATTAATTGCATATAGAATATGAGGATACATTATTCCATAATAAATTGTTTTTAGTTCCCTTTCCCCAAGTATTTTAATAAATTTTCGTAATACAAACATTCCTGAGCTCAGTTTATTACACACTCTTACTTACAAAATAGAATCATTGTATCAACTGCATACTTTGTAAGTTTTGTGTGGTTGGTTGGTTTAAAATTATTGACAGTGTACAAGAATGGGCCTAGCATTGATCCTTGTGGAACTCCACCATGTATTGTAATTGTGTTTGATCTGCATCTGTTTATGGTGTTATTTTCTAAGTAGAGTGTTTTTGTAGATTGTTGACCCTCAGTGGGAAATGATTTCAGAAGATTATCGACTGTTTCCCGTTTTCCATATTTTTCTAATTTGTCTAAGAGTATGGTATGATTTACTTTATAAAATGCTTTGGACATATCCATAAATATTCCACCAACCTTCAATCCATCATCAAGCTTGGTTAGAATAATGTGGTTGCAGAGATGGTTGAGTGTACTTTTCTAAAACCATGCTGATAGTCTGTCAGGAGTGAGTTTTCTTCGAAATATCTAGTTAGACTGTTTAAAATGCATTTTTCTATTATTTTACTAAACACATTTTTCAATTATTTTACTAAACACATTTTTCAATTATTTTACTAAACACATTTTTCTATTATTTTACTAAACATTGATGTAAGTGATCTTGGCCTATAATATGATGCCATGTTTGTCTCACCATTTCTGAAGAGAGGTTTAATTATTGCAAATTTAAGGATTTCTGGAAATATTCCATTTTCAAGTACAGAGTTAATCAAATGTTCAAATGGAAATATTACTGAATTAACACATTTTTTTAGTACCACAATTGATACCCCATCCCACCCTGCTGAGTTTTTATTTGGTAGTTTCATTATATTTTCTGTCTCTTTAGCTATTGTTGGATGCAAGAACATGGAGTTTGTAAGTGCACTGTGTGTTGTTGTGTTTTCTACCCTTTTTAATCTGTTGTTGGAATTTGGTTGTGTTATTGATAAAAAGTAACAGTTAAAGATTTCATTTACTTTATATGGATCTGTTACTGTGTCTCCCTTGTTGTTCTTTAGTTGAATGTTTGTTATTCCTTCCCTGGATTTGTGCCCATTAACAATTTTCCACACTGCTTTATTCATGTTATCAGAATTTGCTAACATTTTACATACTGTACCTTTCTTATCATTCAATAATAGTTTTTGGAATTTTTCTCTTAATTTTTTATATTTAATGTGATATATTTGTAATTTTGTCTCTCTATGAAATTTATGCCAGGTCATCATTTCCCTCTTAACAGTTTGTGTTTGTTGGGATAATATAACTTTGTCATTTTTGCAATTTATATACTTATATTTCACAGGGCACGTAGAGTTTAAAATCATTATAAATTCATCCGTGAATGAGTTCCATTTATCATTACAATTTTCTATATTTCTTGGGACTGTCCAGTCCAATCTTGTGCTTCTAAAAGTCACCTAGTTTTTGTGTTTGTATCTGTCTTTGATCTTGTGATTTGTTTTATGTTATTGCTATTTTTTTGGTGTTTTGCTTGAAGTCCAATGTATACTATAGCATAATGGTCTGAAATGTGCCTATTCATTACACCTGCTGTGCTCTCCTTCTCATCTAAATTTGTGATTATGTGATTAAAGTGGAAGAGTGAGATTTTTCCCTTGGCGTTATTACTGCAAATTGTAGTCTAAATGAAGTTACTAAATCTTTAAAAGTATAAGTACCAAAACCATTATCTGCAATTTTATATTAAAAACTCCCAAGATAATTATTGTAGGTGATGTGTATTTGAATAAATGCACAAGCAGCTTTTCAAAATTAATAAAGAAGCTCATGAAGTTTTGATTTGGAGTACAGTATACTCCAACCACAATACTTTTTTGGTCCAATACTGCTCATTGCAGCTACCTTAAAATCTTTTTCCACACAGAACTGCTTTGAATTTACTACTTTTAGTGCCCTGATGAATTTCTTAAATATACTGCTACATCTCTACCCTTGCGAAGTTTTCTACAGAAATCGTTTATTAATTTGTAATTTTTGAGAGAGTAGTTTTGAATTTAATTTTCTTTTAGACTGTGT
Source organism: Gryllus longicercus (assembly GCA_038098605.1). NCBI lineage: Eukaryota > Metazoa > Arthropoda > Insecta > Orthoptera > Gryllidae > Gryllus > Gryllus longicercus. The sequence goes on along the minus strand of JAZDUA010000902.1, from coordinate 356,014 downwards.
CCTGTTACAATAAACATTTGTGGCTAAGTATCATTTAATGCAGTTTCTAATATCTGTTTTGGTATTGATATACAAAACGTTTTGGTGGATATTGTGAAAAGTGTTTTTTGTTGTTGCTATTAAATTATTTTTCTGATGGACGGCAGAGTTAATTGGTTTCCCTAACCCTGATAAGAGTAGCTGGTGTTTTCAAATATCAATTTATTTAGTATGCTCTTTTCGTAAATAATTTGCGAGATCTCTTTCACAAGCCACCTTTCCCAGTCTATTCATGGGCATTCCATACTTTATAGATGGCTCAAAGATTATTCAAATCTGTTGAGCCAACTAGTAATAGTCATACATTGTTTCTTTCAATGTTTATTCAGACTTCTATCACTTGTGTCTCAGGAAATTAAAATTTCATTAAAACAGTATATCTATCCTTTCTTTGTTGGTTTAACCTGTTTTTAAATTGCCGAAGTGTTTTAGCTAATATGATTGAAACATTACGCACTTAACTTTCTAAGGACTGGATTCATAAAATTGTGTTCAGATAAAGTGGGGTGTCTTGACACTTCAACTGTTTACGAAATTGAATGATTTTCATATTCTAGGATCACTTTATTAAAAGCAAATATCTTCAAGACAAAATTGAGTCTGTTATTTGTACAAAGTTGATTTTAATATCTCTCGAAAGCATCTTGTTGACAAATGAACAAACAAACAAAAATTGTACCATAAAAGACAGAGCAAATTTTCTTTTTGCCATTATTAATTAGTAGCTAAGTTTTCTCTTGTGTGAAATATGAAACTGGAAAATACACATGATATACCAAAAATATCAGTACACAACAATAATTTTTACTTTGTTTTTAATTTTAAAAATCCTTCTGGGAGTGTTTAAACACCTCACCCAGTAAGCAGGTTAAAATGAAATAAATAGTTCTATAGTTCTCTTCCTCCCTCCCTCCCTCCCTCCTTGACTTGTCAGAGAATCAATTCCTCCTGTTTCGGTTAAATGAAAAAGATGCAAACACTAACATTTTGCATATTGGCATTGTGGACAAGAATGCCAACTCTGTACAGGAGCTTCTCTAACTTGAGATTAATAATCATGTCATTACTTTTGAGGACTTTAAGGCTATATAGATGATGATGATAAAATAGGGGTTTTCCCTCTTCTTCCCTTTCAAGTGTGTCAACAAATTTTGACTGTCAAATAAACACTTTCTTAACCATAGAAAACTTGTAGTATTGGATAAAATAAAAATTCTAGGTATGTCAAGAATCTCTGCATTTGTTTTTTTAAGGCCAAGCTTTGTTGAAAGACAGGATTAGTAATGTAATTGATGGACATTCACATTGCCCCTTAAAAATAAGAATGTGTCATTGAAAACGTAGGTGTAATGGCAACCTTAAATACCCATGTTGAGAATTATGCGAGTCTATGATGATTTTTCAGAAGTAAAAACTCCTTTGTTCTTCTCATTTATATATTGTTTTCCAGTATAATCAGCATATAGAGTAGCTGTGGTTAGTACTTATCTCCATACAGTACTTGATAATATCTTTTATAATAATGTTAAAGATGGAAATAATCTACCCTTGGCTTGAGGTTTCTATTTGTGACAGTTTGTAATGTCCTTGTAGTGGTATTTGTGAGAAGAAGGGAACTTCAGTGGAGTACTTTGGTCTTGCGGTCTTTAAATTACAATCACTAATGAGAGTGTGATAAGGCACACTTATACTTTCTTGCATACTACTTACATAATATAGTAATGTAATCCTGAGGTAAAAAATGGTGATTTTTTATGGGAAATTCATTGTGGAGCCCTGGTACCAAAAAATGGATAAATCTTGTTCCTATATGTAGTAAATTATTTTTTCTAATACATGATGTATTCAGAAATTATGTTTTGTGGGTCTGTAATAGCAAAAAATTGGCTGATGGTAAAATGACTCTGTATGTATGCAATGCTAGTGCCGTAACTGTTCAGATGATTTTCTCCAAAATTGATATTCCCTATTAATCTGTACCAAACTCTGTGAAAAGCTCTGTGAATTTGAGAAAAAAATATTTTGATTTTTGGTGCTACTTTACATGAAGCCTTAACAATATTTTAAAACTATCTCAAAAGTAACTTCAAACTTTTGTACTAATTTTTTTCTCTCATATAGAGCAAATGATACAAAAAATTGCACAGGTCACGTTTTCCTTAAACTCTTTGAATTTTCGAAAATTGCAAAAGTTAAAAATGTTTTGACATCTTTCTACTACTACAATATTAAAGATAGGGATTTTTGTCTTATTGAAATGTGTTATTCAAAGACAGCACTCTAAATAAGGATATATACTACTTTACATAAGTGTTCTTAATCACCTCTGCTGAGACCAGTGGAGCATGATGGGAGGTATTGATCCTGCTGTGACACAAAAATACAAGTGACCCATGTAGTTAAACACTACATGATTCATGGGTCCAAGTTCTTGCTGTGTAAACATTCCTCAAAATACTTAGCTTGCCCCCTGTAACATCGGCCTGAAATCTCCACCAAAAAATATTACTTTCACACTCACTAGAACATTAATTGTCTCTGGATCTTTACTTTTAATGTGTCTCAGTAAATGGTCTTGTAAACTTCTTTAGCTGGAATCATTGTACTTCTATCTAGGGCAATATCACAGGCTTGACATAATTGCTTTACTCTTTCAAAGTTAGATAAAATAATTTTCTTGCTAAATCAGTAATGTATGAAATCACATTATACTGAGGCAGCGCTGTTTCATCAACTGTGTTATACTGCTGTGAATCTTGAGAGAGTATTAATTCTCTGAATAAAGAATGAACAAAAGATACGCAGCATTATTCAGTAACAGGTAACCTCTTCTAAACGTAGAACTAATGAGATCATAAAACTCTTCAGTAAGTAGAACCTTCTACTGTTACTGGATAATACTGTGTTTCTTTTCTTCTTTCTTTATTCAGAGTATTAAACAGTAAAGTGCGAATACATTTCCTGTTCTGCAATTGTCTACTACCTTTGGAATCCCATACCTACTAAGCATGGTGTAATTGTTATAAATTATGTTTTGACTGTTCAAAGAATTGCCTGCCCCAGCTGGGCATTGAACCTGGATTTCCTGGTCTCTGTATCTCAGGTGGATATAGCAACTAGGCATGTACTATGAGATCTGGGTTCAATTCCTATCTGGGGCCAGTTAATTCTTTCAACCGTTAAAACATAATTTATAACATTACATTATGGTTAACATCTGTGTGGGTGAAACAGTTGTTGACAATGGTGAAGAGGAGACGTGTTCCCACACAGGAAATTGTTAAACTGTGATGGGATGGTGTAGTATATAGTATGTCCATCAGGGGCTCTTATCGCCTTAAGGCTGTTCAAATACTTGACTGTCTTGGTAGCATAGACGTAGCTGGACGAATATCAAGAGATTGTGTTTGATTCCTGGCTGGGACAGTCAATTCTTGGTATGGTCAAAACATAATTTCTGTGCTTAATGGCAAAATGATATAAGTCACATTGTCATGACATGAGTCATAAAATGAGTTACTCTTGTTTGTTAATGTTTCAAAGGAGGCAAAGGGTGCATTTCTCTTGTAGTGTATGAAAAACCAATGGTGGGAAATTGCAATAAGACAAAAGCCACAGAATAATTTTTCATGACATCTTGATGCTTAAATTTGCTGGCATGTAATATTTTTAAAAATTGCCTTATAACGTTTTGCCATCGTAACAGATTTATAAAATTTATTATTTTTCTCGAATATTGTGAGTAGTTAATCAAATGAGACCTTTCTCAACCTTGTATGTGCTAAGGTTCTCTCTCAATTATATTCCATTAATGGTATTATGTATATAGATGTTAGCAGTAAGAGAAATAATGATATTATTAGCATGTGTAAGTGTGTTTATAAATACATATAAATGTGCAATAAATCTTCCTGATGCAGACATTCAATAATGAATGAAGGGGATGAAGATCAACAGTTTCCAACCAATAGATTGCAATTGATTCTCTGTATCTGTTACTTTTCTGGACACAATTATAAATCCAATAATTTGTTACTGTGGAGAATGTTTTAAAAGGAAGGTACATGAAAAAATATAAATATATTACAATAGTTGTAGTGATACTCTTTCTCTTTTGTTTGTTATTGCAGGATGCAGCCCAAGATGTGAAGCAGAGTGAAAATATGTTGGTGAAATTCTTCCTCGTATTCCTTTCTTTTATCATCTTCATCTTCCTTTCGTTTCTTTCCTTATGACTATCAGTGAACTCTCATGATTGTGTACTATGTACAATTTTGTTTAAAATTGAATGTGTTCAAATGTGTGTGTATGTAAAATCATATGTTCAATAAACAGTATCTTATGTTAAGGTTTTTATTTTGTTTTGTTTTAGGCAAACAACAACGGCAGCAATAACCCAACAAGCACCAGTACCAATACAAGCAGTAATAACAGTAATTCTTGCAATAACAATGTTCTGAGCAATATAAGCCCCGCAACAACATGTGGGAATCCCCTCATGCAATCTTGTTCAAGCAATATCATTCAAGGATGTTCTGCATCATCTCTGCCAGGTGCCATTAAAACACCTGGCATAGATAGTCCCTGTTTAATGTCTGCATCTCCCAACACAAATTCTATCTTGCCAAACTTGGGTACTCACAGTCCCAATGTTCCTGCCAGTAACACACCATTGCTTCCTGGCGGACCTGATATGGCCGGCAGTCCTGTTATGAATCATGGTAACATTGCCCAACCTTCTCTCACAGGTAAATTGCTGTATGCCTTTAGTTAAGTTTAAAATAACATTAAGGAATGTGAACATTGAAGAGACCATTTCAAGTGGGTGTAAACATTATTTAGGGATTTCAAGCGAGATTGATTACAATTAAAATTATTTGTTCTACTTTATTTTAAATTGTATATATTATTTGAAATTCTTCTGAGTGAATATTAGGTACAGTATCTTGAAAAGGCACTTTTAATATAAATCCTCAACAATTTTTTAACCTCTCTTGTATTCAAGAAGTACTCTAGAATTACCATTAATAATAAAATTTATAGTGATTTTAATAAAAAATGTGCTATTATGTGCTTTTGATTTGAAGGTGTGAAAGTTCCTGACGAGAATCTCACGCCTCAACAAAGACAACACCGTGAAGAACAATTAGCAACTTTGCGGAAAATGCAACAAATGTTATTTCCTGAACATCATTCTCCACTTCCTGAAGGGAACAATTTGCCTCAACCTTCAGAGGGTTTAGTTATGCATGGGTTAGGCCCAGTGGTGAACATGGGAACTGGAACTACAACGACAGGGCCTGGAAATGGGTCAGCAACTGCTCCTGGTTCAGTACCTGTGCCGGGTCAGGGAACTGGAGCAGCACCTGTATCTGGGTCTGGATCTGCACCAGGGACCGGGCCTGGACCAGGACCTGGTACTGGGACAGGGCAAGGGCCAGTTCCTGGCCCTGGAACAGGATCGGGACCTGGATCAGGTCCTGGACCTGGATCTGGATCTACACCTGCACCTGGAGCTGGACCTGGACCTTCACCCGCATCTGCACCTGCACCTGGAACTGCGCCTGTGCCTGCACCTGGGTCTGGGCCTGCACCTGTACCTGCAACTGGACCAGGGCCTGCTGTGGCACCCGGTGCAGTGGCAGGAGGTCCAAATGGAGGAAATGGCAGTGCAATTATTGCTCAAAAGAACTTGATGCCTGGGTGTGGGTCAAATCCCATGACACCCACTTCAGCTGCTGCTCAGATTGAATGGCAAAAGTTGCAACATCAATTCTATGAAGAACGGAAAAAGAAGGCATCCTCTAGTTTAGTTGGGGGAAATTCTGGAACAGGTATCGGTAGTCCTGTTGGACCTTCAACTCCAACAAGTGGTGGGCCTGGATGTACTAGTAATAGAGTCCCTGTGCAAAGTACTGGAAGTCAGTGTGTTTCTGGTGTGACAAATACTCAAGGACCTCGAGCTCAAGGACCTCCTCCCCCATATCATCAAACTGCCAGATCTGCCAGTGTTCCTACTGCAATGTCCAGTCCAAATCCGGCATCGCCAAATAACCCCACTTCCAATTTATCTTTACCTTCCCCAAGAGCTGCATCAGGGTTAAATTCCCCGTCTGATTCCAACCGTTCACAATTTTCAATTGGAGCTGGAAACAGTAACTCAGCCACCCGTCTGATGGGGTCTGGACCGAGTCCTACAGGAGTTCATAATTCGTCTCTTGATTCTCCCACTGCAAGTCGTCCGTTGCATCCTAGCAATCCAAGTACTCCAGTGTCAACTCATCTTTCACCTAGTGCTTCTCGCAAAGAAAATATGCAGAATGGTTCAGACTTCCCTGTAATGACACCGTCTGCAAGCAGTCAATCTACTAGTTCAACTGTTCCTAATCATCAGCCACCTGGTATGTTTAAATTTTGTTAATCTAAAATAATGCTGTTCTTAAAAATATTATTGCTTCACCCTAATGTAGTATTGTATTTTATAAGAACAATTCTTTCATTTTTGGTTTGGGAAGTTTTCTTTATAAACTTGATAACTTCCATTAAGGTAAGTAATGTTTTCTGAAGATCGTTTGTACCTGCTCTAATATACTTTTATTTAAGAATATGTTAAAATCATAGCCATTCATAGAGACTTGGTTTTGTGGTACATTTCTAATGAAACCTCAAATATCTGTGGAACCAACATCCAAGTTGATTGGGTTTTAATTACATGAAACATTTATGAGAGACAAGTGTTGGCACTAGCTGAAAGCGGGTCATCTAATGCCAGCCTACTTTGCTTAGTTACTGATAACATATAATTACCAACATTTTTTTAAGTGGAACTTTCTAAAATTTAGAATTGAACGTTAAAAAGGTATTGTTTGTTTGACATTTTACCATGTTTACTGTTACATTTTCTGTTCGTTTTACAGTGCATTTATGTTCAAGTTAAATGTGTAGTCAGAGGTTTTCAGCACCTTTTTTTTTTCTCTGTAAATGTCTTCTATGAAGGATTTGTCATAACATCAACATTTGTCATCAATAATGAAAAGATGTAATAATCACTGTTCAATTAGTACATAATACCCTGTCTATTTGGGTATCCCTGTAAACATTAATTTTCAGGGATCCAAATACTGTAAATTAATTAAGTTTCATACCCACCTGGAAAACTAGGAATTGCCTGGGGGAAATGTAAAACTTGGAAAGTGAGGCTGTCAGTTCATGTCAGAGAATTTCTTGAAAATGCTTTGAAAAATTTTGTTCCCTAATAAATATTTTATTTTATTCCTTTTATGCTTGGAGAGCTTGTGTTAGAAATTTACCCTAAATGTCAAAGGGCATCTATCAAAATTTGATTGATTGAATGAAATATGCTATCATCCATGCTTCAACTTGGTGGGCATTTAGAAGATACATCGTTTTTTTCACTGAAATTTCCAGATAATCTCTCATACATCATCCTAGTATCTTGTATTACATTTAGTAATCCACTTTTCCATGAATTAATCGTAGTCATCTGATGTTGGGGACTTTGTACCAAAGATAATTTGGAAGATATGATCATAAAAGATAGTGTACAAGAAAATCTGAAAGAGCCTTGGACAGAACAATGACATATAAGTGTGGTTGAATATTGATAGATTTCCACTTTGAATGTAGGCTACCTACCAAACAGGATAGCATACCTTATCACAAAACTACCAATGATTTCATTACATTTTTTTGAATGATTTACCAATCAAGAATGGTGATAGAAATGAAAGCATTTTAGAAAATATTTTATGAAATATATATTATGAAGCTATTGAAAAATGCATAATTACCTCCCTATAAACAGGTTTTTTTTTTTTTTTTTACTTTCTCGCCTTACGAATTTTTCATAAGAAGAGGAAGTTATGTAATCATGCGTGAGAAAACGCCGAATTTTCGTAGAAAAAACCTTATTGTCGGGCTCTGGTAACGAAAAAGTGGATAAATCCTGTTCCTAAATTTAGAAAAAGAACCTCTAACACATGCAGCCGGAATCCATGTTTTGTAGGTTCTTGATACCAAAAAATCAACGCTAGCGCCTAAACTGTTCAGCCGATTTTCTTTAAAATATATTTTCTCCAATCAATCTGAATGAACTAGTGGCTGTGGTATTTTCAAACGGATATTTTGATTTTGGAGGATACTTGACACGAAGCCTCAAAAACGGCACCAAATTTTTTGACCCAACTTCGGATAGCGTAAAGAACGCTTAAGAGAATGGTGGTAGACTCGTGTTTGTTGAAATCACAAACTTTTTTAAAATTGAAATGCAATTTTTGGGGGCGTCTTTCTGCAACTATAATATTGAAGATAGATATTTTTTTCCTTAATGAAATCTGTTCCTTAAAGACGGATCTTTAAATAAGTTCATGTTCAATTTTTCGAAAATATGAGTAGTTTCTGTAGTATTGCGCGAAATATAGACTTTTTTCTTAAAAAACCGCTCTAATATATTTCTTTAAATTTGCTTCACAGATTTATAAGTAAATATCGGAATTTTAGGCACAAAAAAGTGGTAATTTAGGTACCTAAAATATGTAACATAATTATGAAATTAAGTACTCTTAGGAATAAAATGTGAGTTGTAGGAATTTAAAATAGGTTAAAAATGGTTGATCTAGGTTTTTAAAAAACATGAGATAAGAAAAGTTATTTTTGCCATCTATAACTAATTGCAAAAGGTTACATTGGCCATTTGGATTGCATATGCGACGCGCTGCTGCGATAAGCCACAAGCTATCAACAGCGAGCTGCACCGGGAAAGGATGCAAATGCTGCTGCAAGTGCAAGCTGATCCGGAACGAGCGTGAAACATCCGTTTTAGTTTACTTGCAGAACTCCTTGTGTTCCGGGTGTTGGGTGAGATATCGGTGCGTAGTCGATTGCGTATTTGATCAGGGAATATTCGCGTTTCGAGAAATCCTGGATGGTGCATTCCGGTAAAACAAATTTTAAAAATGATAAATTAAAATACAGGCGCGGATCCGCGGGGAGGGCCATGAAGGAAATATACCCTCCCAAAAGTTTTCACTAACTATTAATTTTAAGTTTCCACGAAACTTTCAAGCAAATATATTTTCGGATAATTAAAACCAATAAAATCGTATCGAGCATGAACTGAGCGTAACCTGCGACATTTTACATATGTAATGTGACACATTCGACCAAAACGTTTTGAATTTCCCCTCCCAAAATTTGTCTCTGAATCTGTCCCTGAAAATACAATTCTTAAAAATGACTTCTTTTAGGCAGTTTTAGAAAGAAAGAAAAATAGGCTTTAACCGCCTATTTAGGTCATTATATGCACTAATAGATGATGTCACTAGGTCTACTTTTTCGTGATTCATAAACATATACAGTCATTTTCCACAACCTCCTGAAGGAACTAAGTAGGTATTTGTCCTAAAATCCGAAGTCTAGTATCAAGAGACGCTAAAAAATAGTGTTAGTCCCACTTCGACTACTTTTTTCGAAAATACTGAAATAACGTGAACATTTGAAAACTACAAAATTGGTGATATCCATGTTTGCTTTAAATAGTCTGCTGTAGAAAGTCAGCTCTTTAAGAAAGGTCATGTACAGTTTTTTCCGAAAACGAACTGATTTCGTGTGATTAAAGTCTGAATTTAATGCAATTTCTAAAAATAAAACATTTTTCTTAAAAACCGCTCCAAAAAGTTTCTTTAAATTTTCTCCACGTATGTAATAAGTGACGGTAAAAAATATGGTGCTAGTCTCATTTTCGGCTATAGCTCCATTTTTTCGAAAATGTCAAAATAACGTGAACATTTCAAAACTACAAAATTGGAGAAAGCGATTTTTGCTTTAAACAAAGTCTGTTGTAAAAATCAGCTCTTTAAAAAAGGTCGCGTAAATTTTTTTTAAGAGAGATTTCGCTTAATTAGTCACAAATATATGCAATTTCTAAAATTATTCTTTTTCTGAAAACTCGCACGAAATATTTTCATTACAGTTTCTCCTCGTATGTAGCAGTATATGATAAACTAAATAGTGCTACAGAATGGCACAAACTGTCTCGCTCTAGTTAGTTTTCTAATTTCTCTAGTCTGGTCTAGCTTTTTCGGTAGGCCTTATCCTTTTCACGGCTGTCTTCTCTCTCTCTCTCTCTCTCTCTCTCTCTCTCTCTCTCTCTCTATATATATATATATATATATATATATATATATATATATAAACAAGGATTCTCTTGTAATAAATTCACGAGTAATTCGTCGAACGTTATTATTTTATTTGCCACGTCAAGTTAAGTCAGGAAAAATTGCCCAAATTCTTACTTTCAATTCACTATTCACATCAAAACCGTTCGCAAACTAGTTCAGTACATAACAGTATTGAAATGGCATAACCCAAACTACCTGAACTCAATCTGAAATCCACCATGTTTCTTTATTTCATGCTGCTCTCTGATTTGTCTTCGGTAGTTTTCCGACGTTAACTTGACGTAAAAGCTTGGTGCTTGTGAACTCTTTTAAGTTTACGAATTTACGTCTATATGTTACATCAAGGTATTGTGAATGGTCTCGTTTAAGGCTAAATGCACCGAAAAATACTTGTAGGAAAATTCAATAGATCGCAGACTATCACAGGGGAATTTACTTCACTGATTACGTCTGAACCAATGGTCCGATTTTTGATCTGTAAACGGCATTTGACGCCTTTTTAAAATAGAATTCACGCTACGATGACATTTTTCCAAAAATCTTGCAAAAACGCGAATTTGAAATTAGTTCTCCAACTTCCGAGAACAAATTAAAAAATGTGGGCTTATAGCGCGATGGCGACATGCTTCCTGAATCCAACACCGTGACAATCATACAAATCGGACGAATAGGAGCGTCGTAAAGAGAAATTTACGAAAACACCTCCCTCCCCCTTCCCCTTCTGCGCCGTTGCGCCATCCGCCCGACTGTTGTGGGCCCTCTGTCGGCGCGGCGACACGGCCAGGCCAGGCGGCGTGGGCCAGCCTCGGCGGAGCAGGAGGGACTTGCGGGATTCGCAAGCCAGACAGTCGGTTTATGCGTTCGCCACTTTGCATCTCAATCTTTTTTCCACATATATCAAACTAGAGATGCTATACTACTATCTTTTTCACATAGTTCCGTCTTCCTTCGAATACTATCTTAAAATTGTTTGAGGCATTACTCAAAATATCGTGTCTGATTTGGAACTGGTTTTAAAAGAAATGAACTAATTGTGTAAATATCACCATTATTCCATCTCCCCACATCTTATTTTAGATACATTTTACTTCTAAGGTCATCTGTTATAACTCCACCTTGTTCTAAGATCTTCCGTTGTCAAATACCGGAAAAACTGAGTGGAGTATACGCATGAGCTCTTTTATCCACTCGACTTTTGATCTTAAAATGACGTTTATCTGCTTTAAAGAGTTCATCTGGTGAATCTCTTTTCCCAAGTAAAATAGCCGAATCTAATTTTAAAAATGTTTTCGTACTTTCGGACAAATTTTAAAAAATGCATGATCTTGGCTGTCCGGGTGACGTCGCGTCGAAGGATGTTTTGCCGTCGTTTTGACCATCTTGTTGTGGTCTTCCTCAGGGCTGATCTTGGCTGTCCGGGTGACGTCGCGTCGAAGGATGTTTTGCCGTCGTTTTGACCATCTTGTTGTGGTCTTCCTCAGGGCTGGTATGAGGCTGGTATGACGACAAGATGGTCGAAACGTCGGTAACACAATCTTCGACACGGCGTCACCCGGACAGCCAAGATCATGCTCAGGACTGCCGCGGAAGCCTAAGACTTCAAATTTAAAAAAGGTGGTAAAATAGCGGGCTGGCGAGCTGCATCCTGACTCCAACGCATCGAAATAAGATAGTATGAATCATGTCTTATCCCAGTTTACTTGGTAAGTTATTTTGATATAAACTAAATATGTTATATTTGTATAATTTTGAAAGGAATAAATAATTCCTGGTGAGTCGTTTCATACAGACTACGTAAATGAATAAAGGGTAATGATGCAATTGGATAACTCCTAGATGTTTGCTTGCATTTGGAGCGTGTTTTCCCTTACATTTTCTTTGATTTATAAAATGTGAATTTTCTAGAAAAAAGTCATCTGTAGAAATTGCAGTATGCAAAACCAGTTAACGTGACTTTTTCGTGACATATCGACCTCTATGATATAAATAATATGGAACATTCAAACGAGTTTAAAAACGAAGGAAATCTTTTTCTGTGAGAATGATCTTAGGATATGCTTTACGCTAACGCTTACGCGACGTAATGTAATCTACACAACTTTTCAGAGGAGATAGAAAATGAGGTTTCTTTCAATGTGAATTGTTTTTGAAAATCTTAAGAAAGTATATGCTTACATCAACAACATTTTTAAAATCCTTGTTTTTTTTTTGTTTTGTTTTTCTTCTGAGGGATGACTTTTGCAGATTGACTGAATCACACGGTATTCATGCAATTTTGTTATTTGCAGAATCTCGGCTGTCCCCTTTCTTTGATAATGGAGTAATTATAGTGCGTTGCAAATCTGTTGGTCACTCTTTTCTTTTCCAGATCACATTGCATAATTGTGTTAGTTTCGCCAAGATTTCTTTCCCTGTATCTTTGAATAGTTCGATTGGAATATTATCTACAGCCGAGGACTTCCCATTTTTCAGTTGTTTTGTCGCCCAATTCATTTCTTCGATCTCAGGTTCTTATTCGTAATAATCTATATTTATCCACTACTCTATTTGTAAGTCCTTATCATATAACTTCTTCGTGTATTCTTCCCATCTTTTTTGTGATCTCTTCTTTTGTTGTATTTATATTGTCGTTCTCGTTCTTAACATTCGCCATTGTTGGTTTACGCTCCGTGGTCATATTTCGGATGACCTGAAAAATTTATTAAGATCTCCATTTGTTGTTATGTTCTTCCACTTCTTCGCTTTTTTTTTTCTTGAATAAACTTTTCTTTATCTTGCCTTGGTCTGGGCTGGAATCCCCGTAGAGTTTTCTGACTTTCGTCTGGTCATTTGCTTTCTTTGCAGAGAAATACAATGTTTGAAAAGAAAGAAATATAAGGACTCCGTTATACATAATAATAATAATAATAATAATAATAATAATAATAATAATAATAATAATAATAATAATAATAATAGGCACGCGTTTGGAGTAAAAACCAAAGTATGTACACTATAGTATTGCTTATATCGTGCTATATAATACATCGAATCTTCACTTCGATGTCTGTGTTTCCAAGATTTTGTGAAACTTCTTTATATTTCACGGAAAAAATCTTGAATTTTCTCTGAGGGTCTAATTCAGCCTGTCGATTGTGAAAACTATTGAGGAGGTTGTTGCTCCGAATGCATCGGGCGGTTGGTTATTCATCGCCACCTGCCGCAAAGGATTAGGGCAGGGACTAAGGCACGAACGAGCCTGGACTCGCGTAAAGTGGCCGTGGGGGAGGGGGGCCGGGATTTCAAGTCCGATATGGCACTGGGACAGTGTTTCGCAAATAGACAACGTGGAGAATGCTCACATCAAGTTGACTGATCGGCTCGCTTTCTCGGTTCTTTTTCTCTGCTTTTCACTTCCTGCTCCACGTCCACGTGTCTACTGCGTGTCTGTTCATCCCCAAGCCACCTCATTCTTTTAGTTGGGAGCTGACTCGATTGCGAGACTGAGGAAGTTCTTGGAAGCTTCCCCCCCCCCCGCCTAATTTGCAACTACAAGCTGTCCCAAATACATTACGCCAAGTATCCATAGGCAAGAATTAAAACATCATACGAGAATAAGGAAAACAAATAAGCAATAAGTGGATGTTATCAATATAGATTTTTTTATCTTCACAATATGGCCTTTTCTTACCGGGAGTACTCAAGGCTGCCCCGCCGGCTTCAAATCCTTCTTTTTTAATTGATGTCACAGTTCGAACAGATACTTTAGTATAGTTTACTACCCGAAAATTGCTGTAATGCAGCGTGTGTTGAAGAACGCCCGAATTCTTTTCTTTGTCACATTTCTTAATAACGAGACGTATATTTTCCATAGCTTAACTGTGTATTGTTTGGCCTTTTCTACGAACAGAAGCCATACCGTTCCACCAAAAGTCACAAACCAAATTAAAATTAATACGCTATACACTTGTGTTACGAACAAGAAGCAATCAACATGTCACTCATTGAGTTCATGTCTTCTCAGAACAAGAAACATTCTATATTAGATGAAGTGATATTGAACCTCATACAATGTTGTCAAAGCAGATATACTATTTCCTCGACTGCTCGCGTAGGCGGAAAATTGCAAAACACGTCAATATGCTGAATACTTACACTGTAGGTCTTCGGCGAATTCTTTAGTTCTACCTCGTATGTACGACAGGTGACAGTCATATTTAAATATGTGGTTTCGTAAAGTTTTGGAAACATATTTATTTGTGCAATGTAATTGAATTTCCCTCACTATTCAAGAGAGATTATTGTCAAATTGCCGCCTTGCGAAAGATGAGGCGTCAAAAATCGTTACACTAGTGTGAACACTTTTCAGGTTTTCAACGTCAAAAGTAATTTGTTGAGACCGCAAAGTGTGAAAGTGGCTTTTAGATTGTACTATCTCAGGTACTAAAAACTTCGATTTATAGAGGAGTATACTGCACAATAAGTCATGTACAAAATGGCCAATGAATTGAGTGTTTGTAAACATTTCTTTCAATAATATTTTAGATCCTCCAATAATCACCACGAAAATCAGAATTCCAACGTTTCTTTTGCATCAGAATCGCTTACAACACTACCAACAAAAAAATCGCTGCCATCATCTCGAAAAACGAAAAGGAGATTGTTGCCTTCTAATCTCATGATTTGAAAAATGGAAAACAAGAGACCATCCATTTGAGTGATCCATCAAAAACAAAATTCGAAAACTGCAGAACTCGTCAGTGCAATAAGTCGCAGAGACAACCACTCATTTTTCATAATTTATTTTTTCATGTTACAAACATAAGATGTACAAACTTTTAGAATTTCGTTGGTCAGTCACAAAAGCTTTGTGTTCTCTCTCTTGTATCTGCCTGTTAGTCGTACAACAGAGATTGTGAAAGTATTGCATGTCTGTCCTACCGACTCCGATCTCACAGGTCTACCCTTGATTTCGGTACTTTTGAATAAATGTAAATAGAAATAATAATTATTATAATAATAATTACACTGTAGATAACTGCGGCTACATGCATAAAAAGTACCAAGAAATTCAAAATTATAATTTACTTTTAGTTTACGAGATAAAACTTTCCCCAATGTTACCAGTAATTGTACCTCGCGGCATGAAAATTCGTCACCCTCTCATCGTTTCGCCTCTCTCCCTAAAGCGTTGCCGTGGGAGACGCCAGAAGTGTGCAGGATCTGCGGTCGCTTCCGATGACATACGAGGGTCTATGTTATTGCCTTCCGCTTACGGAGTTAGGAGAGGTGTCACAGCAGGAGCGGATCCAGCCAATTATTTTTCGGGAGGTGGGGGTATATTTTTGTATACATATATTTTTGTAAATAATAAATGAATTTACTATTATATTGTATATTATTTAGAGATTCACCAAATGAACCCTTTAAAGCAGGTAAACGTCGTTTTCAGATCAAAAATAGAGTTGTAGGATAAAAGAGCTCGTGCTCCGCTCATTTTTTCGGTATTTGACAACGGAAGATCTTAGAGCAAGGTTGTGTGATAACAGAAAACCTTAGAAGTAAAATATATCTAAAATAAGATGTGAGGAGATGGAATAATGCTGATATTTGAGTGCTATACTCCGCTCAATTTTTTCAGTATTTGACAACGGAAGATCTTAGAGCAAGGTTGTGTGATAACAGAAGATCTTAGAAGTAAAATATATCTTAAATAAGATGTGAGGAGATGAAATAATGCTGATATTTACACAATGAGTTCCTTTTTTTTAAAAAAATAGTTCCAAATCGGAATCGATGTTTTGAGTAATGCCTCAAACAATTTTAAGATGGCATTCGAAGGAAGACAGAAATATGTGAAAAAGATAGTTATGTACTACTATTACAGACCGTTTACCTCGGTCTATAATAGTAGTATAAAATCTCTAGTTTGATATCCGTGGAAAAATAGATTGAGATGCAAAGTGACGAACGCATAAACCGAGTGTGTGGCTTGCGTGTCCCGCAAGTCTCGCCTCCTCCGTCGAGGCTGGCCGCACGCCGCCGGGCCTGGCCGCGCTGACAGAGGGCCCACAACAAACGGGTGGGTGACGCAACAGCGCAGAAGGGGTAGGGGGCGAGGTGTTTTCGTAAATTTCTCTTTACGACGCTCCTATTCGTCCGATTTGCATGATTGTCACGGCGTTGGATTCAGGAAGCATGTCGCCATCGCGCTATAAGCCCACATTTTTTTAATTTGTTCTCGGAAGTTTGAGAACTAATTTCAAATTCGCGTTTTTGCTAGATTTTTGGAAAAAAGCCATCGTAGCGTAAATTCTATTTTAAAAAGGCGTCAAATGCCGTTTACAGATCGAAAATCGGACCATTGGTTCAGACGTTATCAGTGAAGTAAATTTTACTTATTTTGGTGCTGCCACGTGGTGGCCACAAATTGTACTAGTGTCGGTACATTTAGCCTTAACTCATTTCAAGGTTTTGCGGCTACCTTATGTTTACCTTTAAGTTAGCATTGTGAATGAGGCCTAAGTAAACTAATGATTCTATCGACATAAAATTGAAACACACAAACACTTTCCATGGGACTAACTTAGATATCCTTAACAGTTCCAAAATTATTATTACTTTTTACTTTCTCGCCTTACGAATTCTTCGTAAGAAAAGAAAATGACGTAATTGTGCACAGGAAAACGTCGAATATTCGCCAGAAAAAAACCTTGTTGCCGGGCTCTGGGAACGAAAAGGTGGATAAATTCTGTTGCAAAATTAGGGAAAATCCTCTAACACGTGGTGTAGCCAGAATCCATGTTTTTTGTTCTTGATACCGGAAAATCGATTGACGGCAAAACGTCCGTATGTGGCCAACGCTAACGCCTAAACCATTCAGCCGATTTTCTTCAAAATTGATATTCCCTGATTGATCTGAACGGACTGGAGGCTTCGGGAGTACTTATCATATATTTTGATTGTTAAAGTTTGTTGTTTTTTACCTGAATCGGGCATTTACCTTTTTATGCCTTTGCCCGAGTTTGTCCCATACGGGGCTTGTGTGACGCAGTGGTAAGAGTGCCGGCACGTTAACTCTGAGGAGCTGAGTTGAAGTCTCGGAGCGGAAAAAAAATTGCTGCTTGAAAACACTTTTGCTGGCTTATGTAGTATAATATTGCGTGGCATTTAGAAACAATGCGAGAAAGTATTTGCTTTGGTAGAACCACTTGTTTTAGCGTTTGATCAATTTCTTCAATTTTTTTTTTTTTTGAACTTATACATTGACATTCTGTACAATAACAGACCATTGTATTACATTTCAAGAGAATTGAAAAATAAAGGAGGTAATCCTATATCTTAGAATAATGGTTTCAAAAATTGTTTCTACATCACAAATTTCCTTGGAAGAAAGTGCCACAGGATTCAAAGGGTGAGTTACATTTAAAGCTCTCAACTAAGGCCATTTGACAAAGAGGAGAATGAACATTTTTGTGTTGTCAGTCTAGAGACCTGTTCATGCTCGTTCGTTAGAACCGTTCTTTGGTGCTAACACAACTGCATTTGCTACTACATTTGCATTTACAACTGCAACTGCTAACAGGACTGTTCTCGATATTGGCAATACAGAAGACATTTGGCTCTTATTTCATAAATTAATCGTAGGAATTTTCCAACATAGTTCAGATAAGAGTTGCATACTGTCAATGTTATTTTTAAATAGGTTATACAAGAATAACAATAAACTTTGTGAGACTTAAGAATACTTAGTTAAGGTAGCTATTTGACTATAATTATGAGTAAAATAAAGAGATGTTATATTCATTTTTCATTCCATGGATTGAAAACTTGTCTTCAACGGATTCTAGTTTTTTACATAAACTTGATAGCAACTATAGTGCAAAAAATGCGCAACAATTCTTAATAGCTGGGGGACACTTTGTTGAAGACTTGCTGTTGCATGACAGCAGCCATTACTTTCTCGCCCTTATTTCGTAATAAGAGAAAATATTGTAATCGTGTGCAGGAAAATGGCAAATTCTCGATGGGATAAGTTATTGCCAGGCCTTGGTAACGAAAAAGTAGATAATTCGTGTTCATATACGTATGTATACATACACAATGCTTGATTAATGAAATATTAGGATCAGAAACTTTCCCCAAATTAATGATTAATGATATAGTTCAATATTTATATTATAATTTAATAATTATTCCCTAGGTACCTGGCTGGGGATATTCCAAACATTTATTTTAAAAATTTTCCAAAAAATCCTCGCTTCGCTAAAGTTAATCATTTTTTACTCGTGTTGTAATTGTGACAGAAATTTAATAGTCTGTGTCGTTAAAAAACAAAAGATGCTCTATCATTTGATATATATATTAAATACATTAAATTTTTAAAAAAATATATTTTTTTACCTATTTTACTTTTTAATTTCTCTCAAAACTAGACTGTTTAAAAATTTGAAAAAATATACCATTGCAATCTCTGAAAAGTTCTACATAAGTTATAAAATGGGAAATTGCGTTGAATCTATGAAATTAAATACCATAGAAATGTCTATTTGCTGGTTTGTTGCGGTGTCTGCTAGAGCGTCATTGCTCAAACATGTGCCAATCAGCAGAAGACGATTACCATTGATGTATACTTTCACAGAGCTATAAATAGAAGTATCCCTTCACATCTTCGTATGTGCCGTATACATACATAGACCTTCATAGCCGATTATATTCAAATTAAAAAGTGTTAAACGGGCTCAATTGAGTATTAAACGAACGGAATATTTATACGAATAAGAGTATGTAACATAGTTAATTACGTTGATATTTCTTTTACTTCACTTTACAGGGAATATCGTGACTTTCCCTGTCCTTATACTTTTTCCTAAGAAATGAAACTATGCATTTTGTTTGTGCCTACTATTTTTTTTATCATATCACTTTTACAATGTCTTCTTTCTATGTATTGTTCAGCGTTGCTAAAAATATAGAGGCAGTGTTCTTCACATTAACATCAGCCCACTTAAATAACTTCCTTGGTAAGTTAATAGATTCCTGTCAGCATTGAAGTCTAGCTTTTATCGAGAATATTACAGTTGCCCCCCCCCCCTCCCCCTCCCTACATCGCATGGTCCCTTTCCATAAGACATTGCGAAGCCAAGAAATACCATGCAGCACTCACAATGAAGGCATCTTTGTGGAAGCATAAACTCGCAGTGTTTTGTAATACTAGCCACTGACCCCATCCCAAAAATATGACTGTTAAGTCGTCATCTTACTTGAAAAGTATGAGTTTACACTGAAAAGGGTGAAGAGAATTCATGTCGTTATTCAGGCTTGTTTTTTAATTTTTAAATTCTTTGCTTTCTTTGAAGCATAGCACAAACAGATGCAGATAGCTTAGACATTAATTCACAGCAGGCTCTGAATTACGCCTTCAAGTACAAAATAATATTTTTCAAAAAAAAGATCACACTGGACAATGAAAACTAATTCATAGCGTCATTTTTTAAATTTTATTATTATTTTTTTTTGTCGTGAAATTTTCATGAAAAAGCTTCACATCACTCGTCAGGAGAATTAATTTTGAAAACCAGTTCCTCCAACATACACAGCTTTTTTTGACGGCAACCTGTCAATTTCAACTTCTCAAGAATGCTGGTTGTAACAACTTCTTCGTACACTTCTTCTGCAATTATAAATTTTTATATTAAGAAAATGCAAATAACAATAGTATTGATATTATTTTAAGACCATATGTGATTACTAGCTTCATAGAACAACGCACATGATTCACGGATTCCTCTGTTTACATAACTGCCTCTGTATATCTGAGAAAGAAAGCTGCTCTGTTGTAGGCAGACCCTAGCAGTGTCAGATGTTTATAAATAAACTTAATAGTCGCTTTTCTTCAGAAGACTTCCATTTGAGACTGTATGTGTGTTTCTGCGATTCATAATATGCCATAAGTCTTACGGTTGCTTTATGTTGGACATCACAATGCGTCGTATCATTGACGCACCGTAGTTCGAGCAGCGAGTCCGGCGGGCAGCAGGCTGCCTATGTGTTCCAGTGAACTAACTATTTTTTAAAAATGTTATTTATGTGTGTCCCACTTTGAAATTTGGCAGATCTGTACAATATTAGTGTAGAAATACTAGAATATTTTACAATTAATTGAAGTGTGTACCTATTGTAATTTTTTTGAAATTAAGAGAAATAAGGAATTTAAAGAAAAAAAATAAAGCTGTTTTTGAGAAAACTTTGAAAATGTCCGGGGGGGGGGGCCTCATGTAAAGTACCCCCAAATTTTGGTGAAAGATTTTCCAAAATCGCAGTGCCTGGAGTCGAGCCAAATCGACCAGTGAATATCCATTTTGGAAAAAATTCTATGTGTGGTTTAGGTGCTAGTAGTGTTCACAGACTGACCTTTTGAAAAATAATCCTTTTTCGTTATCGGGACCCCAAAACGTGTATTTCCGTTGAAATCTCGAAATCGATTTTCCTTGGCATTTCATAACTTTCCCTATACTACATATATTACTCTGTATATATGTATGTACACACAAAAGTGAAAAATCATTCCTGGAACTTTTGGGACAAATCTTGTACATGAAACATTTCGGCCAGTGCTGCTCCATGCCGTACTGGTCGCTCCTAATGAGTTTCCTGCTTAAAGCACCAACATTAATCCATTTTGAATAGCCATTCTTTCCATTTTCAGCTTTCTTCTGCATTTCAAACTCAATTTATGACATTAACATTTTCTTGCTCAAGCAGGCTGCTCCCGGAGTTTCTTGTAGAGAAATTACTTGTAAAAAAAGAAGAAAAAAAGGTCCCTTTGAAACTAAACTGTTCATTTAATTTTGAAGTTTTCAGTTACAGAGAGTTGATACAAAAGGATACAGAGAACCACAATTTTTTCGTGACTTTAGGGACATAAAATTTTCTTCTAGCTTGCCTTTTGTGATAGACACAGTGCCTCAAAAAATATCGTGCAGTACTCCCACATTCCTTTATCTGCAGTTCATTTTCAAGTTTTTACTTTCCATAGAATTGCACAAATATCTGTTTCACTAAGTTTGTTTGAACGCTCAATTCTTCTCATGTGTTCCAGTGTTGTCCTTTGGTAGTCCTGGACTTAATTAAAATATAAGAATTTCCCTCATTATTTAGCATTGATTTAGCAACCTGATTTTGATTTGTATTTCTTTCTTGGTTATAATTTTCCTTACGACCATTCCTTCTTTTTATCAGACATGGAGCGCTCTTCAGTATCTGCCTAAAACTATGCTAGACTTACCGGAGAATAACCTTCCTAAGGTTACTAATTTCCAATGAGTACATGGGAACCTAAACCGTTAGTGCTTGGATACTGTTTACGTCCTGAATTTTCAAGTACTGGAATATTTCAATGGATCTACCTGCCTTGTACATGTATTATTCTTTTGTTTTTGGTAATAATTTTTCATACCCTGACATTCGTACAATGTTGAAAATATTGATTGATAATAAGGTAGTTACCTAATTAGTTCTGTAATTTAAAAAATTCACTTATTTGAATACTTTTTTACTTTCTCTGTATCGTACTAAAACTTTATTTGATATGAAAATGTGTTTTTTTAAGGGTGATAGTATGTTCATTATTTGTGTAAATTGTTTTCGTATATAATATTTATTATGAGTTTATATAATATTTATATGAGTAAATAGATTAGTAAAATGAGAAGTATGTTTTAAGAAATACTTGTGAAGTATCATCCTGTGATATCAGAAACTGAAGTGTCATGATCAGTAATTGATTCTAGGTTTTTGTTTAATGTGCTGTGATGATCGTAAATCAAAAAACAGTTTTTTGCAATCTCTGCAGGAACAGAATATCCACGAAATCTAAAAAAATGTACAAGCTATATGCAAATATTTTAGTGGTTTTTAAAATTAACATGCAAACCTGTCTTGGTGTTTTTTAGAATATATTATTTTTATTAAAAATGTTCTCCTGGTTTAAAGGAAGATTGGATTTCCTATTGGTTTCATTTGTGCATTTCAGGTGTACTTGTAAAAATATTTATGTTTCTTAGCTGTCCTTGTAAGAACTTCCCTTAACAATATTCTTCCATTATTAATTTTTTGCATTGAATCAGCTATTAACAGATTTGTTTCACATAAAAAATTCCAAGTTTTTGCAATGCGAAAATTGTTACTGATTCAATATCAGATAGATTACTCATTAAAATAAAGTGTGGAAAAGTATGTTATAGTTATTAATGTCCTTAAGCCAATAAACAGCAAATAATATGCATGGTTGATGTTTGTAAACCAGTGTGATAATTGAAGTTTATAACCAGCCAAGTCTGATATTTGTGTTATCAGCAATGTGTTGCTCAATACTTCTCGTTTATCATCCTTTTATTAGAAAAAGTCATCAACAAGGTTATCTCATTTCTTGCAATGAGTTTATTCACGCACCATTATTAGCTACCACCCATTCGTTTCAATTGTTCTCGAAGAACGGCAGAACGTTAAATCTTTATTGTTTTCGTATATAAAATATTTGTATTGATGAATCTGTGAATAAAATGAGAAGTCTGCTGACACAAATACTTCATGAAATTATCATCCAGGCATTTAAGAGCCAGGCTTTTCATTTCTGTTTGGTTGTGTTAAACTAATATTAACTGGACAGTTATATAAAAATAAGCTTAACATTTTATTTCACTGTCTTTACCTATTGAATTACTTCTGGAGCTTGGATTTACACAAAATAAAACATATGTAATAATTTTACAGGAGCCTCAAAAAGAGTATTTTTATATAATATTGTATTCTTTTTAAATAGTAAAAATGTAAATTAAGCGATAAAATCATGGAAGTTTATGTTTAACTTGTCAATCTAATTCAAGCAATCTTGAATAAATGATATAATGTTACAAAATGCTTTTCAGCAGGCAAAAAGTTTGAGACAGAATATTTGTATTCAATGTAGTTTTATTCTCGCCATAAAAGTTGAAATTTTAAAATATGTTCTATGTAAGAAATGTGAATTCTAATAATTGATATTAAAAACTTCACAAAGATGTTGATTGGAATTAAATCTTTAGGTCTTTTGGAATTAAATCTTACAGGGGTTTTTGTAACCTAAAAATTTTAACCAAAGTATTTGCTGTTTAAAATTATATCTATATTTTTAGGGCTGAAGAATTACAATTTGTTAATAGTTTTGTAGTAAGCTAGTAAAGACGTCATTGTTAAATTCAAGTCACTCTTTGTGCTTCATGTTAAAATTAATGTATTTATATGTATTGTGTAAAAATGTTTATGCACTTATGTACATGGAAATACAAGTATCCCAAGCATGAGAGACGGCACAATTTTTCTGAGCAATATTCTTAGCAATTACCATCTTTTAAATTGGGTATACTTCATTAAATGGCATGAAGTATTTTTATGTTCAGAACTCTACATGCAAATGCCACTTTTTAGAAATAAATTGCGCTTGATTATTAAATAATTTCGGAGGTATTCTAATACACATTTAAAGTAATACAAGCAAGCATATTTCCCTTATTATGTACAGATAATTTTTTTTTCCTTTTGCACTTTGTTTCATGTACCCTTTTTATTACTTCCTGTTCTAAAATTATTATAAAAACGATTATAGTAATTTGTGTAGTAAAAAATGGTTGCTACCAATAAGTGATGAATGATATCCAAAATATAGTGCGTTTCTTGATATTTACATCTTGTTCTGTGTAATTATTGTTTGAAGGTCTTATGAGTAATGAGGGTCATCCCAGCATTTAATGAAAAAAAAATTGAATATTGTATAAAACTAATAATTAAGAAAAAAAAATGTTTTTTCATAATTCTTGCTAACTGTTTGCTCTGAATTTTATTGAACAAGTGAAATAGAAAAATATTGCCCATTATTTCATCAGTTCTTTTTCTCTATATGATTTTAAGTAGATAATAGTTTTTCATATGCAATGGATCATATCATTATAATTTTTTAATGAAATGTTTAAATCATTTGGTGTTTGTGAAGGTTCTGGAGACACTGAAATGGGAAAATGGAACAGAAATGTATTAGGAAAGAAACTTTAACCAACATCTTCATTATAATGATTAGCATTAAGACTATATTTGCCTTGTGCACAAGTATTAATATTTAATTATCGCTAACACAATGTGAATAACAGTAGTTGAAAACCTTCATTAAGCTTGGGATTATGATCATATTCTCTTCCTCATCCTTATCTTTTTTCTCCCCCCTTTCCCTTGCCCTTCATTCCCTCCTCCTGCTCCTCCTCCCCCTCCTCCTCTCACTACTCTCCCATCCTCTTCTTCTTCCTCATTGCCACATGCCTTCCCTGTTTTCCTCCCTTCCTCCATCTTTTTCTCCCTCCCTCCTCCTCCTCCTCCACTCTCTTGATCCCTCAATTTGGACATATTTTCTACCTCCATATAGTTATTCAGTTATCAAATAAATTCTTTTAACTGATCCTTTAAAATTGTATAGATTATAGTTACGCAAGAGTTAGTGAAAAAGGTTTGGGAGTCACTGACCTGAAAGTTCTATTTCTTATTCTTATCTTAAAATTTTAAATTCGCATAATTATATCTAAATTATTATTTCTTAGCAGACACACTTGCGGAATCTAACACAATGAAACATTAAGATTTCAGAATATTGCCAAGTTTATATAAGTCTGATGTATGTAACATGTTCCCACTTTTCTACTCTTCTGTAGTTAAAAAAATTATTTAACTCAACAATTCATATTAAGATCTTTCATTAATTTATTGTTATTCAAGGTGTTCATGTAGGTGTTCTGGAAATAAATATAATGGAGTAATAATTTTTGTATTTGAGTACAATTGTTATTGATCGTTTGCTTGTACAGAATACCGAATACTCTTGCAATAATTCAAATTATGTTAAGCATACATGATGTTATTAAGTATACATCTTAATGTGACCTACGTGCAATAATCAAAAATAAATATTAAAAGTGTTTTAAGTCCACATAAGTTTTCAGAGTCATTAGTGATTTTTAGATTTTTTTCTTTTGTGCTTCTATGTTTATTAGCTTGATGTATTTATGTAATGTAAGTGATCAAGTAGAAAGAAAGGAAGGATGAGAAGATATAACCATAACATTAAATTTAGTTCAGAAGTTTCACTTACAATGTAGTTAACAGACAAATATTAATCCCAACCAGACTGCATGCAAAGAGAGATAGGTCTAAAATTGGTTTCACTAGGAAAACGATCCAGAAGAAATTTGGGAACGTTTGTTTGTTTTGTGAATTTATCATTGTATGTACGCTTTTGACATGGTTTACAAATCAATCATTGTGAGAGTATTGAATTATTTTGTATGAGCATGTCTATGATAAAATTCAGTGTTTTTTGTTAAAATGTTAAGAATGCTAGGTTCATTAAGTTATATTGAGTGATTGTTCCAGGAAAAGAAGTAAAAGCCTAGTATACAGTATACATAGAATTTTCCTGAAATATTCTCATTTCATTTGTTAATAATAATACCTAAAATACGTGCAATGTATGACTAAGGAATCGGAAATCTGCTACCTAACAAGAATTTTTATGATAACGTGTAAACGGACATTGCTCATTGTAACAGAAGTGTAATGTCCTAGACTGCATCAGTAATGTGGTCTGTATTATGAATTTGTTTTTTCTGATGTTTCATTACAGAATTGTTAATTTTTGGAGTGGAAAGCTGAATACATGATACATTTTATTTTTGCATTATTTATATTTTAATGAAGTGATTCATACATACATATATACATTCGTACATACATACGTACGTACATACATACATACGTACGTACGTACATACGTACGTACATACATACGTACATACATACATACATACTTACTTACTTAAATAAACCACTTGTACGTGTATACATTTTTGCTATGTTATATGTGAAAAATGATATATTACGTTATGTAATGCTTGTTAATCAAATCATTTCAAATCCTGTTAGATGCATTACATTTAAAATTTTAACATTTCTTTATTAAATAATATCCTTGTTTCCTACTGCATTTTGATAAGGCAGATTTATAATTGTAAAATATGGTTAATAAATTTTGTAGAAAGAATTATGTTTGTAACATTTACTTTCCTTTCCCCAGGTCTTATTGCATTGGGCATATTCTTATTTTTGTAATTTCTTTATCTTTCTTTAAGCAATATGCATAATAATTCATTTTAACAAGTCCACAAACATTATTTTAATCTATAATGAATTGAACAAGACAAAAAAATTAATCACTTTGTTTAGGTACAATTGTCCTCATCATTAATTTATTTGATTGGATGTTTGTTGAATTTTGGATGGATATTGTATTTGTCTTGTAAAATTAGATAAAGTCTCTTTGTATTTTCAGTTGATGGTATGTTCTGTCGCACCCTGCAGTCTCTTGCACAACAGAAACAGCAGCAGCAGCAACTGGGTAATACATCATCTAAGGAACCAAATCTTATGCCTGTGCCATCCCCCCAGCAAATTCAATATCTTAATACCTTTGAGGGGCAGGAATTAACAATTCAGAAACAGCCAAATACAAGTTTGAAAGAAACGGGCATCCAGTCACCATCGTAAGTTGTTAACACTGCCTTTTATATTCTGAATTATGTTAGTCTGTGCATAAAATTGTTCAAAATACTTTATTATTAAATTTGTATTGTATGTTTAACAATTTATTTTATGTTTCAGTGTTACTCCATCTGGACATGAGGGAAATTTGCCTCCATCAGGGTCTGATTTAAACAGTTCTCGAATGTCAGGTCCTGCAACACCATTGACTCCTTCTTCTATAGAATTCAATTCACGGTGCCCCCCATCAAATTCTGATGTTAACAGATTTCCAATTCCAAGTCCTCACACACCTGGTTCAGACAGTAGGTCACAGCAATCCCAACAAACTCCTCAACCATCTCAAACTCCCCAATCACAGTCGCAGCAGCCACAAACATCTCAGCAATCACAACAGCCGTTAACTCCACAACAAAGAGACCGTTTCCCTGGGCCAAGTCCTCAGAGTCAGGGATCACGCACACCTGGCATGGAGTCTTCAATTAAGACGCCTACCACTGAAGTGAATTCTAGATTTCTGAGTAGCAGTCCCCAAATGACTGAAAATTCTACCCAACCGAGGTTTTCAAATTCAAGTGGCAGCACAACTGGTACATCTCCAGCAATGGGGAATCAAAACCAAAATTTCATGCAGCAGACGCCTCCATCTATGTCTAATATGAAGGTGTCGTCTCAGTTTTTAGATGTTTCTCCATCCAGTGCCACATCAGCTGCAGTCGATGTGTCACCTACAAGTTCTGGCAACTTTCCTTGTTTACGGTCAGAAAATGTGCCCCTTAATCCAAATGGTAATGGTGGTGTTCCTTGCAGTGGAAAAATGCCTCACTTTGATCCAATTGTTTCAATGGCACAAATGAGTCAACAACTTACAAGTAGTGTAGCAAACTCGCCAGGATCACAGACATCTACTTTGATGAGCAGTGTTCCAGGTGGTACGTGTACTTCTGGAATGATGCCCTTTAATGCATCGGGGATGCATGGCTTGCAAATGAACGATTTAGGAAGTTGTACAGGATTACCTGATTCACAGACTCCTGGAGGACTTGTTAATTCTTTGGGAGGTCCTGGCAATCCAAGTAGCTCTGGGAGCTTTGTTAATATTCCAATGCAGAGTGTGCCACCCCATTCATATAGCCCAAATTCCTCTGTGGCTAACATGGTTCCTTGTTCAGGTACTGTAAATACCACTTCTTGTATGAATCAGCCTATAGCACATCCCAATACATCTGGATCTCCAAAACCAGGGAACATGATGATGAACATGGGTGGACCTGCAAGAGGTTCCTCTCCTTATTCATCAAGCCCTGTACCACAGAGAATGATGGGACGCCCACCTGGACCAAGTCCATATAATGGTGCAAATGTTCAGGTGAAAGCCAGTGCTCCTAATACAATACAATATCTTCCTGCTAAACCTCAAACAGGGAACTCTGGTCCAAGAGGGCCATTGAGTTTAGATTTTTTGCAACGGTTTGCCAACCCTCTGTCCAATTTAGACAGTAAAGTACCTACTCATAACTTACAATATTTTCCAAATAATGGTCAAACCAATCCAGGGAATGTTGCAGGAATGAATGTTTCATTAAACAGGCCAAATGGACTTATGACAGGAATGAACTCTCAAATAGGTTTGTCAGGACCCAACTGTGGGATTGGAGGGCATGTTGGAGGTCCAATGAATAGTCTTAATGGACCAATAATGGGACCGAATGGGCCTATTGTTGGAATGAATTTACCTATGTCTGGTGGCTTGGTTATGGGTCCTGGAGGACCTGGAATTGGAGTGGTACCATTGCGTGGTGGAATTCGACCGGGTGGCATTATGAGAATGCAACAAATTGGTGGGGGAATGTTTGGTGTTCCAACAAATTCAGGACAACCTGTAGGTGGTGATCAGATGTTTGGAGGTGGTCCACCACAAAACATGGGTGGAGGTCCCAATTCCCAAGTATTTGTGCCTGGTTCAAAGTCATCTCCCATGGGTTTAGGAAGTGCTCCTGATGCAAGTCAGCCATTGCCTCCCTCAATGGGCCAATCTAATAACTTCAAAAACCCTCCTTTCATTGCAACATCTGATCCTAACTATGCACAACAGTTTCATAATTTCCAGCAACAATTGTATGCAACAAATACAAGGAGTCAGATGAATAATCAGAATGTTGGACCAAGCCAGTCATTTTTTGTTCCCAAATGACAATTTTAAAGAGTTGGTTTTCCTTAAACCAGATAGTACAGAAATTTTACAGTGTGTTTCAGTGGGTGTGCATCCCCTATAGGAAGACTGTTCAACAAAAATGAAATAGTACAAAGACTTAATAGAGGAGTGTGAGGAGCCACATGTCTTCACTAAATCCTTTCCCTCCTGTTCCTTTGCTTGTGAAAACTTGAGTGGCTCTTCCCAGCTACTTTTTCTTGCCATGATCATTTATGCCATTAGTTTAAAAATGTGAATAAATCTGCAAATTATATATTTTCATGTGTAAATACAGGCTCAACGAACAAAATCATTGGTGCAAGAGCTGTGTGCAATACCTTTTGTGTATTGAATTCAGTATGCAATAATAACCACGATAGTAATGTAACATAAATTAGAATTTTCTTATAGAACAACTTCATATTCAAAATTTTTGTATTGCTCCTTGTTTTGTTAAGTTCATAATACTAACATACATAATAGTCTTATTTATTTTATTGTGATAAATCTTCAATGAGGTCTTTATTGTAATGTTACGTAGAACAATTTTAAAACAATGGAGCATTGCAGTTTTGTGTTATCAGTTTTTATAAATGGTTTGTATAATTTATGAAATATTTGAGTTTACTTCTACAGATATTCAGTAGTTTTATAAAATGCCTGAAATGTTTTGTTTTCCCCTTTGTCTCTTAGTATTCCCTTAGACAGGCTCTAAGTTTTGAAGTTTCAGATAAGACTTATAAAAGTGTAATTAAGTTTGTTAAGTCCATTAATAATTGAATTTAAATTTGTATGCATGATTTGAAAGTGCATTTTTGTATTAAGATCAAACATGGATATACTTGTATTTTGTACATGGATTTCCAGTGCAGTTACAAAACAAAGTAACGAAGTGTAGAAAGTAAATCTGTTTCTTTTGTAATGTCTTCATAGTAAATACTTAATATTGTAACATAGAAGGTACCAGAGATGTTCTTAATATCATGTAAGTATGTTATAAATTTTTTAAAGAAAATGTATTATGGAAGCCAGCTTAACCTTTTCTTATTGTGAATTACTCATACAGGGTTGCCAGATGCCAAGAAAGTGAAAATTGTGGATAAAATATTTCATCAGCTGACAGTGCTTTTGCAGAAATACTTTTTCTTTGTGCTTAAAATTCTATAGGTACAAAGTAACATTGTTTTTAAAAATAATGAATATGTGCAATAACCAGTACTTTAAAGAAAAGCACTCAGTCCTGTCATCCACTAAAATGCATTTCCTTTCTGCACCTTTACCCTTCAGGCTGTGACAGTGTTGTTGGACTATTAATGTTAGTATTTGTACATGGAGTTTTTTCTTTTAATGATTGTTTTATAAATGGAACACAATACATTAAATTATTTTTTATTCATATGCAAGATAATAGTAATTATATATTAGTTTTATATTTTTATTTATAATGTTTTAAACATTTCTGAAGTAACCAGTAGGAAACATCACATCACAAAGTTGCAAATTGTCCAAAAATAAGTTTTGTTTGGACATCTGGGAACCCTTGTATTTTTTTATATATATAATTATATATTTTGTGTGTTTCTGTGGAAGTCTGTTCTTCATTCAGTGAGATTTGAACATTGTTGTTCAGTATCATTGTGACTTAATTGCATATAATCTGATGATGCTCAGTGAAGAAGAGGTAACTTAGAAGGATCAATTCTGTTTTCTTTGTGTGTTGCATAATTTAATTTTTTCTGTTTGATTTCACTAGAACTTCTAAAGAAATTTCTTATACTATTATCATTGAAAGAAAGTGATTGAACTACAGTTCGTTACTTTCATGCCATAGGAATGTCATCAGTGTTATAATTGATTTGTTTCATCACCTTGTGTAATTTGCAGTTCCTTGATATTTATATCCATGCTTAAGTTGAGACATTTTAAAACTGTATACGTGATAAAAAAAAAACACTCAGTTATATGTGGTCGTTCACTTCCTTTCTTTGGTAGAAGTATAAGATAACTTAGAATATTTTGTGTAGTTCATCTCAGTTAAGTGTTAAGTATTGAAGATGATCCCTCAGAAATAGCAGTTGACATTGAAATGGTGTTATGGAAGAGTTCTTACAGTTTCATACATTGTAATTGTTACTGTTTTTAACACATTAAAATGGCAGTGTAAAGACTTAAAACTGCGTTTTATTTCTTGTTAAGCAAAATTTATGTTTCCAGTTAATAAAAAGGCCTTCACACCTCTCTTCCTGTCTGACACACCTGTTATTTTTTCTGTGAATGAGTGATCTTTGCAAATAATGAACTTTAGGACATGCTTCTTCAAAAAGGACAATTTTATGTACACCTCTCCAATTGAGCTATTAGTGCTACCTGTGGTTCTGAATCAAAAAACC
Organism: Gryllus longicercus; assembly: GCA_038098605.1. NCBI lineage: Eukaryota > Metazoa > Arthropoda > Insecta > Orthoptera > Gryllidae > Gryllus > Gryllus longicercus. The sequence continues at coordinate 324,596 of JAZDUA010000902.1, read as the reverse complement.
CTGAAACATGTCCATAAAGTTTAAAAAAATGTAATAGTCAAATTATATTAAATTCTAGTTAACTTAAGTGTTGAAAGCTCCACTACTACTTGAAAAATTACGAACATTTTTGGGACGGTTTAGGAACAATATGGATTGTTTCGAAACAATTATTTAAGTTTAATGTAGGTAATATTTCTTTCAATAATAATTAATACAAATTTCCAAAGTAAATTTCTTATTTTCACATTTTTTAGTCTCATTAATTATGATTTTGTGAAGGGTTAGGGTCCATATTTTTTGACAATTTCTTGTAACTAATTTATTCTATATTCGTGAATTTTGCGGATTGTTGTCATGCAGCCTGATGAGGGGGACAACAATCCTAGAAACTGTTGAACGAATAAAGAATACATTAAGGTTACAAGAAATTGTCAAAAAATATGGACCCTAACCTTTCACAAAATTATAAATTCGAAAATAAATGTTTAAAATGCCGACAGTTTATAAACATTAGGGAAGAAGTCACTTCTACTCTAATAGCACGGGCTTGAAATTCGTTGGCACTTTTCATAACTAATGAAAGAGAGGATGAAATCAAAATTTCATTCATTTCATTTTATTGTAATTTTCGCACCTTAGTATCATCGCTAAGGTTATGATAATATTTACTTCGAATTGTATTTTTTTAAAAGGTATTGACTTGACGTGTGTTGATAAAATTGTGCTTTTTTTAAATCCAATTTGTCGACGAAATTCGCAGACAGAACCTAAATAAACCGAAAGAAAGCAAAAATCATTGTAAATAACAAATGTGGTAAGTCACGTGCACCTCGACAACTGCATAAACTTAGTAATTCTCTAGGAATTGCTTACGCTCACAGCAGAGGTTGCCACCCAACACTTTCCCGCCAAATAAGGCCATCGCGCGAATGCTGGGATGGTTCCAAAAATCCCACGAACACCTTCCAACGTCATCCTAGTCCTTTCACTGCTCATCATCACCCAATTACTGCAATCATAATAATAATACAGCCCCGTGGCGCAGGCGGTTATGGCAGTCGTCTGCGCCGAGGAGGCTGCAGGTTCCAGTGCTGCTTAGGCGTGGTTGTATTTGTGATTATCTCTTCACCCCTCATCATTATCCTATCTCATAATTTATTATTCATGGTTTAACAACCTTGTCTTACCAAAGAATACAGCCGAAATGCTGATCCCCACAATTACACACGTTAAACTCCAGGATAGAATATGATTGGGCCTCGGAAGAGAACGTAACACGTGCTCAGAAATGGCCGATACGAAAATAATGATAATAATAATAATAATAATAATAATAATAATAATAATAATAATAATAATAAACCGAAAACACCATCCCCATTCAAGTACTGAGCGTTTTACCCTTCCAAGGTCGCAAGGAGGGCGAGGTATTGTAGATCTCATAAATCTACACAGCTCTCAAATTGCTTCACTCAGAAGATACTTCTTGGAACATTGTGGGAGAGTTCAGCAAGCAGTGAGCGCAGTTGGTAATAACTATAGTCCTCTGAACTTGAAAAAGCTTGATCCGCCTGTTCAACCAATCATTGAAACGGAAGAGAAGATAACCTTATGGAAAGCGAAGGCACTGCATGGAAGGTACCCCCCGAGCTGAGTAAACCAGAAGTCGACATCTCTGCGTCGCACGCATGGCTCCAGCACGGGGATCTCTTTCCGGAGACAGAAGCCTTCATGATAGCTATCCAGGACCAAGTCGTACCAACATTGAACTACAGAAAACACATTCTGAGAGATTCTACCATTCATTTCGACTCGTGTAGAAGATGTGAGGCTGCAAGCGAAACTATCCAACACGTGACAAGTGGATGTAGCAGCCACGCACAGTTGGAATACAAAAAGAGGCATGATGAAGTGGCGAAGCAGGTCCACCAATTATTGGCATTGAGAACGGGCTTACTCGCCACTTCCGTGCCGTATTATAAATATGTGCCTCAGAATGTGCTTGTGAGCACACACTCTACTGGGATCGCTCCATTATCACTGACAGACATGTCGGCGGCAATAGACCCGATATAACGTACATTATTGAAACCATCAGCAGGTTTTTCTTATCGATATATCAATACCCAATACAAACAACATATCGGGAAAATATCAAGAGAAGATCCAGAAGTATACCGATCTCGTCCATGAAGTCGCAACTCAGTGGAACGTCAGTAAAGTGACAACTGTGCCTATAATAATATCAGCTACAGGAGTGATCCCAAAAATGACACTTCGGGCACTGGAGTGTCTTCACTTGGATGCCAGGAGTGTATATAATATGCAAAAGTCAGTAATTTTGAATACATGCTGTATTGTCAGAAGCCATCAGAACCTTCAGTAAAGGAACCACACACCTGGTCATCATTCCTGCGTGTGGTTGACATACCGACCTGTAGATACTGTGAATAATGTAAGATAATAATAATAATAATAATAATAATAATAATAATAATAATAATAATAATAATAATAATAATAATAATAATAATAATAATAATAATAATAATAACCCTGCGTGGTGTCGGGGATTTTAGTAGAATAACACCACGGGACCTCCCCCTGTCGTAGAAGGCGACTAATCGGAGCAGCTGTCCGCTGTCACTCCCCTAAACATCCCGTCATTCCCACAAACTCTGTGTGTCATTCCTTCCACTTACTTGTGGCACACATCTGTTTTCTGTCCTGTAGGCCAATCTTGTATCGGCCAACTCTTGTGTTTCCGCCCCGACGCTATTAGGTTGCGAGGGCTAGGGAGTCGTTTCCGTTCTACCCTTCTATTCTAACTCTGTCTTCTCTGTCCCCCCTTGTTCCTTCTGTTTCCTTAAGCTGGCGGTAGCTCAAAAACGCTAGGGGAAGGTGACCCTGAAGAAAAAACCCAAGATGGAGGATCTGTCAGAATCGACAGTTACGGTGCAGGGGATCGGAGCCCCAGTACCGGCGGTCGGTGGTGCGCAAGCAGGCCACCGGGCGTCGTCACCCAGCGACTGCAATGCCAGGGGTGCGGATCACTCGGCACCGCTGGCAGATAGTGCTACGAGTGATAGCAAGCTTCGCGGGACTCAAATGGAAGTCTGCGAACCAAGGGTTGAGGGAACCCTTAAAAACCCTCGTCCAGAAAAAAGCCCGGAGTTTAATGCTAAAAGAATGAAAGTTGGAAAATCAACAAACTATGATGACCTGTTCAAGAACACCGCAGCGGTACTAAAGTACCTTACAGTAAAAAGAACAGAAGGTAATTTTGATAAAGTGAGCCCGTTTATAATAGAGAGGAGTATCAGCACCTGCGCTGGATCTGCCGTAAAAGACATACAGAAAACTTCATCTGGACTCTTGGTAGAAACAGTTAATGACAATCAAGGAAAGAAATTACTAGAATTGAAGAAAATAGGCACTATAGATGTTGAAGTAAGTGCTCACGGCACACTGAATACCTGCAAAGGTGTTGTAGTTTGTAGTGACTTACTAAACTGCAGTGAAGAGGAAATAGTTCAAGAACTAGCTTCTCAAGGAGTCATTGCCTGTCGTAGGCTAACAATGAGGCGGGATGGGCAGATAATTCCTTCTGCGTCCCATGTCCTGACGTTCAAGCGTTGAACGTTACCAGAGAAGATTAAAGCAGGCATTCATCGTCTAACCGTACGAATGTTCATTCCTCAACCAATGCAATGTTTCCAATGTTTACGATTTGGACACCCAGCATCTAGATGTGCGAGAATCAAAGTTTGTCATTGTGGTAAGCCATTTCATAGTGATGATCCATGCCTAGATCCTATCAAATGCATTAATTGCAGTGGACAACATTCATCGAGGTCAAGAGACTGCCCTATATATAAGCAGGAGGCAGCAATACAACAAGTTAAAGCCAGACAGAAGATCAGCTATTCTGAAGCAAAAAAACTTGTGTGTCCTGAAAATAAAGGAAATATTACATACGTGGAAGCAGTTACTAAAAACACAAATTTACCTTCTTTAGTAGTGAAAGAATTAATGCCTGCAATAACCCGATGCATAGAAAAGTACTTTAACGAAATTCACAAGAACAAAATCAACACAGAAGACTTAACCACAAACACTCAAAGTGAAATAATAAATGAAAAAGAATCTTCAAGTCCCCCACCAAATGAGGCAGAAAGAAATCCAGTAGCTGCGCCTGAAGCCATACCCAGCAAAGAAGTATCGACAACAGGCTATCGAAGTCGATCGCCTCGTTCTCCTAAGAACACCAAGGACAACTTCCTCAAACAAAAAATGAAATCAATGACCAATGATCAAGACAATACCACTGGCTCTGAGACAAGTTCGATGATAAGTGCTGAAAATAATGATTACCAATCCATCGATCTATGTAATACCCCGCGTAAGAAGAGAAAGAAGAAAGGATGGCCAAAAGGAAAACCAAGAAAATAAGCAAGATCTACGCATCCTACAGCAGAAAAACCCTATTCCAACCATGGAAAATATAATTCAATGGAATATCAACGGCTGTATCTCGCATTACTGTGAGCTGAAATTGCTACTGGCCAATCACACACCAATGTGTGTGTGCTTGCAAGAAACTCATTTTAAACCAGAAGACCGTTTCAATTTTAGAGGATATAAAACCTTTCGCAGTGACGTAGAACCTGATAGACGAGCTAGAGGTGGCGTTGCCATATTGATCAGCAATACTCATCCTGCTAGTCGTCTTGATCTCAACACACCTCTACAAGCAGTAGCTGTAACTCTATACAAGCCATTGAAGATGACGGTATGTTGCATATACTTACCCGATGCCTCATGGCGAAATGAAGATCTACAAGACCTGATCGATCAACTACAGACTCCATTTCTAATTCTAGGCGACTTCAATGCTCACAGTACCACATGGGGCTGTTCTAGGACAAATGACTCCGGTCGCAGAATCGATGACCTGCTACTTAACAACGAATACGTACTTTTAAACACAGGAGCAAGCACTCATTTTAATGCTAGAAATGGCTCATTCTCAGCCATAGATCTCTCAATATGTAGTCCAAATCTTGCAACTCGGCTGACGTGGAAACCACTGCCAGATCTTCATCAGAGTGATCACTTTCCTCTGTTGATATCATCAAACATGCCAAAGAACACAGTACACTTACCAAAACGTTGGTGTACTAACCGCGCAGACTGGTCCAGCTTCACCAGACATATACCACCAATAAATGTCAGTGGAAACTCCGAGGAAGACGTTACCGATTTTACCAACACTGTCATATCTTCCGCTGTACAATACATTCCACAGACCAGTGGCCGCTCATCTAGGATTCCAGTACCATGGTGGAATACGGAGACCAAAGAAGCAATAAGGGAGAAAAGAAAAGCCCTCAATAGATATAGACGTGCACCAACCCAAGACAATCTTATTGCTTTCAAGCGTCTGCGTACGCTCGCTCGCAGAAAAATACTAATAGCAAAACGATCAAGCTGGGAAAAGTACGTAACCACCATAACTCGGACGACCAAAGTCACGGAAATATGGCAGAAAATCCGGTCAATAGCTGGGAAAAATGTTTTCAGTCCAATAACATGCATTGAACACGAAGGACAACTAATATGCAACCCTGACGAAATAGCCAATGCATTAGCGACCCAATACTCCAAAGCCAGTGGCACAAATAGCTATCCTAAAGACTTTCTCGACAAAAAGAAAGAAGAAGAAGAACAAATACTTGACTTTACAACCAATATTGATAAGCCATATAACGCTCTTTTCACATGGAGAGAATTGCAAGACGCCATAAATGCAGCTGGAGACACCGCAGCAGGATCAGACAATATCCCTTACAGCATACTACGTCAATTACCGAAGAAAATACTGTCCACTCTGCTAAATATATACAATAACATTTGGACACAAAGTAATTACCCCAAAGTCTGGAAAGAAGCGATAGTAATTCCGATTTTAAAGGCAGGCAAGGATCCATTAAATCCTGAAAACTATCGCCCGGTATCGCTGACATGCTGTCTAGGAAAAATCTTGGAAAAAATTGTCAACACCCGGCTAACATGGTGTCTCGAAAGAAACAACCTCCTAAACATACACCAGTGCGGATACAGACAACATCACTCTACAATCGATCAGCTAATATATCTAGAAAATGCAATTCAGAATACCTTCATCAAAAGAAAACATATGGTTACCGTATTCTTTGACCTGGAAAAAGCTTTCGATAAGACCTGGCGACATAACATTCTGAGACAACTATATAACTGGCAAATAAGAGGATATTTACCAAAATTCATATCCAGCTTCCTTAGTACCAGATCTTTCAAAGTTCGCGTTGGGCAGTCTATCTCAGAAAGCTACGTACTAGAGAACGGTGTACCGCAAGGCTCTCCATTGAGTGGCACGCTCTTTATCATAGCGATTAACAGGATGTTTGACGGCATAGAAGCGTCAATAGGAAAATGCATGTATGTAGATGACATTGCTATATTTTACTCAGCCAAATCACTGGGAATGGTCAAATTCAAAATGCAAAATGCCATCAATAAATTAGTACAGAATGCAAAAAACATTGGTTTCTCATTTACAGCAGCCAAAACGAAATGCGTTCACTTCAGTAGGAAAAGAAAAAGTTACAGAGATCCAGAGCTGACGCTGAATGGTGTAACACTGACATATAATGAAACGGCAAAATTCCTTGGTTTGATTTTTGATAGGCATTTAACATGGAAACAGCATATAGAATACACCTTGCGTAGATGCAAAACAGCTCTGAATGTAATAAGATGCATTTCCCATATAAATTGGGGAGCAGATAGAGACGTCTTACTCCGCCTGTACAAATCCATGGTGATGTCCAAAATAGATTATGGATGTGCAGTGTACTCCTCAGCCAGAAAATCAAACTTAAGGAAACTAGACCCCGTTCACAACGCAGGCCTCCGATATGCATCTGGCGCGTTCCGCACTAGTCCTTCCTCAAGCCTCTACTGTGAAACCAGCACCATGTCGCTACATCACAGACGACAAACAATGCTACTCAACTATAGATCAAAATTGCTGTCTCTACCGAAACATTTAAACCACTCATTGATGACTCGACCTAAGCTAGTAAATATTTACGATCGAAGACCTTCAGCTACTCGTCCAGCCAACATCCGCGCAATCGAGATAGCCAAATGCTACAACATCGTCCTACCACCAGTTTTGAAATACAAACCATATGAAATTCCAGTTTGGATGTTGAAAATGCCAGAAGTAAGACTCGATACTACCAGTGTAAAGAAAACAGAATGCCTTCCCATAGATTTAAAAGTTAGATTTCAATCAGTTCTCGAAGAATACATGGCAAATCACATCATAATCTACACAGATGGTTCAAAAACAAAACATCAGGTTGGAAGCGCATTTGTAACTGAGAACTTGTCGAGGGCTTGGGCGCTTCCATCTGAAGCAAGTGTGTACACTGCCGAATTATATGCAGTATTGCAGTCTTTGCGACACTGTGAAACTCTCGATTCAGGATGGTTCGTCATCTGCACAGACTCTCTAAGTCTTCTCACTGCAATAGACAGGCGCCAAACTGTAGATCCACTGCTACAAATGATTCTCATAGCATGCCATAAATTAGAGCAGCGAGGATCATCAGTTACGTTTATCTGGTGCCCTGGACACGTGGGTATCCTAGGCAATGAAGAAGCCGATTCTGCAGCACGAAATGCCGGGAACATCCAATTAGAAATGGATATTGAAATACGACCTCAGGATGCAAGAAATGCTGTCTCGAAGTACATCCTCACAGAATGGCAGACCACGTGGGACAGTCTTCACACGAAACTACACCCCATTAAACAAAATATCAGTAAATGGTCACCAAATGTCAGCTACCCTCGACGAGAACAAGTGTGCATAACCCGACTAAGAATAGGCCATACAAGAATGACTTCTTCATACATGTTAAGAAATGAAGAACAACCTATCTGCAGCTGCGGAAGACTACTGACAGTGAAACATATTCTGACAGACTGCGTAGATCTCTCAAGACTCAGACACAGATGTGGCATGAGAGGCAACATGAAGATAGATCTCAGCACTGACAAGACAGCAACTGACAAAACAATACAGTTCTTGAAAGAAGCCAAACTTTTCTTCAAAATTTAGATTTAATATATGATTAATCATAACATCAATCAGTAAAAAGGCTAAAGGCCTTAGATGCCAAGCCTTCAAACTAACAAAAATAATAATAATAATAATAATAATAATAATAATAATAATAATAATAATAATAATAATAGCGGCTAAGGAGCAAGGCTGGCGAGTCATTGAGGACTACACCGGTAGCGACCACCAATATTTATTATTCCAGATATTTGATAACGAAAGACAGGATACACGTGAAGATCACCTCACCAGACGGTACAAACGATGGAACGCCGCAAAAATGGACAAAGGGAAACTACAGAGAGCGATCCAGGATGGTCTGGAGTCTATCCCCCAACTGCCGGTAGGACCGCCGGACAAAGCACAAACAGATACCCTCGTAGAGGCAACTATGAACCTCATTACTAAAGCATGCAACGCCTCTATGCCCATTAAAAGAAGAGGAAACGGAAAACGCCCGGCCTATTGGTGGACCAATGAAATAGCGGAATTACGGGCACATTGTCTCAAACTCCGCAGAAAAGCACAACGAGCACACAGAACCAACCCCGCGAAGCTAGCAGAGCTTACAGCGGAGCACAAGGTTGCGAGGAAGACACTGCGAAACGCCATCAAGAGCAGCAAAACCGAGTGCTGGAAAAAACTGTGCGCGGAAGTCGACACTGACCCCTGGGGACTGGGGTACAAAATTGTCACCCAGAAACTAAGGGCCCTTGGACCCACGGTCTCCCCTAGCCCAGAAGAAACGACGAACATAGTGGAGGCTCTCTTTCCAACGCACCCAATTAGAAGCGAAGGAAACGATGAACCGGGGAGTATCGACGTACATACCTTCAGCAAAGAAGAGCTAGTAGCGGCGGTAAGCTCCCTAAAAACCAAGAAGGCACCTGGACCGGATGGCATACAGGCGGAAGTCTATAAGGCGATGGTGGAAACAACCCCACAACTGCTATTAGACATGTACAACACTTGTCTCAAAGCAGGTATATTTAGCACTCGCTGGAAAACCGCGCGACTGGCCCTCATAAGCAAGGGCAAAGGCGACATGCACACGCCAACAGCGTACAGACCCATCTGCATGTTAGATGTAGCGGGGAAAATCCTGGAAAAGCTCCTGAAACCGCGGTTGTTGGCGGCCACCGAAGCTGCAGGAAATCTGTCCGACCAACAGCACGGGTTCAGACGAGGGCGCTCCACGATAGGAGCCATACGGGAGGTCATCAGAGCCGTCGACAGAGCGAACGAGGCATGCCACGCGGCCCGCCCAATCGTCCTTCTTGTGACCCTCGACGTCAAGAATGCGTTCAACTCGGCAAGATGGGCTGACATCCTGGACGCGCTGGAAAACACCTTCAAAGTCCCCAAATACCTTACCCGTATGGTAAGGGACTACTTTAAGGACCGTTACGTCCTATACGAGACAAAAAACGGGCAGAATTCCAAGCCAGTCACCGCCGGTGTTGCACAGGGCTCAATACTAGGACCAGATTTCTGGAACGCAGTATACGACAGTCTACTAAGGACAGAGATGCCGGAAGGCACTCTTCTGGTCGGATACGCAGACGACACAGCGGCCGTCATAGAAGCCCGTAGCGTTGAGCTAGCCCAACTAAGGCTAAACCAGGTGATGAGGCGAGTCAGTGATTGGATGGAAGGCCACGGTCTGCAGTTGGCACCCGCAAAAACGGAAATTGTGGTACTCACCAGGAAAAGAATCCCCACCATCTTACCCTTACAAGCGGGAAGAGAAAGGGTACTAACGAAACCGTTCACAAAATATCTGGGTGTAACCCTGGACACGAAGCTGACTTTCTGGCCCCACATTAAGAAGGCCGCCGACAAAGCTGCAACCACAACCGCAGCACTGAGCAAGTTGATGGCCAATGTAGACGGCCCACGACCGAACAAAAGGAGACTGCTGATGTCGACAGTACAGTCAATGCTATTGTACGGAGCTGAAGTGTGGGCCGAAGCGATGACTGTGAAAAAATACAGAACACGGATCACAGCTGTTCAGCGTAGGGGAGCACTGAGGGTGGCATGCTCTTACCGAACAGTCTCCGCAGACGCCATCCTTGTGATCGCCGGAGCAATACCGATCGACCTGCTCGCGCTGGAGCGCAAGCGAACTTATGACAGGAGCGCAGACGACGGCAGAGCGAAAGCGGCACAAGAGGAGCGGAAAGAGACAATGGAGCGCTGGCAGGAACGCTGGAACGACGGGACCAAAGGGAGGTGGACGCACCGACTTATTAAGAAGTTGCTGCCATGGGTGCAACGCGAGTTTGGGGAAGTGAACTTCTACCTCTCACAGTTCCTGACAGGACACGGCTACTTCAGAGACTATCTCTACCGCATGGGGAGGGTTCAAACATCCCACTGTAAGCACTGTGGAAATCAATTGGACACCGTCGAGCACACCTTTTTCCAGTGTACAAACCGGAAAGAAAAACTCTATAAACTAGAGGAAACGACAGGTAGTCTCACGCCAGAGAATATTGTCGACACAATGCTAAAAAATGAGAAGTCCTGGAACGCAATTTCCCACTTCATAGAAAGCGTTCTGCGGGCAAAGAAGGAAGAAGGCTGTCTAAGCGATAGCGTATAAGAACGGAACAAATGAAGAAGCATCCATCAGGAAAGGCCCCAGCCTGAAGTAATGCGAAAGCGGTCCCAGGCTGAGGCCAGTAGAAGAAACAGGTGGTTATTTTTAGTGAGGTCGCCTAGCAAGAGGTAATCCCACACTGTTGAGCAACCGGTCCCGCTCTTCGCCTTTTGAAGGTTTTTTTCCACCTGGCCAAAAAAAAAAATATAAATAATAATAATAATAATAATAATAATAATAATAATAATAATAATAATAATAACCTTCTTCTTCACTTCATGGATTAGGCTACTGCCTGTTCCGTCCTCACAGTTTCTCTCCATCGTTTTCGTGGCCTTCCCACGTCTCTTCTTCCTCTCGGCGCGTATAACAAAGCTGCTTTAGGAAGTCTGCTATCACTCATCCTTTCCAGATGTTCTACCCATCTTTGTCTATATTCTTGCATTCTAGTATTAATTGATGTCACTTGTAACTCTTTTCTTATTTCTTCATTTCTTATTCGGTCTTCTCTTGTGCAACCTTTTATTCTTCGCAGAAATTTCATTTCGCTACTTTGTATTCTTGTCAGTGTTTTTTGTGTTAATACCCAGCTTTCGCAGCCGTAGAGTAATGTAGGAACTGCCATGGTATTGTAAAATTTAATTCTTGTTTCCGGTCTTGTCTTATTTTTTAAAGTGTTGTGTATCGTTCCACATATTTTTTGATATTTCATTAATTTATTGTCAATATCTTTATCTTTTTCATAACTTATTTGACACCCTAAATAATTAAAGGAGAGAACTTGCTCTATAATTTTGTTTTCAATGACAATTTTTGACCTTACTGTGTCCTTCCCCCTGAATGCCATCACTTTTGTTTTTTCTTTTGATATATTAATGTCATAGCTTTTGCAAATTTTATTAAGGTGGTGTACTACTCTCTGTAGTTCGTCTTCTGTTTCCTGGATAATAACTGCGTCATCAGCATGGAATAAAATCTTTAATATCTCTTCTTTGGTCATTCTTATACCAGTGTCAACTTTATGTTTTAAAGACTTACTTATGTCCTGTACATAGATATTAAATAATGTAGGTGATATAGGACAACCTTGCTTTACCCCTTTATTTGTTATTATCTCTTCAGATACTGTGTTTCCTATTCTTATTACTATTTTAGTATTTTCATATAGGCTTTTGACCACCTTTATTAGATGCCGTGGATAGCCTTGTTTTTCCATGATGTACCAAAGTTTATCTCTATTTACACTGTCGAAGGCTTTTTCGAAATCTATAAATGCCAGATGAGTTTGCAGGTTATATTCCCTTCTTTTCTCCAATATTTGTTGTACTATGAAGATGTTATCAGTGGTCGATCTTCCTTTCCTGAAACCATTTTGCTCTTCTCCCATCAGTACTTCTGCAATACTTTTCAGTCTTTTATTTACTATTCTGGCATACAATTTATATATGCAGTTGAGCAAGCTTATCCCTCTATAGTTTTTACATTCGTTTCGGTCGCCTTTTTTGAATAACGATATAACTTCTGCTATTTTCCACTCCTCTGGAATTTTACCTTTTTGCCAGCATTCGTTTATTATGTGTAACAGTCTCCATAACAACACCGTTCCACCATATTTGAACAGTTCTGTATTTAACTTATCTCTTCCTGAAGCTTTCCTGTTTTTCATTGTTTTCAATTCCTCTTTCAATTCCTGTATGTCAATCAAATCGACTGTCTCATCCTTTTCTTGGCAATCTCTTTGTTGTTCTTCATTTTTGCTTAATTTCCTGCACCAAAGTTCTCTATAATGCCTTATCCATAAATCGTTGTTTATCATACCTATTTTTGCTACATCTTTTTGTTCTTTATTTATTTGTTTTAGGACTTTGTAAGCAATATTTTGTCTTCCGTGTATGTCATGTTCTACTTGGCTTATAAATTTATCCCAAGACTTTTGATGTGCTCTTCTCACGATTGTGTTAGCTGCATTTCTTTTTTCTTTATATGTTTTTCTTGATTCCTCATCTTTTTTTTGTATCCATTGTAAATATGCTTTCTGTTTATCCTTTACTGCTTGCGCTATTTCTTCATTCCAGATCCGTAGGCCCTTTCTACTTCTAATTTTATTTTTCTTCCCTAGGGCTTCCATTGCCGCTCTTTGAATACATTCTCGTACGTTTTCCCATTCTAAGTCTAGGTTGTCTTCAATTGGTTTTTCCAGAAGGTACTTCTGGATTCTGCCTTGGTAGAGATTTCTTACACGTTCTTCTTGAAGTAAATGTATTTTATATACTTCTTCTTGAGGTATTTTTTGTCTGGTTCTAATCTTTCTCCATTTTGCCCATATCCTAAAATCAGCTATTAGAATATAGTGATCTGAGCCTATATCACATCCTCTAAATACTCTCACATCATTCAACTGAGGTCTTAGTTTATCACTTATTAAGAAGTAGTCTATTATCGATCTATATCCTCTAGCTGTCCATGTGTACTTGTGAATATCTTTCTTTCGAAAGAAGGTATTTGTCACTTTGAGATGATTCATGCTGGCAAATTGTCTCAGCTCCCGACCGTTCATGTTTATATAATCTTCTCCACAATTTCCTACAATATCTGGGATTGGTGAGTTTCCCACTCTAGCATTTAGATCTCCACATACTATTAAGTGATCGTTTTTATTAGTTTTGTGTACTTCCTGTTGTAGTTGTTCATAAAATGTTTCTGTGTCTTCTCTCCTGCCTTCTTCCGGAGCATATACTCCTATGATTGTTAGATATCCTCTACATATTTTTATTCGAGCTTTTATTATTCTTTCATTTACAAAGGTGTAACTTTCTATCTTATTTTTCCAGTTCTTATCTATAAACAAGGCTACTCCTGCTTTTGCTCTGACATTTTGGGGTACTCCACTGTACAGCATGCAGTAGTTATCTAAATCTTTAGTTCCTTTTAACTTTTTCTTTGTTTCAGTGGCTACTAATATATTGTTTCAGTGGCTACTACTACTACTACTGCTACTGCTACTGCTACTGCTACTGCTACTGCTACTGCTACTGCTACTGCTACTGCTACTGCTACTGCTACTGCTACTGCTACTGCTACTGCTACTGCTACTGCTACTACTACTACTACTACTACTACTACTAATAATAATAATAATAATAATAATAATAATAATAATAATAATAATAATTCCAACTCGAGAATAAATGACCTTGATGTTGGTAGTGGGGCTTGAGTACCCCAATGACCTTGAGAGCTATGCCGGAGGCAGAATAGCTACTGGTAGGGCCTCCCTTGCCGGACAGGTCGATGGGGAGGGATTAGACGAAGAGATACTCCAGAAGAGAACCTCAAAAACAGCCGAAGAGTTCCTACAGAAGAGGTAGTCCACAGAAGGCATGAAGTTGGCCTCAAAGCGACCCTTGTCTCCTTGAGGGTTGATAAGGGTACCCCCTTGAGAATTCCTATGAGCCCGAGGGCTATTTCAGTGGTAGCGTAGATACTGGTAGGGCCTCCCTTGCTGAACAGGTTGAAGGTGAGGGGTCAGACAAAGAAATACTCCAGAGGAGAGAGGGAAGTGTCATGAACCTCCGGACTTCATGTTATCGGCCCGTGGAGGGTACAGGAGAGAAATTGGGTTGTCGCACCACGACATTGATTAGAGTTGAGGCCCGAACCCTGCGTTTGTAAGCGAAGGAGGCTGCCTTCAGCAGTCAGTGAAAATCCATTAGGGTTTAGTTATGCCGACTGGCGATAGGAGGAGCCCTTGCTGGGCCCTGCGGGGGGATGTCCCGAGGCCACTGTGGGTTGCAGTAACGGATGACAGGAAATAACCCATGGGTTAAGTGTGATCTGTGAACTCGAACTTGCTTCCTGCAAATCTTCACTTAAAAGCAATGAGCAAAATGGATAGAACAAGAAATGAAATTAATCTTTACGTGCTTTGTACTACCAATGTCCCTTACCTGCTCAGAAACCGAACTACACACCTGGACGACGTCTGGCTGTTCCAAAGTTGTTAGTCCCAGGGACCCAGAGTCAGCAGTAGATCGAAGCTATCGTCAGAGATGGACACGGGATGAATTCAAGGAGGTGATATGGTACTTTTACTATGCAAAAGCGAAAAATGGGGGCTGGAAAATAGACGTTTTCAAAGAATGGAGAGAGCGGAACCCATATATGAGACCTACCCAAGATTCGAAGACGCTTGCCAGTCAACGACGATACATACTCAGCAGTGGAAAATTCACAGAAGAACTATTTGCTGACATTCAGAGAAATGTGGAGTATGTTCTTTCATCGAACTACCCACATGACGAATACGTAGAACTTGAAAACGATGGTCCTGTTGAAGGTTCATCGCTTTCCAAATGAAACATACGTCAGTGGTGAAAATTCATCTCGCAATGAATCACACGATAAGGACATGATGCGAAATCTTCTTCGACATGAGAAACTGGAGATCCAGAATTTGGATTAAGAAATTAACAGCAATACATTCTCATCCAGCAAAGGCTGTTAATAAAATTTTAGAAAACCTTAAGGAACTCCCGAAATGGCTCACACGCGGTATCGTCATGTGGCTGTCCTCAGCCTGGTCTCGAAC
Source organism: Gryllus longicercus (assembly GCA_038098605.1). Classification (NCBI taxonomy): domain Eukaryota; kingdom Metazoa; phylum Arthropoda; class Insecta; order Orthoptera; family Gryllidae; genus Gryllus; species Gryllus longicercus. Next base: position 309,245 of record JAZDUA010000902.1, on the reverse strand, counting down.
TTCACTCGTACGGCGCCGCGTCGTGGGGCTATCCTCAGCTCGGACCCGTATTCTGCTCGTACGACGTTGCATCGTGACCGCTGTCGGGATCTGCTGGTTCGAGCTCCAGCCGCGAACTCCTTGTCGAACTTCGCCTTAGTGGAGCTTATCTGCACAGTTTGGTGAAAGCACGAAAAGTGCGATGCGTGTTCACGCTGTTGCGACGCGATCATTCCAACCCTTCTGGACATCTATAGCCAATCCTGCAACGTAAAAAGAAAAACAGAGGGTCAGTACGACTTAAACCAACTGGCGAGCGCATTGCGTGTGCAGGAATACAAAGTTTATGATTCAAGTATCATTGCACAGTTTTATATTCCTAACTCTAGCTCCCCCCCTCCCTTTGGCTGCTGCTGAGTGGGTGGTCATCAGTATTGGTCCGGTCTGCATGCTCTCTGTCGGAGCTTATGCTGGCTGGTAGTAAATATGAATTTATTAAATTAGATTGTTTTAGTCTGATAGTGAGGCTGGTTATTGAATTGTTGTAATAAATAGGGAACAGATCTTCGTAATTGAAGCATGTCAGTGGATATTCTTTTGATTTTAAATCTCGGAGGCTTGTGGGCATATCTTTTTTAAATGTAGATGATTCATTTGCACTTACAGATTTTCAGTTTCTTGGTCGTAGAATTTTTGATGAATGGGTGTCAGCTTAATTTTGGTTTTAAAAGTTTCAAGAGAGATGTCAATTTGAGATTATTCCTTTTTTCTTTAAGAACATAATTATCTTGATTTGATTTTTTACTGAATTCCTAGGATCTAAATTGGGGTAGAACGCGCGTTATCCTCTGTAACATGATTCACAGTAAGTTTTTGCTATGATCACCCCATCGGAGCCGCGTGTCCATTGTTATGCCGAGATATTTGATGTTTTTTGTCCATTTGACTATGAGACCGCTTTTTGAGCACCAGCTTCCAAATAGTCATACGGCATTTTGAAGTCTTGCCAATTGCATCTTCAGTGTGGGCGCTTTAGCTGTAAAAGCTACGTCATTAGCGAAGGGAAACTTCGTAATTGAGATTTGTGGTATATAATTAATGAATATCGAAAGGAAATGAGGTGAGAGAACACTGTCTTGGGAACACCGGCTTCAATTGACCTGAGGGATTTGTATTTGGTTTGAAAAAATAAATTCTAAAGGAAGCTGCGAAGTGTTAACAGAAGGGAAGCGGGTAAAAGTTTGGAGGGTTTAAATAGTAGAAGGGTTGATGTACTGTCAAATGCAAAGCTGAGGTTAAAAAATACTATTGGGATGGACAAACCATAAGGCGGCTCCACACAATCGGCAATCGCCGAGCAACGAGCTACTGCTCGCCCAATCCCGAACTACTAATCGCTCCCTTTGATGTGTTCTATAGACTGACACGCGGTGGGTAGGGCGAATACCGAATGTTCGACCCTCGGCGAATAGCGAGCAACCCGTCCACACTACTTGGGATTCGGCGAGCGGTTGATCGGGATTACCCAAATGTGTGGAGCCGCCTATAGGAAAAAACTGAAGATGTCTCTAGTGCTAGTCGAAGTGCTTGAGCTGTTGACGGATAACCAGCCTTAAATCCGTATTGTCCTTTCTTTCTTGCTTAACATTTCCTTCATTCTATCAAGGATGATTCGTTCCAGAGTTTTCATAAAAATGAGTAGGAGGCTTATAGGTCGAAAATTGTTCGGAATTGTAAGGTCTTTACCCTGTTTTGGTAGTGAAATGATAATTGCTTTTTTCCAGATGGTGAAAAGTAGCAAAGATTGAGACAGACATTGAAGATGATTGAACAGAGATTAAGGGCTTTGAAGAGTTGAATTTTGATAATTGACAATGGAGTTCTGTCGTGCTCTTCTGCTTTTCGGGGGTTGATGTTTCTAAAATGTTGCACTATATCTTCCTTCGCCGTCGACCAAGATATGTTCAATTCGTTTTCGTGGACATATTCCTCCTTCCTTCGTAACTGAACCATTTTCATTTATTTAACTTCGTTGTGTTTGCAGCAGCATTTCATCTATTATTGAAGCAGTGAATCTTTCTTGAAGAACATCGAAAATTTCAGTTTGCCGTACTGGATCGTATATAACTCTTCCGTATAGCAATTCTAAGGCTGTGATGGGCTGGGGAGCAGCTCGTAGTTGTTTCTGTTGTTTCGAGAAGTCTCTTCCTCGTACTGTTTGGTTTTCTTTAATGTAGTTCTCCCATTGTTGATAATGATATTTTCTGAGCTTCACTTGTAGTGTTCTTCTTGCTTTAAGAAATTGTCGTTTATCGTCAGAGTCACTTGTCCTTTAGTAACATCTTTGTGCACGGCGGTGGTTCCTGTTTAGGTAAGAATTTCTAAGGGAAGTATGCTGTGATTGTTAGATTCCTAAGAACTTGCTATATACTCTTTGGATTCTTGAATAATTGGATTTTGTCGTTAAGATACTAGTTGATCGCTGAGTCTACTTGTTCACTTTCGAACTGCAGGGTGGAGGGGAGATGAGATGAGACCAATAATTTGAATGTTTTAAAATTTACGTTGTATTTGGGAAAATGAGTGAGAGTAATAAAGACGGGTAAATTGCAGTGCGGTTAGAACAGGTAAATGATCGAATGAAAGTTCTTGTAGAGATTGTGGAACTGTAATATGCATGTCTTTGGTATGGATGTGAACATCTAAGGTTTGATGTGGTAAACATTGATAAATATGCGTCGGAGTTGGGGGTGGGGTCTCTTGGAAATTGATGTTGGATTCTATGTAATTATAAAGAATATTTCCTGATGTATCATTTGTACTACTGCCCCATTCCACTCTCTTGCTCATTCCAGTCTCCTGATATAACATGGGATTTACCAAATTGTACTAGTTTGGTGATATCGATTTCTTTCATTTCTACACTTAGCGGTTTATATACAGATGAAAAGGTAATCTATGTTGCGCTGTGCCTAATTCCACAACAGTGGACTCGAAGGCCTAAAATTGTGGAGTTTGTAATCTGGTATGAGGAAGAGTTTTCTTAATGGCTATTGCAGTGCCACCCCCATGGGTAGACCGGCCGCTTCTGTAAATATGAAAATTAGGCAAAGTAAATCGTTTATTGAGTTTCATGGTCTCCTGCAGCAGTACATTTGTGGCCATTTATAAGCTGTATTAGTTCATCTCTTTTCCTTACGTATCTCCTCCCATATTCCTGGTTACAACTGGAATCATTTTGATTTTTTCTTTTGAATATTGAGCCATTAGATTTTAAGATTTGACAGTATTACTGCGATTGCTAAAAATTTGTTCATTCCATTTTCGTTTCTTCTCAGAACTTCTAAAGTTTGTTTTACTGCTTCAATCAACTCTTTAATATTGATTAATAAGATAAGCTTGAATAGTTCTTGTGGGTCGGAACCTAATGGCGATGAATTATTCGAAGTAGAATTTTATTGTGAAGGTCTTTGAAGGTTGTCGGCGAAGGAAGTAGATGGATCGGTAAGTCTAGAATTAAAAACATGAGGAGTTCAGGAAATTCAGATTAGAACGAAGCACTGTATGGTACTTGGTTTCATGAGTTGTGTTTTCGTTGCAATTGTACTTTTTGTATCGGTGCCTGGCGATTTTGTGTGAGACTTTCCGAGAAGGAGCACCCGCTAAAATTTGCAGGATGATCCTTCTGACAATTCACTGTTTTGTTCCTGGTACATTGAAAAATGTGATGATCTTCCGCGCACATTAGACATCTGGGGAACGTGTAACAGCTGGTGCTGGTGTATTGAACTCGAGCTCTACTTGGATGTCTTCTATACATTTTCTGGATGGCGGTTTCCGTGTTAGGAAAGTATTGCTATCAGATGTTTCCATGGGGATTGTATTTAATTGGATGATAATTTTTGGTTCACTTTGACTAGTTTTAGTATGCGAAAAACTGCCTTTAAGTGCTGTAGCTTGTGTCGTATTTTGTGACGAAGTATCCATGTGCTCCAGAAGATGAAAATGGTTTTAAGTAGGTATTGGCGGTTTAGGTTTGAATGTGTTTTTGTGAGGACAAACCACTCCTCATTTCTGCGATTAATTATTGGTTCTTCTGGTATCCCCATGTTTTCATCTGTGGTTTTAACTCGATTATTGACGGTGGATTTCTCAATTCTTTGATTCTGTTGCGGAATTTGTTTAATTCCTCTCTCTCTCTCTCTCTCTCTCTCTCTCTCTCTCTCTCTCTCTCTCTCTCTCTCTCTCTCTCTCTCTCTCTCTCTCTCTCTCGGATCTTGTTGAAGATTGAACAGACGAAGAATGCTCTTATAAGTTTTGGGGTGGAGATGATACTTGCTCCTTTATAGGAAATAGAAAAACAAGAAATCCTTTATAGTTAGGGGGAGGGATTTGTATTTCTTCTTCTTTGTTAATGAATTTTCAGTATCATGTTTTGGACTTCGCAAACCCTTGCTTAACCTGTATTGTGTTTCTAATGGATGTACGAATAACTCTTCTATTTGTTTATGAATCTCTTTGAGCAATGTTTTTCTTTTCTGTTTTCTCTGGAGGGAGCCTGATTATCGATGGTGTATGATTTCCTTAATAATTTTCTCTCGATTGTAATTGAAGTCTTTTTGGGTGAAATCTTTTTTCTGTGCGCTGCATTCTGCATCTGCATTCTGTGCGCAGGCTTTAGCCTCGGAGATTATTAAAAAAATCTTTGTGCCTGTGTAATACATAATTTCCAATTGTCATTCGTACAATCAGAATGTCCTCCTTCCCGCCACTCGTTATTCGCTTTCGTTCACCGATCTCGGGAAGTTGTAGTTACGTTAAAGGGTAAGATCATAGCAAAGATCTTTTAATGATAAATAAAGATGGTGTCTGGTATCAATACTTTTTATTCAGATTATGATCGTTTCGATCGCATAGCGACCATCCTCAGAGCTTGCAGCTTCCGGGCCGAAAACAAAGAACTTTGTTTTCATTGTAATAGAAGGTATCTACCTTTCATTTTTCATTGTAATAGAAGGTATCTACCTCACCAGCGATCTAATTAAAGATCTTTTAACTATATGTAGTGTAGTTATAACGTCTTTGGATCATAGACATATAATACTAGACTGGCAATGAACGATTCTTTTTCAAGCCAACCGCTTGCGCTCGCCGCCATATTTTGTCACTACAGTTTCACTCGAGGGCATACAATGCAAGGACAGTCAATGAGCTCTTAGAAAATCTATAAACATAAATTTACGTCGCACAAATGATGAAAAAAACTGCAATATTTAATAGGAAATATTTTTAAGAAAATAAAACAATTAATTTCAATATTTTGAATCGCTTTTATTGCTTTCAATATCTAAAACAGCACTAGTCTCAAGTCTATATATTGACATTTATGAGGGCAACAAAGAGCTACATTTAAATATCCGGAAGCAAGGCAAGGGACCATCTCAGCATTTGCTCACGGATCAAGGGAAACTGGATGAAAACCCGATCGAGATGGAGCTTCAAAATGTTTTCCAATTTTACTGGACGTATTAAAAAACTTGCAGTTTCTTCTGAATGTTGAGAATACTTCAACTTCATTACTTTATCAGAATAGTCTATAGAGTCTGCAACTGATCTGCTCAGGGTTTGTACAGCTAATCAAACACGCATTTTATGTTTAAATTAAATAAGGTTGATCTTAACAAATCACTCCTCGGGGACATAATACAGAAACACTTATTATTTTCCACTTATAATTAGTGTTTAATCACACAATATTAACATCAGAAATCGACAATAGTAATTAAAATTCAGTAATTAAACTAGCAATTTCATGAGTGCAGATCACGAAAACGTAGTAACTAACAGGTATATTGATATTCAAATTTATTCTCCCTTGTGTCGCGAATTCTAAAAATTGCATCCAAACACAAGTATTCGCCATCTCGATGTAAGCGATTCAGAAATTGACAAAACACAACGGAAACAATTCATAAATATGAAGAAAAGCTAATTAATTTAACATATACTGCACAGGCGGCGAACGAATCTGAAGTGACAAAAGAAGGCGACGACCGCAAGATTTTGTCTTCATTTGCACCCAACGAGTTAGAGATATGTATCTCTAACTAGTTGCTTGCACCTCTGTTACGATAGAGAAAAATGCCATCTAGTACTATATGTCTTTGGGTATGATCCTCTATTATCCGTTCACCGTAAGAAAAATCCAGATGAAAACAAATGCGTGTGTGTTAGAATGATTCTCACTGGTTTGCAGTGTGAGCCCTGCTGTTGTCGGAATTCTGACACTAAAGTAAATTGTTCTCTGTATAAGAACTTATTTATCTCCCATCGTTCGTTAAATTAACCTTGCGTCAAAACTATTGCAACGGTTTCGATAAAGGAGACCATTATGAACTGAATGTGTTGTTCGGCGAAAATGTTAGGAGCTTCTGGTAGTTCAGCCCATGGACGTACTGATCGACAAGGGTAGGGCACGTGGGACGCGGCTCGTGGGACCGCGGCGCATGCCTCCGATCGGCCTGCGAGGCTCTGCTATTCAGTTCGTTTTAACTTGTCTAAGAGTGTGGCTGGCCCTTCAATAATTAAACACACGTGTGGAAAGTTTCTTCGGAATAGCGAAAAGCACATCGTTTTGTACGTTTTCAATTCGTTATTGCATTCGAATTCTTCGCTACCGGTGAAGCAAATCGCAGAGTTTGCTGGAATATCAGTGTCCAGCGTATTGAAACTCCGGGAGGAGCTCACTGATAAGGGACAACTACAAAGGCCAGAGAAGAACAGAAAGGGCAAGAAACTGTGATTGAAGCATATAATGACTTTTTATTCAGTGTTGTTCTTCGAAAGTACATTCCTTGCATTACAAGTGCAGAAAAGTGCTTGCGAAATTGTTGGAGCTTGTGAATTGTGAACAAGAACTTCCGAATTTTAGGGCAACCAATTTATACAAATAATTGACATCCGGTTATCGACAACCACTTCCTGAAGCAAACTGATGGTAAGTACAGTAGTCGCATGAGTATGACATTTGACAGCTCTTATTCATTTTGAATTGGCGGGATATGCTGTTCGCGTAATCGAAAGTAGTGCGCTAGGAGTTATCCAATCAGAAGCGTAATGCGGCGCAATCTTCGATATCTTGTTTGTTTACATCAGGTTTTATCTTAGGGTGAACGAATAATAATTTTATAGTTTTGAGAATTGATTTCTGTGTACTAATGTCACAGTGCTAACATGGAAGAAGAGGTAATGTATAAAGATCAGTATTTTTGTAGTCGTGTGTGGTGAACGGAGTTGTTATAGAGGGCATGATATCCGCGGAATAATCAAATTTTTCCAAAGAACTTCAACTTGACGTATTTGTGTATTTTCAATGACAAAATGGCGTTTCGCGGGCGCACAGTTTTTGAAACCGGCGTGAATGATTGTTAATGAAAGAAGCTCTGAAAATCTTTTTATATGCATGTAGAATGTGAGATAAGTCATCCTGCGATGTTGTTGGCCTATGTTGTTGGCTTTTTGCTTGTCTTTGTTGTGGGTGTGATGTGCGTTTATCGTGAAGTATACGGTGAGATATTTACAAATAGTAAAGTTCGAATGGGTTATGTTGCGGTGAAGCGATTGACTATAGCCTACCGGATCGGTGGGCACAGGATAATATGCAGGGAAAGACGACTAATGTCCTTATTTCAGGATGGGGGCGAAATTAAGTACATTAATATTCGTTATAAGTATTGTCGACCTGCTGCACCAACATTCGTTCCTTATGAATTTAACGAGGTAAGTTCGTTCTCTTTTCTTGGTAGTATATTCATTTTCAAATTTTACAATGATTTGCAGAATGAATGAACTTTGTTTTTACGTGTTAAATGTTATAACGAATGTGATGCTGTGAGATCAAACACTGGCACTCAAATTAAGCTAATAATAATAAAGTAAGAAATGGTATATGAACATTTTGTTAATTGAATAAGAAAGAAATGTCGTTTTTAGAAAGAAAATAGTTGTTAGTTTCAGTGACTTGTGTTTACGTTAGAGCTATTGAGAAATTGTGTGCAATGTGTAAGTATAATTAATGCCAATTTTGTGTTTTAATATGTATTCACAGTATCAAATATCAGTGATCTAATTAACTTGTTTGTTCAAATCTTAAGTATATTGTAAGTATTCTATTTCCTGATACATTAATAGTAGCTTTGCTACAGTGCTTGAAACAAAATGAGGTTTATGTGGAACATTTTTTTGTTATATAACGAGGAGTAAAGCGTGAAATACTTGACAGTATTAAATATGGCCAAATGTGAAATTGTCTGCTGTTTTATTAGTTAGAATTAAATAGTTGAAGTGTTAAAAGAAAGGATTACAACATTGTCAGGGTTGTTGTGTGCATTGGAGTTTTGACTGAAATTAATCTCCATAGAAGAATAAATTGTGAGGGGGAGTTCAATTCAAAAAGTTCACGTTCAGAATGTCATTCTTTGTAAGTCGTGTTTGTACTGTCAGCAACTTATAGAGATGTTTAGAAGGCATATACAGATGTCAAATTCACTGTAACTCTCTACAAATAAAAAATCAACGAGTTTTTGAATAATGGATGAATGTTTCTTTCAAAGAATTAAGAATTATGAAATGTATTCAGAAATGTGGGTTTAAATACAGATATGTAGCTAAAAATTTTATACAGAACAATTATAATTTTAAGAAACTACATTTGAAGATCAACACAACAATGATACACTTTTACAGATTATTCTTAGGGTTCGTATTTTTGTATAAAGACGCAAAGCTTGGCAGCCTTTTCAGATCCCAAATGAGGTGTTGAAGATGAATCGTGCTCCTCCCCGTATGTATATTTACATACATATACACACAATTCGTCTACATGTGACAACGGTAAATGCCAACAGACCAGATTAATGGGATTGTTGGACTTCTGACAAAGCAGCACCTCCAATTTACGAGATAAAATTATATTAACAATGAAAATAATGGTGTAATAGTTATAATCAAAGTTTTTAATTGTTATTTTGAAAATTTTATGATGGTACTGATTACTATACTTATACAAAACTTATATAATGTCTGTGCGAGTTAAATTGTTTGCTAAACTTCATATATAAATCATCTTAATGTTTACTTGTGTACAATTTGGATTTTGTAAAACACTCCATAATAAATTATTTGAGTAATATAGTATTTTCTAGAACAAGTAGTTTAAGTTAATTCTGTTGGAGCAGACATTGGCTTTCAGTTCAAGTGCACTGATACTATTTTTGATGAAGGTCCCCAGGAGAAGAAAAAAAAAAAAAAGGAAGAAAAAACATCTTAGATAATTATGTGTTGTAATGAAATACGTAGACTGCTATGTTATTTGAAATTTCCAGTATTCCCTAGATACTCTGTTTTTGTAGCTCTTAAGAGACGTGGACAAAATGCTACCACCCATACATTATGTACATTCAACAGCTTTTTAATTACTCTATTGTTATAAGACATAATTTACATTAATGAAACAGCCATTTTTGCTTTGCGGCAGTTCTATCATGCCTTTTCTAGTTTAGGAGATCTCTCTGGGATGGAGATAACTCATTGGCATCTGGAACAATCTTTGGGTAAAGAATTGGGAAAAAGAATAAAAGCCTGAAAAAATTATTGCCCTCACCACAAAAAAAAAAATAAAGTTCATTACACCATTTATTTTATTTTAGGACAAAACTAATCATTCATTCGAGGGAGAACTGAGGCCCAAAGAAGTAAAATGTTTCCCAGCATCATTTACAAAAGTTGGGAGTTCTTTTAAAATAACATTTCTTTTATTCTCAACATAAACATACTTACAACAGTCAGTCTGATGAATTTGAATTTGACAACATTATAGATTTTAATTTCAATTGGTTTCAGATAATGTGTTCGCAATGGTATCAACCTATGAAAGTTCAAAAATATTATCTGAATTTAATCTACGTTAAGAAATACCATGTTGGTTGTAATTTCTAAATTTGTCAGATTAGTTAACGATTTGATTTTTGTTTTTAAATGTTTCACCTTTTTTCTTTTGTTTGTGTGAACAGTATAGATTGGTTTGTTCATTACTAGTGGACCCAGCAATGCTATGCTATTGCAGTGTATTACACATCACACACTACTGGTCACGTGATTGTAAATCACGTTTCACGCTACGCTGTACACAAATTCTAATATATGAAAGTCTTTCTTGCAAGTATGGTTTGTTCTACATTCAGGCTTGGAATGACACAGTTGTCAAGTATCACATTGTTAAAATGTTCTCTTCCAAATTTGGTCATGCGTTCGCTACATTATTTTGGAGAATTTTGATTTATTTGTCCGAGATTCAAGTAATAATTCCGGCCGATATTTCACAATCGGAGGGGCTGAATACTGTTTACCATAACGGGGCTGAATACTGGTATGCAATGAAGACGCGAATTAATCCTGTGCTGTGCGGCGGGTTGCGAGAGTTCAGGGGTGCTTGAGTTGTCACAAACAAACAATTCATCTACAACGCCCTCACATTTCCGATTTAATTCAAACCACACTCCTATTCCTAATAAGAGCCAAGTGTGAAAATTTCAGCGAAATCGGTCTTTTTTTTCGTCTGTGCGACACGGCCTTACTTCAGCTAATAATTCAAAAAAGTTGTGAATCAAAACACATTTGACTATAATTGAAATGGACAGTTCTGCATCTGCCCCATTCGTAAGTATTCGTCTTTACTAAGCGGATTTTAGATGATAATCTGTTTGAAAATGAGGGTGAATAAATCTGTTCTTTCTTTCGAATTTTACGTTATGGTAAACAGTATTGGAATATGTCAAAACTTTTGTGCTCAATTTTATAAGGGCATTTTAATGTTTTGTAATTGAAATTTCAACTTCCAATTTTTTTTTGTTCTCATTATGTATATACTTAGCATTTTCTAGCCCTATACTGTCTATTTCTTTATTCGTGTTTATTGAAGAGTTAATGAGAATTGCTCTGATCTGATAGATGCAATGGAATAAAAAAGTTACTTCATTTTTAACTTTTTAAATAGAAAATGTTCTTCGTCTATTTTTGGCTAAATTTCATTCTTTTCTATGTTACATTTTAATGAATGGCAGATTTTTAACACCCATTTATGATTTAGAATTTGCAAAATTGCCTAATAGTTTGATCATGGGCAGGCAATTTTTATGTGAAAATTTGAAGTCCTGTTTAATAGTGCAGTGAAGTTAATAAGTTGTAGAAATTGAAATATTATTTTGAATTCTATTTTTTTTTTTGTTGAAAATGTGAAAACTTACAGCCATAGAAGAACTATTGAGTAAAGTGAAATTTAGACTCTTATGTCTTATTTCCTCTCTAGCTTAATGGTGAAAAGCAGGATATGATGTAGAATTTACAGATCTGGAGAATTTTTGGATAAACATTTGTTTCAGGGTTTACTGTATAGTCATCAAAATCCATCTGGTAGCCACTTCAAATTTGAATGACAAACTAAATTGCAATTTTGTTTTATTGTATTATTTTGAATAATTTTGTTTAGAATTATTTGTTTAGTATCGGTTTAGTATGAGATTTCTATGCACTCCTGAGCACTGTTTTGATAGTTTTTATCACAACTTATTTTTCCCTTCTTTTCCTTCCTTTTTCTACTTCTCTTTAAAACAACAATCTTTTTCAGGTAATGGCTTCCATCATTTTACTTAACTAATTTTGGATGTGACATTCCTATGAGCCTTTTTTTAATATTCTGTAATTATACTTTGTGACTGGTATGACATTTTCAGTTCTTCTTTCCAAGTGTTTTATTTCTAAGCATTTGTTTCATAGATATTTTTAACACAGCGATTTGTGATAACAGTTAACTGTTGCTGGGATTGATTGCTGAGAATTGCACAGAACTCCTTTTCAATGTATAGAATAAAGTTTTGTATAAATAAGAGAACAGATTATTGAAGCAAATATTGTTGTGGCTCTAATGCATTTTGTATTATGATACAATAAGTAAACATTAATAATACCTGAATTAGAAATTTCAAATAGTGTGCTCTCAATATGTAATTTAAAAGAAATTATATCTAATGCTTTCACAATTAATTTTTGTTTATTAGAGACGGAATGAAATATACGCTTCTGGTGTTGTTCTAAATGAAGATGGATCTCCCATAACAGATGAAGTCTGTTTAATGTTGGCTGAACTTGGTTACAGGATATTTACATTTCCTAGCATTTCACATGCCATTACAGCTGTTTATGGTGTTTGCCACAATGAATCAATGGAAACTGCTGTTGGCCGTGTGTACCCTGTGGTGGAGCAGATAATAACAGTAAGTAACTCGAAAAATTTTGCTTATAAATTTTATATAGGTAAGAGAACAGATTATTGAAGCAAATATTGTTGTGGCTCTAATGCATTTTGTATTATGGTACAATAAGTGAACATTAATAATACCTGAATTAGCAATTTCGAATAGTTCATTGTTTATATTGCTCCCAATTGTTAATTTAAATAGTACTTTTCATAGATTTTTACTTTCTCGTATGAGTAATATTGGGAATGTTTGCAATGCTGCAGAAAAAGATGTTGATTTTGTCAGAAATATGTCTCTTTGTTAACAACAATTGTGTCTAAATCATTCACAGGATTGTCACCAAAATTGATATTCTGCAATGGATGTGGTTGAAGTCACAGCCTTTGAATTTTGCAGTGGATGAGAAGTATTTTCACAATCCGTGCTTTGTAACATAACTGGCGTCACCCCTTTTGTTTACATTGAATTATTTGTAACATGAACATCATCAAATTTGAACTGGATATTTTAATTTTGGGGGATACTTAACTAGAAACTCTGACATGTTTTCAAAATTGTCTTGCAAATGGCACCAAATTCTTTCCTTAAATTTTTTGCCCACATAGAGGAATATACACTTATAAAAAGAGTTCTGACTAAAAAGAGTTCTTCGTATAAGAAGGGCTCTGACCTTAATTAAAATATTTGAATTTTAGAAAATTGCAAAATGTAAACATTTTTTAGACTTCATCTGACTTGATAGTTTTTGTGGTAAATGAAATCTGTTCTTAAAAATATTAGATCTTTAATTAAAGTCGTGTACAATTTTTTCAAAAAATGAATCTTTTGCAAAATTTTGAGCAAAATAGTGACAATTTTAAATGCATAAAGAGAAAACAAGATTTTCTCAAAATGGCTTCAAATTTTTTGTTTTAACAATTTTGCTTGATACTGAGATTATTTCATTTTAAAAAAATGAAAATAGTTTCTTCCGGTATGACTATGTAGACTTCTTTCAATAATCTTTGAAGTTGATATTTTTTTTTGTTACACATATCTGTAGTAATAAAATGTGCCAGCTGTCTATTTTAAATAGTGCTTGTTTTAAGTGCACTATCAACATAATAAAAAGTCGGTTCAACAATGGGCGTATTTTCTATACTATTACATAGTATAGAAAAACTATTGTAATGACGCATCGAGAAAACGGCAATTTTTCTAACAGAAAAACACGTATTGTGAGTCTTGGTATCGAAAAACTGGATAAATCTTGTTTCTGTTTGTGGTAAATTAGTTCCTGTAACGCGTGTAGACAGAATCGACGTTTTGTAGATCATTGATACCGAACAATTGGTTGACGGCAAAGCGTCTGTCGTGGCGTATACCGTTCACACTATTTTCTCCTTATTGATATTTCCTAACCGATCTGGCCGATCTCGAGGCCTGGCGAATTTGAAACGTATATTTTGTGTTTGGGGAATACGTTGCATTTTAGAAATTGTATCAAAAATGGCTCCAATTTTTCCCCTCGAATTAAGAAAAAAAGTTTAAAAATGACGCAGGTCGCATATTTGTCCGACTCTGAATTTCCGAAAATTGCAAAATTTCAATTCTTTTCGACGTCTTTCTAGAACTGCGATATTTAAATTAGGCATTTCTTCTAAACCGGGGTTCCAAAACTTTTTTTACCACGCCCCTATCTGTCGAGAGGAAACCTTTCCACAAACCCTTGCCCATTTTTAGTTGATAATGAATAAAACTAGTGTCATATTGAATAACAGTCCATTTAATTTTTTTACTCCTTACGATATTACATGTTAATTATGGCTGTTAACCCCTTTTAGAAAAGTTCGGTTGGTGTTTTAGGTTAGATCAAGAAAGTGCAATACGATTTATGCCTAAATAATATTACAAGTTTTAAATTAAATAAGGAACAAGACAAATCAGTGACAAGGACGAGCTTGTATTTTTTTTACCAGATGCCGTGATTATCAGAATGTGTACATCGTAAATCATTAGCAACGCCAAGTTTGCCCCGATAGTTTGTTTTAATTGCAACAAGTGCTTTATCAAAAGTCTCCAATAATATGACCTTGCTCTATGAAAAGCAAACAACTTCTCTCGATGGATTTCAGGCAGCATCTCTCTATTCTCTGCCTTGTGCTACCATCCCTCTCTGTACTTGCCCTCTGGTCACGTGCGTGTCGCCCTATGCCGCTATTGGTTCGCTTAGCTACTTCTAAAATATTCTATGAGGAAACCTATTGGTCCCACTTTGATGACCTACATTATTTGATCGTTCTAATAGGTTGTCATTGTTTAGCTACTGTTGACGATGGGTGGCCGGGGGGGGGGGGTCATCTGCTGGGAGCCGGCGTCCTGGGTGAAGAATTACAGCGTGTCCCAAAGGATTAGCGAGGGTGCATTTGCGAGACAAAGATAATCAGAGTTTTCGTGGCAACGCGGGTGTCAAGTGCACGAGGCACGGCTTGTGTGATGGTCGAGGGGCTTCTTCAGACTTTGTTGCAAGTGGGAGGATAGCTTTGGAAGAGCGACGCTGTCGTCCTTTCTCGAGTTTTATAGGCCTTCGGGTCAGCAGCTGCGCGTAGCTAATGTGGGAAAGGGGCGGGGGCGGGAGGAGCGTTAGCTCGCAAGAGCTATGACAAATAGCGCACGTGTGAGATGTCAAGAGATCTCGCGCCCCCTGGACTTGTCTCTACGCCTCCCTTGGGGGCGTATCCATCTTTCGAATTTTCTATGATGTATTCTTCGTTTTCTTATTTTTCTTCTACCTCTTCTAAATCAAATATTTCCGTCTCTAAGGTTCCTCTTATTTTCTTCACTTTTAGACGAGGATATTATTTTTGACTCGGTTTCTTTTTCCTTATAGGGGTTTCACCCAACATTGTTAAACTTTCATTTAGATGAGATAATATTACACTCTTGATTGGCGAAGCTTCTACTTCACTCGGAGATAGATCACCATCTCGTTTCAATGTTCAATTCCGATGCGCGAGGCCTTGTCTTCACGATGGAATATCTCACTGTATTTGGAGTCTTTCTCAGCACTGGCAATAAAATAGTTTTGAATTTTCTTAATTATGCCCTCATCTATCCCCGTCATTTCTGAGGATTCTTTAGGGTTTTCAAAAAAGCGTCGTTGCTGTTACCGTAACCCTGCTTGGGACGATTTACATTGAGACCCATTTTTTCCTGAATTACATTTGGATGCGTTTCTTGTTAATGTCCAAACTTACTTTATCTGCTTTTGTCCTTATTTGCCATTTTCAATCCTCAATCTATAGAATAAATGAAGACATTCAAAAAACATAATCCATGCATGTAATATACATAATCGAAACTGCAATTAAGTTTGATCTATTTTTCTTAGAAGCATTTCTTGTATATTATTAAATTCTTTGGACGTGGCTCCGCATAAATAGCGCTTCTGTGCTGATTTTGTTGCTGATAAAGCGTTACATACTTTACCGGCAACCATTGTAGGAAGTAGCTTGTGGGTTATTGTTACATCCTCGCCATGAAGATCAAACGATGTCGGCTGAATTTCAATATCTGATTTTCTATGTAGTTCGTTTCATTTACTATCATATCGATGTTTCCTTGAACAAATTGAATTTTGATAGGTCTGCAGAACCGAGGCAAAGAAGGACGAGGATTTTTCCAGACAATTATTTCCGAAACTATTATTTGGAGAGGCACAAAAGAGGTTCGAATTAGATGCAGATTTATCAGTAAATTTTTATGATATTGCTTTTGAGAAGACCTTCCGTCGTATCCCTATTTTGAGATCAGTATCAATTTCTTTTTTCATCAGATGTTAAGGTTTGTTGAACTTCGAGTATTCTTTTTATAGTGTGGTCCAGAATTGCTTGCAGTTTTACCTCAGCGCGTGTTTCAGAAAAAAAAATTATGTCATTAGGGTCTGAATAACATCTCTTCTTTGATTCCAGAACAATTATATATTCAGGAAATAATAGACGATTTGATTCATTCGCAGCTGTTCTAATTGTGTTGTACTGAAATTTAGTGAGTCGTGATTCAACAGTTATCGATAACGCCTTGTCACTGATTATAGGAGTAATGGTGTTGGAAATTGACTTGTACCCTTTTCTATACTGGAGGCTCTGGTAGGTGTAGAAAAAGTTACATCCCGAACGAGTATTGTTGCATCGAGATCCCCCGAGGCACGAAGTATCATTTGCGTAGCATATGCAAGTTCTTCCGAGGTGCAGGAAGATCTTAATTGTTCAGTTTTTCATCTTTTTGTGCGTTCACTGCTTTCTCTGAAATCCCGCGCTGGACGCCCGCTTTTTCTACTAATGTAGTTGCAGAAATTGGGAAACTAATCGTTTTTTGGAATCGTGTATGATTTGAACACTGGAACTGGCTCGTGGTTCAATTTGCATTTCGCCATTTTTGGTTCAATTAAAAAATTAAGTTAATCAGTTCATTTTTAAGAACACGGGAGATTTCGAAATGCGAAGGAGTTATCATTTTGACATGTTCTTTCTCCAACTCACACCGTTCTTCAAAACTGATCAAGTTACCACGTATGATATTAAATAACTCTTTTCTGGTCAATGTTACATGTTGGCTTCCGTACCCTGAAAAGAAAACAACCATTTTTGTAAGGAAAATTTTGTTTATTTATGGAGAGATTTTACGCTCGGAAGTAACGCGTTCCGTCAACGTCGTATTTCACATATGTCAAACTTATCAAATGAATATTGGGTTAATTTTTATTTCAACGGATACAAATAATTATAAAGGACAGTAATTTTTATGTAGTTACTATTTCATTTAATAACGATATTCCAACAATTTTATAACAATAACAATGTAATAGAAATAATTGTTGATTTACTCTTACAAAGTAAACTTGTAAACAAATATTTCTTTCCGATCAATTGTATTTTTGATTTAATTTTTAAACATTTAAAATGTGATTCTTTGATATCACGTATGTATTTGGCCTTTCATTAAGCATACACCCGTCCTGAGGACGAGTTTTGATAACGTATTACGTAAATATTTTTATGTAATATTCTTTTATTTAATAAAATCTGCGTAATCCAGTTCAGAAGATGTAATACGTATGTAAATATTATGTTTATGTAATATTTGTAAATAGTGAAAAATTAATAATAGTTTTTGTTTATATTTTTTCCCAGGAACTGCGTTGTAAAAGCTATAGGTTTAGGAGGTTTTAGGAGGTTATAGGAGGATAGTTTCAGCTGTGTCATGAAACTAGAAACATCCCGGAATTCCGCGAAATTGGTAACTTTCAGACTACGGGAACTTACGATTAATTAAAATTATTACAATAATTTTATGCGTGTTAATCTTTCATTCTCCGCCGGAAACATTCATTATTTCATTACAAAACGTATATGAAAATACTCCACAAACCTCCAGGAAGATAATCTATACTGACAGCGTTCTCTGCACAACTTCGTATGGACACCACTCACAAAGATTGCCTCTCTGTGACACTCGGGGACTGCAATTTTACTGAACCCCGCGAAGGGTAAGTTCGGGTGGCTACTGGCGGTAGGGGAATTGACCCAAAAGCACGAAGGGGGCTCAAGTAGATGCCCCCAAGTATACAGTGTGTCGTATGTGCCAAACGTCAGTAAAACATTTCATTTTTGAGTTTTTGGCCAGGATTTCGGGAAAATACACTACCGTGCGCCGGGACGCAGCAGTTTAAAATCCATAGAATTATTTCTGGTTGTTGGGCGGTACTGTTTTTCTATGTAATAGTATCTATAAGACAACAGATACACCTTTTTATGTCCAGCATAAATGAAAAGTGATTTATGAGAAAACATCATGTCGGTTGGACACTATGCCTGTGCCCCCTCTCCCCACCCCGAGAGAAATTGTGTTCGCGCTTGTTGATATATTAGTTTAAAAGAATTAGTTTTCGCACATCAAACGCTACGATTTGTAAAAATTTTTACTAGTGATGGCTGAGAGGTGTTAATATGAGCAAAATTTGCGGTATTACGAGGATGAGTCAAATGACAAATGGGAATATGTTTTTTACAGCTTCTGTATTACAGTGTTGGAACAAGTACACTATTTTTCAATGTAGTCCCCCTACTATTCGATGTATTTCTGCCACCGAGTCGGGAGGGTATGGATACCTCAGGGAAACTAATCTTTTGGCTGTGCATGCAACCACTCGTGCACCTACGTGTCTGCCGCGAACTCTTTCGGCTTAGGCGATGTCTCCAGACACAATCCGCTTCAAGTTCGTAGCGGAGCAGCAGTTCCTGGCGGCATCGACTAGCTTCTTCATTTCGGACGTCCGCCGAGGAGGACCATCATGTAGCCACTTTCTGATATTTCAACTCATTATGGACAACTTGCTGAGCAGAGCCATGACCTGTAATTCCGTTGCGATGCCATCAGTGGTAACCCGTCTATGCTGCAGAATCATCTCCGCCGCTGCAATCACGTCAGCTGTCACAACACGATGTGTCTGTCCTGGCCTCAGCGCGTTTGCCAAACTGGTTGAGCCACTACTAAAATGTTTACACCATTCGTACACCCGAGTCTGCAATACACATGCAGCCCCATGATGTGCCAACATCCATCGATGGATTTCTATTGGTTTCGTACCTTCAATGTGTAGGAACCGACCACAACGCTGCTCTTCGGAGCATTGTAAGAGGGGCACCATATTTGAAACTCGTATGTCGCTGCCGCTGGGTCACGTGGGGACACAGGACTTACGCCAATTGATAGCGGGAGAGTCCACGCGATCGCGTACCGGGTCAGATTGCAATGGGAACGGATTTACGGTTTTCATTTGACTCACCTACGTATAATATTACGTAACTTATTATTACGAGAAATTACGTGCTATTGTAGCACATTATAGTTTTGCCATTTTATGGATTAGTTTGTTTTATTTCTTAAATCCATGCCTAAGAAGAACGGACTTATGCGAAGAACGGTTATAAATGTTTTGTTATCTTCTTCATTATGAATTAGAAGAGATTCCCTCTAAGTATTTATGGAGTAATGAATGTAAAGGGGGACCCTACTGAGGTTTTAGATCAAAATAAGGCCAAACACCGAAATAGAGGTTTACGCCCTACACAAAAGCCCATCATGTGGGGCATCCGGGAATACATCATTTTTACATGTGCGGCCATTTTTAAATGTCAACCGGGGTCTTTTAACTGACACCTGCGCAGCCCCTTTAATCGGGTATGCCCCCTTTCTTCAGAAAATTTGCCTTTTTAACGCTTTCTCACTCCTTTCAGGTCGCGCACAGACTGTTGCTACGTAATTTGTGCCGCACTCTAACACCGTTATTGACAACTGCGTGGTCTTCCTTGTCATAGAAATCAAGTTAAATATATTTCTTTCTCATAAATGTAGCTAAAATGTATGAAAAAGGGTGGGGGCTGAGGTTTCTCACATACAACAATTTATTCAATCGTACTGTAACGAATATTGCATCACCTGCCGAAGTCGCTGCGCGTGGATTGCGTCATCTGCCGCCGCCCCTTCCCTTTCCCCCGAACTAGACGGTTCCGGACAATTCGCGAGCCGCGGGGAAAGGCCCAGAATGTGCCGGGTGCCTGGAGACAAGCGCCGGGCAGGTATAAATGCGCCGCTGCCGGCGGCCGCGAGTCAGTCAGAAGTTAGCAGGAGTCAGTTAACAGAAGGAAGTCAGTAGTGAGCAGTAAGACGTCAGTCCGTCAGTGTGTCCGAAGTGGAAGCTGTGCTGGGAAGTGTGCATTGCGGTGAAGAGTGGTGCAGTGGTTGAACAGCAGTCAGCAGTCTGAAGTCTGCAGTGGAAGCTGAGCTGTGAAGGGTGCATCGCGGTAAGCAGTGGTGCAGTGGGAAAACAGCAGTCAGCAGTTTGAAGTCTGCAGTGGAAGCTGAGCTGTGAAGTGGGCATCGCGGTAAACAGCAGTGCAGTGGACCCTGGTGTGCGCAGTGAAGTGTGGTCTGCGCAAGGAATTGTGGTCTGCGCAGGGGAATTGTGGTCTGTGCAGGGAATTGGGGTCAAGTGCAGTGGACCGTGGACAGTGCATGGACTGACTGATACTGTAGAAGAAGAGAACTGTTTAAATAAATAGGGTGTAAGAAGCGAACTGTGTAAATAAATCAAGAGAACGGAGTTGTGTGTAACAGTGTAAATAATTAAGTGTAATATATCTGTAAATAGACCAAGTAGATTTTAGTGTATAATTGTTCCCGAATAAAACGTAATTGTTTAAAATATTGTGTTGGTTTTAATTCACCACGGAGAAACGTTACAGTACAATTTACAAGACCAGAATATACCAAGAGATGCCGAAGTTCCAGTTGCCAAAAGAAAATACGCGAGTCTTTGCAGAGTTAAGTGCCGCCAGAAGTACCTATCAAAGCCGATCCACAAAGTATCCGGGAACAATCACAGTATTTAGGCTCGGTTACGTAAATATTACAACACACACACTTCACGCTGTAGCTCTGGCTCAATCGCTTCTGTACTGTTTTTTTGGCTTAGCTGAACGATTGTGTAGTTCCATTACAGTTTGCACGCATATCACGTTTTACTGCTGTGTGTAAGTGGTTGGTGTGGGTTCGTGTCGGATCTTCAATAACTAAATCGGGTTTTGTGTTGCACTACGCCCTCAGAATATCAGAGGGGAGTGCCCGTCTTCTTTGTTCTATAGTGAGGACGTGTCTAGCTAATTGTTTTAGCGTTGCCGGAGCTTCGTTGGTTTGAAAGGCTTATTATACTTCGTTCGTGAAGGACTCGATATCACGTTCCTTCCTCATTACTTTCAACCGTTTCCGAAACGGAAGGCGTGCTATGAGCCGTAGAACTTTGTTCTGTACTAGCTCAAGTGTATCCTTGTACTTCTGTGATGAGGTCCACCACGTTGCCGCGGCGTAGGTGGCCACAGGCCGGCAACACGTTTTATAAAGTGCCAAACGAAGTTCCAAGGGGACTGTAGGTTCCCTCAAAAGAGGTTGTAAGAATTGAACTCTTTGCTGTAATTTTGATCGAATTCGCCCGACCGCAATCGTAAATGCCAGTTCA
Organism: Gryllus longicercus; assembly: GCA_038098605.1. Lineage (NCBI taxonomy): Eukaryota > Metazoa > Arthropoda > Insecta > Orthoptera > Gryllidae > Gryllus > Gryllus longicercus. The sequence continues at coordinate 287,897 of JAZDUA010000902.1, read as the reverse complement.
TCCTTCGATCTAATGTGACGCCTAAGTTGACTTAAGGGCCCATGTCAGTTTTTGTGTGTCAGTGTAATTTGTTTTGGGGTTGTAAAACATTTAGTGTATTTGTGTTCGCGGCGGTGTTCGCGGGCGTATTCCCTGCAATTTTTCCGCTGAGAAAGTAAAGTGATTTTGTTCCGCCCACTTCAGCGTCAGGTTCATCTGTTTTTTTAAGTATTTTCAATTTGTGGTCTAGGTTTATTCCTCTTGCTAAGACGGCTATGTCGTCAGCGTAAAGGAAAAGCCATATTCGTGGTATATGTGGGATGTCATTGACATACAGCGAGAATAGTAGCGGAGAGACGACGGAGCTCTGAGGGACTCACTTTGCCCACATTGGCCACGAATGTTTGTGAGGAAAGACTTAACCATTTCGGTTACGTCTTGTGGAAGGCAACGTCGAAGTTTTGTGAGTTTACTGTGTGGCACTTTGTCAAAGGCTTGCACCATGTCGAGATAAATGGCAGGTACATACAGTGTAAGTAACAGATCGGCGGAAATCTGCTGAGCCATGCAAAGTGCTTGTAGTGAAGCGGAATGTCCCGGTCAGAAGGCAAACAGTTTATCTCGAATGAGGTTCCGCGAGAGCACTTGGCAGAATTCGCGCGAGTAGAAGCCTCTCGAATACCTTTCGCATATCAGGAAGGAGACTGATTGGCCTGTGGCTCGCAGCGATCGTGAGATCCTTACCGGGTTTCTGAAGCATGGAGATCCTGGCGAATTTCCAATTTTCTGGAAAGTACCGCTGCGTAATGCAGCTGTTGTAGATTCGCGTAAGCTCCGTGTTTATGACCGGTACGGCCTCGAGAACCTATTCGGACAGATCCCGGCGCATTTTGTGTGTGTTGGCGCTGTAGTCCGTTTCCTCCTCATCTACCGCCTTTGTAGTGTTGTTAACAAACCTCTCTTGAAGCATGTCGGCAAAGAATTTTGCCTTGGCTTGATCTGAGAAGTCGTATGTTTGTTGAGGTATGTTTGACCTCTCTGGTGTTGAACCGCCCGTTATATGTGCGCGCCCCGGGCTGCCGCAGACACGCTCCCGCAGCTCGCTGCTTGTTGAAGAAGTTAGCCTGCTGTTGCCTTGCGCTCTTTAGGATAGAACGCGTGCCGACTCGCGCCAACTGCCAACGCGCCAACTTTGAGTGTAGTAGCTGTGTATAGAGCAATAGTCGTGAGCTGGGTTTTAGTTATCAAAATAAGAATATCTCCAGAAATGTTGAATTTTAAATTATATAACACAATTAATTATAGTCTTCATAAACAAATATTTGAGTGATTAAATAGTTGTGAATTTCGCTACAGCACATGCTGTTCAGTGTTTGTTTACAAATGGTTGATGTGTTTGAGTACTAAATTGGTTGTTGTTTCTAAAGCTAAGTAAATTCATAGGTAATTTTTTAAATTGACATTTTTACAACTAGTAAAACGATGCAATCTGTGTCAAGCCGGTGGCGTATATCTAAAAGTCGAAATGGTAAAAAGAGGAAAAGTTGTGTTGCAAGCATTCAAAAGCGTTGAAGTAGGAAACCAATTGAACTATAAGATGTTGCAAGCCCTTTTTGTAGGAAATGCTATGGGTGAGTTTCATATAGGCCCACTTGCTTGCCATAAATTTAAAAGATCGTGAATGAGAGGAAACTATGTGAGAGCACAGTTAGGATCAGTGTCCAATATGACTAAGCGAGAAAAAAGGAAGTGCAGCATGAAAGGTAAAGATGAAAGAAAAATTGCTAGAAAGAAGAAAAATATGATAACTGTTGTAGAGGAAAGAAAAGCCAAGGAAGGAGACATGTTTGGTCCTGGGAAATTACAATGCAAGAAGATGATTGTATATGTAGTGCATGAATAAAGTAAGCGTTTTTCAAAATTACATTTTTCAATATTCAAATGTTTTTTGCGGATTAGATCTCTTCAGATTGGCTTCAGAATTTGCAGACACATAAAACTCAATAATGTTTTCAATATTTAGTATTCATATAGGAATGTAACAAAAAGTATAAAAGATATTTTATGTATGAGATGAAAAAATAAAGAAAACTAAAAAATGAAAAACACAGGTAATTGAAATATTTTTATTTTGCAACCAATAACAACACCTGAAAACGGATACAAATTTTTATTCACGAGATTGCAGTGCTTGTTATAAAAATAATCAAGTTAGTGCACTTTTAAGATTTGTTATTTTTTTAAATAATTGTTTCTAAATTCACTATTTTCCATCCAAAATGTTTGAATACTTTTTAATGTACATAAATCCCCTATAAAATATTGTATAAGTGGATCCAAAATTACCAAAAATCATAAAATCAGGAGGGTTTTCCCCAGACGATCCGGGAGACAAGGAGTATTCAGTTTATTCATTCTTCAAGAAGGAAGCAGTCGCAGGCCATCCTATTTTGGACGTTTCCAAAGTTCAACAGCGGACAGCGGCAGCTTGTAAGATCGTAGTAAAGGGCGCATTTTGAAGACTGCCAAATCATCTCTTGCTGCTTCGGGATCTGTGCTTCCGAAATCACGTGGGAAACGCTGCAGGAAATCGCGTACGGTGACAAATCTAGACGATTTCGACAAAACTGTAGAGTGGCGGACTATGTTAGAATTTTACACCGAAGTGAATATTCTACTGGAGAACAATTAACCCGGAAGTTGCGAAAATACGTGGAATATAAGGGAAGTGTGAGGTCAATGTACCTCATTTTAAAATCTGTAGGTTTCGAATATGTTAAATGGAAGGATGGTAGAAAGTTCTTCATGGAACGCAGTGGCATTGTGGAAGTTCGCGTTAGGTTTGCTGATCCTTCACGAGAAATGCACGAGATTCGCAATCGGGAACCTAGCAATTGAATTTATTTTATGGATGAAACCTGAGTAAATCAGCATGATTACAGAAATTATTTCTGGTAAACTCGGGACGGAGCAGGGGGATTGAAAGTGTCAGTAGGAGAGTGGACGCGGCTTATTTTCTTGCCACGGAGGGTCCGCCCAGTTTGGATTTATACCTCACGTGACGTACAGGGAGTGGCTCAAGAAGTTTTCTGCCTCACCTGCGTCCAAATTCAAGTATTGTTATGGACAACGCTCCTTGTCATTCCATGATTTTGAATAAGGCACTGACTTCACACACACACTAGTCAGAAATATGTGATTGGCTGCAGAAGAATGGAATTGGTTATGACCCATCTCTGACCAGAGCAGAATTACTCCGAATTTGTAGAATTGGTGAAGTGAAAGGGTATTTGAAGGAAAAAATAACACTTAAAATCGCCGTCGTGGAAAGACACACGAGGCGATAGATCATGTGACGCAGACAGATTGGGCTTCGTGCGTGCTCTCATAAGAGGATGATTTTCGGAAGGAAGTTTTGAGGGACGACATTATGAACCCAATCGTTATAAATATTTTGTATAACTGTGCGCCTGAAGAAAGTAGCGATGGCAGTGACAGCGCAGACTCCACGGGTGGCGACGAAGACGACGATGCCTCCTTCGATTTGTAATAAAATGAAAGTTCTTTTTCTCGTGCATTTTAGATATTTATTTCACTTTACATTATATGTTGATACGAAAGTTATCAATGTGTTTATTTTCTACCTTGTGCATCCCCAACCCCGCATGTACATTTGATTCACATGTAAATATTTACATAAGTTCTTATTTTTTTATTATTTACCATATATCAAATTACATATTACATATACAAAATACATATTTACATATCAAATTAAGTAAAAAATAGAAAAGCTACAAATGTTAACTTCTGGTTCAGTATCAAAGACTATTGCGTTTACTCCATGAGTTTAATATGGAATAAACGTTGGGCAGAGAAAGGGAGTAAAGAAATGTATTAAAGTTTTTTAAGAAAAACAAAATAAATAAAAATAAAATTAAAAATTCGTGATATTAGCAACATTTGAAAAACTAGACATTTTCGTTCCCGAGTTATTGAAAACGTATTTGCAACGGTCAACGAAGTGCAGATCTGATTTTCTGAATTACTACAACTACAAACAAAAGGAAAGTTCAACAAAACGTGCTCATAGTAAAGATAAATTTATGTCCAAAAGCAAAATAAGGGGTCATTTCAACATTTTTTCAATGTATCAGGGAAACAGGACACAAAAACCTGATCGAGACGCAGGTGTTCGACCAGAAAGCTGAAGTACATTATTTGATACAAGCATATTAAGTCTTTTAAAAAAATACAATACAAGTGTAAACTAATTTATTATATATCATTGTTTTGTTAAAATAAATATTTTTCTTTTTGATGATCAGTATAGTCTCTTATTGTACAGGAACAGTTATGCAGCAGAAAATAATTCACTTTAACTTAAATCTGTGTACCGATTTTAATTGTTTAATGCCCTCTGGCAAGTGTAGTAAAGTAACGAACATGTATTATATATGGATTTCTTGTAGTGAGCTGTTGATACTGACACCTGATGAACGTGATTTCTACGGCGTGTGTTGTAATTGCTTCGGTGGTTTTAAAAGTGAAATAAATCCATTTTTTACCTAAAAAGAGTTGGGATGTACATTTTAAAAATAAGAATGTAATGTGTCCAGCTTAATGTGAGTGTTCTATTGCCAACTAAAAATTCTAATGTATGGAATAGAGAAAGAAGTCCAGGACAAGTTTCTGATTCTCGCACAGAGATAGTATTATCAGCTCGGTAACCCCTAAATGCTTCATGACAACAGTAATAGACATAAGAGACTTCAAAACCTGAGGGTCTAACTATTTCAAGCAGACAACCAAGTCTCTTGTACACGTAGGCTTCCGCGGCTCGAGTTCATGACTTCTAGGCTGTCCGGGTGACGCCGCGCCGTTAGCAGATAGGCCGACGTTTCGCCTGTCATATCGCAGGCTTCTTCAGGGTAGTGACACAGTAAAGCTCCGCCTCCGGTGTTATATCTTTTTCAGCCTAGGGGCTCGGGTAACGCAAGTCGCTGGCTCGCGGTCTGAGCCAACCCGGGCCTCGCACCCGCCGTCCTAGAGATCGGACGGTGTTGAACAGCCCCCGCACAGTCAGGAATTGGTGGAAGAATATACTTCCAGGCGTGGTTTAGATTAAGGCCTGCATCCGCGTGAAGAAGCCTGCGACATGACTGGCGAAACGTCGGCCTATCTGCCAACGACGCGGCGTCACCCGGACAGCCTAGAAGTCATAGCCAAGTCTTATGATCGTACTGGCAGTGTCCATTGTAAGCCTGGTGTGCATCTTTCCAGGTATAACATCTAACATATGTTGGTTACCTCGTGGTACGTGAGTACATATATAGATGGGCTTATCAAGTACTCATTCATGATGGAAAAAGGAAGATGGATTTGGATCTGCCTTTCAAGAAAGTGTATATCTCAGCTGTTCTTCCAATCAACGGAAAGAAAATAACCGATGTTCAAGAAGTAAAATACATCCCACATGAATAGCACTAGGGCGCGGATTTTGATGACCTAAAGCATTGTCAAAATGATCAATAAAATGCTTTTAAAATGCCATATATATATATATATATATATATATATATATATATATATATATATATATATATATATATATATAAGGTATGAAGGTATATATATATATATATATATATATATATATACATGAGCGAAGAAATCGAATAGGCTATTCAGCAGTTCTGTGTCGGAACATTTGTTTCACCTCGTAAATATTGTTTGAAGCAAGTACCATTAAAATGATATTAAAAATCGGTGAAATTAGCAAAAAATGCATCAAAAATGACTCAAAAAGCTAAAAAGATCACTTCTTAGTTGGAATTGACGAAAAATGCAAAAAAAGAGTAATTTCGTTTAGCATTGTTCTAAAGTGAATAAAAAAAAGCCATTTCATTAAAATCCGCCCCCCTAAATATCACCATTTTTAGCAGAAAGTTTTGCCCTAGCTATAGACTCAAGTGGAAATCGATGGGTAGATGCATATATTATTAATTTAGTAAGAATATTTTCCATGTGCATATAACACAATATGTTAATTCACATCATTATATACTATTTCTATTATAGTGTTTCATAAGTCCAAAAATAAATTTAAAAAAAAGATTTAAAAAAATTCACAAGCATTTTATAAAGGTGATAAGTCCGAGGTATAAAAGCGGTTCTGTACGTCACAGAAATGCAAATTTGAAGTTACAGAGTAGCCCAAGTAATCAGTAACGACTAGTTTTAGAACTTTCATGTGGATCAATGTCCCGAATGCCAACTGTGGATGTTATTAAGTTTTTTGTTTTTATCAGAACTATGGAACGAGGACTTAATTCCCTTTTCAAATCGCCGATTCAATTATAAATATCGGTATTGCACGAAGAAAAATTGCTACCACAAAAATTGCAGAATCGTAAATAAATAGCCAACGCAGTGGTAAGATTCCAATGTCAGTGAAGAAAGGCGTGCAGGAATCACATGGATGGCGTTTCTTGATTATTCGAATAATTAAATATAAATAATCGTTTGTCTTTTCGAGGCAAATGACTTTAAGTAAATGTAGAGTAGAGGGTTTTACCTGGAATAGTTCGTGGTCTTTTCTCCTCTTTCCTTTCCTTACACATTTGGTGCAGCATAAGTTTTGTTTCTCGAACAGTAGGTGAAGGATTTCATGCGGGTCGCGAATAACCAGTAGTGCTGCTAAAAGCACAAGCACCAGTGCCACGCTGCACTACAAGAACTCTTTCTATGAAGTAGCGGGTCCAGGTTCCGTGTGTTCGAGATCTGTCGAAGAACAAGATATCACCTTCATCGAAAACCGGATATATGCACATCTCAAATTCGAGTACGATCAAATGACAACAAATGTTCAGGAGTTCACTCAGCCGTTCTGGGAGGTTAAATCAGGTCTTCATAGCATTTTCAGTTACTCTACCTTGAGTGCTGCATGCGTACAAATGCTGGCTGAAAATAATGTTTTTTTTCTCTAGATCTAGACGAATTAGAGTGCGGGAATCCAGCCACAGCGCGAAAGCTGTGACAATCAGCAATAGGAACACAATAATGTCTTACTTGATATTGAAATAATTTTATGAGTCCTCATTGCTAACAATATTATTATTGACAATGACGACTCATATAATTATTTCATTGTAAATGCCAACGAAAACTCACCACAATACCAATCACTTAATATTGTCATCTTGCATTAAATTAGGAACGTTTCTTCCAGAAATAGAAGGAAGTTAAATTAAAACTTCCACAAAAATTGGCAAACAGTTATCTTGGAAACAACGTGCCATTATTCCTCTAACACTATTCTGTCCAGGCGCAACGACCAAGATCGCAATTAGTAGCCTTGATCACCAACAGCTATCGACAGACGTCATTCTTTGCTCTTCCGAACCGACAGCATGACGCTTCTGATTGGGGGGGGGGGATAATGCCAATTTGTATAGAGACAGACACCTCGAGATTCCGATGGTAGATTCTTACCGACTTGTTTCCAAGGTACTGTCCGTTTCCCCCCGGCGATGGCCGGTCTGCAGCACATTCATCCCACAGTCGCAGTGTATATTTTGGAGTGGTATTTTTCTCTCTTTGTCTGAGTAAAACTTGAACTATATTTTCTTATATTGACTTGTATTCGTGTTGCTGACGAAATAAACAATGGACTTTCGTACTCATCCAGATGTTTATATTAAAGGATGTGGAAATATGAAGCGTTTTAAAGTATTTGATTCGTGTGCAAAAGTGTGTTGTATTCTTGATTGATTCTTCTTGAACTTAATGAAAGTACTTCTGTTTTGTTTTTTTCATAAGAAGGATTTCCTTTCCTCTTAATATATAACTGGGAAAAATTATTGGATTAAGATGTAGAAGTAAATTAAATTTGGTGTGCTTTCTTGATTTTTCTATCTTTGACATTGGTGTACATTATTTAGTTAACCTAATGCTTATTTCAATATTCTTTTAGACGCATCGCCTGTGTGCATATCCACAATTTGAAATATATAATGGAAATTTTATTCAAATTATTATACCCTTGAGTCGGCAAATTTGTTATTTTGTCCCTGAAGCTGTTCCTCGAAGCCCTTACCATTGGTATCTAAATTCCGTTCAGCCATCTCACAATGACCTCATTGAGCGTGACCACTAAGGTAAGTAATGTTTCTTTAAAATATTCCTTTTCACTTACAATTTAGGTATAGAGTAAAAATATGAGATGAATACAGTTATAGTTTTACTTAAAAGTATTTGTAATATTGTATTGAACTTGTACAAATTGCCAAAGCTCTTTACAATTACGGCGGCAAAATTGGAATTCTTTTCATGCTTCTGTGAACGTGTATAATTTTCCTGTATTATTGTTACACGTGTAATGCAGTGACGAGGTTAAACTTTCCTTCCAAGTGAAATATAATGTGGGAAAACTGGTTATCTGCAGGTAAACTCATTTCTCCAGACCCATCACCTGCTTCATCGTACTCAATCCGAGTTCACTTAAACGAATAGATGTAGCCTCGATGACATCAGTAACGTATCCAACTGGTTGAGTTGTTCATCGAAACTGGTTTTGATAACATTTTTTACATTTTTCTTTGTTTTAAGGCATTTAAAAATAATTTTAAGAGCATTTTATTGATAATTTTTGGCGATGTTTTAAGTCATCAAAATCTGCTTCTACTAATCAACCATTTGTATCATCAACATCAAATTTCAAAGTGCATGCCACGCAAGGAGATCTGAGCACCGACCGCACTAACAAAGAAACCTCCCGAGGTGTCCTTCACCGATTATGCAGTGTTTTGTATAATTGAAAGACATGAAATAAATCTCTCGTGTTGTTTACTTTCTCATATACGTTCGTATTCCGTGATTGATCTGGGTGACGTCGCACCCCCCTCGAATTAGAAATTGACACGAAACCTCATTGATATTTTCAATTTTTCTTTAACTTTTTCCCTAGACTAAAGAAAACTACTACAATGGCAGACCTCCAGTTGTCATTAAAATCTCTGAAGTTTCGAATACAGTATTCCCTCAACATCCGTGAATTCACTGTTCTCGATTATCAAACATTCGCGATTAGAGATACTTGTTTTAATATTCGCGACTTCAACATTTGTGAGTGCGTTTTATTGTCATTCTAAGTTTTTCTTGCAAGAAAGCAGATTTCAACAGTGTCGTATGAGAAGCCACGTCAATAGATGCCGGAGCTCAAAGCATCACGTTCTGCAATTACAATTTCTTAATATTGTATTGTCAATATTGCTGAGCCTTGGGGAAAAAAATAACGCCATGAACAATCAATGCTTGTCAAAAACTGTGGTTCGCGTCAAATTGGAGGTGAGAGATTTGATGTTTTAAACAGGACAGACTTTCAGGATCATTGCATCTCTAATAGTATCAGACTACAAAGCCTAAAGGACTTGCTCGGCATGAGAGAAAGAAGAATGAAGCTGCTAGCCCTCCGGTGGAAAATAGAAGCCACAAGAATCTGAAGTGGAAGCAGCACGTGGAGTGGCTTGTTCCGAAGAACACCTAGATACAAGAGAAGCCGCACTCTGATTCAGGCAATTAAAGTGGTGGCTAAAGAAGGAAGACACCTACGCCGGCATCATTAAAAAATGTAGAATAACGTAGACCCTAAAAAATCACGGAACGGGGATCCTGTCTATTCGCAGGACACAAAAGGAGGAGCTACTTTTTGTTCTAGGCCGAGTGGCAATATAGCCTCACTAAATGAGGCTATGGGCACACAGAGGTAAATGTACTGTAACGTTTCTTCGTGGTGAATTAAAACCCACACACAATATTTTAAACAAAAACGTTTATTTGTAAACAATTATGCACTAAAAAATACTTGATATATTTACAAATATATTACACAGCCTTTGTGTTCTCTACTTGATTATTTTTCTTACACACGCCGCGAGATTTACTACATCTACTACATACATATAAATACACATACAAATACATATTCACAATCTTTTACATGAATGCTCACTCACACGCACACATAAAACACGAACACACACATACCCTACATAGTATAGATGCCTGCATATAGATAAACAAACATACACTTAGATATACAATCATATTATCATGAACATACAGTTAGATAGTCATATAATTTCTTTTGCTTTTGAAACTCAGAATCACAATGTAGATTTTTAAAATTAGCTCCTTCAACATACGAATTAGTTCCCCACCCACTCTAACACTTCACTCCACTTTCACCTCATTTTCTTTCGGTTGTCATATAGCTAATTGAAGTAACTTTACACTGCAGTATCTATACTACACGACCACTACATGTAATTCAGTTCTGTTTTCAAAACATCAACAGAATCAGGCAAAGGCTTTACGACCGCTGCAGGTATTTCATTCCAGTTTTTAGTAGTACGAACGAATGTCACCCTACGTCAGATCTTTGACTTCTACTTTTCATTTTGTTTTTGCGGTCGTTTCTCCCAACTCTCGAAGGGGTGTCTAGTCTTTTCGTTACTTCTGCCCACGCAGGTGCCTTACTTTAGGCCTTGGAGGCAGCACAACCTGGCTTCTTTCTTCGCATACTTAGGGCCTCTCTAGGTTTCGGTGGGCAGGAACTTAACGAAAATCAGTTATTTATGAATTTGATTGCATTCTTTTGAATTCTTTCTTACTCTTCCATCTGACCTAATATGTAGGGGTCTCATCCAGCTGATGCATATTTCAAGTTTCGGCGTAACTAACGACGATTCTTATTTTTCGGCGCCGTGTCCTCATTTTCATGGGTTCTCATTACAAGTGTAGTGACTTCCACACTCTTCGGCCAATAGAAGTAACGTGTCCCCCATCTCAGGTCCTGGCGTAATATAACACATAGATACTTACAAAACTATACTTCAGAGATGGCTATGCCTCTCATGTGATTTCCAAATAAACCTTCTTTGCTGATTTAGAAAGTCTTAGTGATTTACTTTCTCCGACATTTATTTTAATTTTATTTGTAGTAGTCCGGGAATGAATGCTATTTAGATCATTTTGAAGTATGAAAGTATTTTCTTCCGAATCTTTCGCCGATAACTTTTGCAGTAGTCCGCAAATAAACCCAATACTGACTTAGTACAAGATGGCAGGTCGTTGATTAATGCCAAAAATTAGAGTGGTCCTAAGACACTTCCCTGGAAAACTTCCGACGTAATGAACGTTTTTCCTGATAGTTCATGTCCAACTCGAACTTGCTGACACTCTCGTGCTTGCTGAATCTCTCGAACTTGCAATTTTCGTTAGCAATTTTCGTAAGCGTATTGTGCGAAACAAGATCGAATACTTTTGAAAACTATAACAATTGCGTCTGTTCTCTTTCCAGAATGTAATGATTCAGTAATATCTTGGAACGTTGTAATAATTTGGCTGTGACAGAAGAAATGTTTTCGAAATCCATGTTGCCCTTCGTATAACCACCCGAATTTGTCCTATTCCCGTCGCAAGAACTTAATTACCAGATGTTCCATTTGATTGCAAATCACTGACATTAGGCTTAGTATGCAAGAGCGACTTCCGGTTTTATTGTTTTTTTATATTTGTTGTTCCTTGATAATGGATAATGAAGTTGGATAATGAAGTCCGTTACTTTATATATTTATTCTTGTAGAGTAAACCATTCGTATGTGGAAAGTCCGTATAGTAGTCATTGTAGTCCGTACGTCGTTGTCAAGAGGACTTCCAGGTAGCATCTCCGCGTACGCGCCTCCCATACGCGCTCCTGCATCACTACTCAGCGGTCAGAATTCAGAAGGAATTAGGGTAGGGTTTAGAACACTTTTCAGGGGTTGGACTAGCCCTTGTGAAGCAGCCAAACTCGTTTTGTTAGAACAAATTTCACATGAGGTTGTCCGTTAATGGATGTGAATCGAACCCAGACCTCCGGGGTGAAAGACCAGCAAGTTCGCTCTGAGCCATGAGCCAGCTCAAATATTGGAACCACTATTCCGTTTTCCAATCGTGAAGCATAGTAAAATTGATTATGCTTATTTCAAATCGTGTCAAGTATGTAATCATCGGTTCTTCCCCTATTTTTAAACAGTTCTCCGGCGATACCATCGAACCCTACGGATTTATTGCTTCTACATTACGCATTCTTTGTCTAATGAGTCGTGATTGTACTTGAAATTTTTTCCTTCAGGTCTGAAAATATTGGAAGTACCCGATCCTAACCCGAATACCAATTTAAAATATGCATTAGTGTTCGGCTTTTCCCTTATTAAATTTATTTCGTTTCCGTCTTTAAGAGGCGGAATAGATTTTTATTTTCCCTTTTTTGTTTTATATATCTATAAAAATTTCTTCAACTTCTTCGCTCGTTTAGTAGAATTTATGGAGATAATTTTCTTGCGTTATACGTTTTTCTGTAATAATTTGGTCCGTAGATGTTTGAAGACTTTTTTAATCCTTATATTAGCCATGTAATAAGCTGGATCTACTATTTTCTTTAACTATGTTAGTTGGGACACACAATTCCCTCCCTATAAACTATTCGTTTAAAGGTATTCCATATTTCTTCCATGTTTCTACCTTGCGGTTCTCAGACGCCGTAGTTCCTTATTAAGTATTCTTGAAAACCTTGTGGGTTGGTACGACTATACTGAAATAACAGTTTACTAGTTTTCTCCGAGCACCAGTACCACGTCTCCTGCAATAACACACCCTTGTTGCCACTTATACCTGTTGTTCCTTTAGTGTTACCCATCCCTCTTACAGGCGTGTGGCTTCTGGAGCGGGGATGAGGTTTTCAATAACACATTTAACGTTAACAAAATAAACATTTAATATCTAGAATGATGATCATGAGTGATAGGTGATTTTACATGGCATTTTACACGTATAACACGTGCGACCTTTTTTAAAAATTAATTTGATTGATAGACTCGATATAAAAACTAATTCAATTAATAGGACGCCATGAATATTGATGGTGATGGCATCTTCTCTCCAGCTTCGCTCAGGAACTCTTCTTCCGCATTCTAGCGGGAGCGAAGCGAATGATTACCCTTTTTTGTTGTTGGCGTGGCAGTACAGCACGCCCAGCTGGCGGGGTTGTTGACCGGCGTCAAGGGCGGGTCGCCCCCGGAGCGCTGCAGGTTGATGCCGCCTTGATGTCGCATCTTCCCGCTCTGTTAGCGCCGCTACGAGGCGGTGTTGTCGGGCCGCAATCGCCGCCTCGTTGTCTTCTAGCTCATCAGTGGCTTCGCCGTCTTCATCCCGCGCCGCCGGCTCGCCCGTCTTTCTGTGATCAACGGTAGCGCCTAAACCGAGCAGACGACTCCAAAATTGATATTCCCCGATGGATCTAGGAACTCGAGGCCCTGCAAGATTAAAACTGATATTTTGATTTTGGGGGCACTTTACATGGACCCTCGATAGTATTTTCAAGATTTCCAAAAAATTGCTTTAATTTTTTTATTTAACTTTTGTCGCAGAGCTTAAACATCACGTAAAAATGGCACCGGTCTCATTTTCGTTGAAACAGTGAGATGTGGCTCAGTGTCACTGCAACTGATGTCACTGCAATGCCTCTGACCGGGAGGTCCTAGATTTGAGTCCCGACAGATGCAAGGGGAAATTTAGAATTAGGGCGACTACTCTGACCGGTAGTTTCTCCCACCAGGCGAATGCCGGAGCACTACCCTAACAAACTAGCCACGGACCGCGCACAAGCTTTCCATTTTCTTCCTTGTCCTATCCTCACCTCTTACATACACTCTAACATGCACTACACTACCATACATGCCGGGAGACCGATAGGGAGCTTAGAGCATGTCCCGGCGGAGTGGTGGCCTGCTGGTGTGAGATACCTCGTTGAGGGAAACCCCGCTAGCGGGGCGACGCTGGATCGCGGGACGGTAGGGCGACGCTGGATCTTTAGATTATATTTATTTAGTCAAAAACCGTAAAAACTGTATGTGACGTAGGGGAAGATTATCTGCGCACGTCTTCTTGAGTTCCAGAATCCCTTCCCGTCATTTTAACTATAAATAGTTGAAAAATGAGTAAAAGTTTAACATAAATAAAAATAAATTTTGAAAATCGTAAGATTAGCAATATTTGAAAAATAGTCATCGTTTCCGAGTCGTAGAAAACTTATTTGCATCGGCACACGAATTGCAAGAATGATTTTTCTGCATTGCTAACAAAGTAGCAACTCGCCCTTACCTCTACTCCTACCATTACAAGTGAAAGGAGGGTTTAACAAAACGTGCGCATAGCGAAGCTACATTTACGTCCAGAAGCAAAACAAGGGACCATCTCAGCATTTGCTCAATGGATCAGGGAAACTGGACAAAAACCTGATCGAGATGGAGATGCTCTTGCCATCCAGCGGAGGGCCACCGCCATCTCTTGAGAGGGGGAAACATGAATTACGCTTACGGCCTCGGTAGTTGTCGCGCCAGGAATCAACAACAAACCATAATTTTCGTTGAACTATCTGAATGTTCGAAAATTGCAATAGTTATAAATAATGCGAGAAAGTAAGTTCTGTTGCATCACCACTTGTTTTAAATGTTGTTTGGTGTTATTCAGGTGCCTGGAATTCATTTTTTTCATGATATTGCTGTGTTATTTTTACTTTTTGTATTAATGTTGTGTATAATTTTGAGGCAGAGTATGGAAGTAGGTTTGTGTGTATGAAATGATATACAGCAAGGGCTGTATTAAAACGTGGGGATTAGGCATTGCAGCGACATGGTCTGAGTCTGCAATGTGAATCAAAGGAGAATGAAATTACTAAAATCTCGGTATCTACGAATTTGGTGTGTCTGAAATCAATTATATATTGTGTCTCATAAGGTACAGACACAGTTAGAAAGGATTCAGTTGTATTAAATCTTAACATTATATGGCTTGGGTCCATTGTGTGTCTATTTCAGAAATGGTGCAACTTCATTCTCCCCTTTGCTAAAAGTTCCCGGTCTTAATTCAGCCCAGTATGCTGCCTGAACTCAAAAATAACTTTGCAGCTTGCTTTATGAATGTCAATCTGTGACATGGAAACCATTTTCCAGCAACTTATTTAAGCTTTTTTGGAAAGAAATGAAAATTATTTGTTTTCATCTCTTGGATGTCAAATTGTTAATGTTTATCAATTTTTCTCTTTTCAGGTTATTCCGTAGATGCTGTTGATGTTATAAAACAACTGACTAAAACATCAATGATCATTTGCTCAGACAACTTTTTGCCAGCATTATTTATCACCACGAGTTTCATTAATATCAGTGCATCCACTGAAAAAACTGATAAAATAAATAAACAACTTTACTCATTAAAGAGTAGATCCTCAGCTTTTATAAATCTATTGCCAATAAACATGTTATAACATTACAAATTGTTATTTATAGAGTGATATTGACTGATTATACTAGTCTTCGTAGAAATGTGGTTGATGGTATTTATGTGCAATAATTTAGACCTTCAATTTTAAATTTTATGGTTTTGAGCAATGTAAAAATTGAGTGGACACTTAGGTATTGTCTCTGTTTTTGGTGTGTGAAAATTGTGCAGTGGGAGCTAAAATCAATAGCATACAACAATCCTGATATCTGCTGTGTAGCGAGAAAAATAGTTTCACCTGGCACTGTACGCGGACGCATTGCCCAAAATATGTTTTATGTGATTGTAGTGAGCAGTCAGAAACGCCTAGCATTTACGGCAAATCGTGTAAATTTCGGGGATGACCTTCGAATGACCCATGGTATATAGGGCAACAATTGCAGAATTGGAGCCTCAAAACCTAATATCCAACGTTAAACCCGATGGTGGTTTAGTGCTCGTGTGGGAACGTATGAGTGCCTTAGGCCTGTGGCAATTACAGATGGAGTAATGAATCAATTCACGGAAATTGAGATTCTCAAGCCCAAATTACAAGCTAGTGTTGTTATAATGGATATGGGAATCATCTACATTTTTCAAAGCAATAACAGGTATCAACTGATGGCACTACAGTGCCTGTGGCCGTAGACCTATGTCAGCCCAGAAAGCGGCAGCATTTTCGACTCTAGCTTGTCACCTAAGTCCAATTCAGTCGCTGTGTGGAGGAGAATCTAGTGGCCGGTTGCTCTGATTGGTAGTTTTCCGTGGTTTCTCTGATCCATTCCAGGCGAATGCCGGAGCAGTACCCTATCAAACGGGCCACAGACCGCATGCGATATTTCCTTCCTCTTCCTTGCCCTATCCTCACCCTTTACACAGACTTACGGTCCTTACTTACGCACTACGATACCACACCCGCGAGACCGGTCGGGAGCTTGGAGCTTGCCCCGGCTGTGGCCGTGCCCCCTGGTGAAGATACCTGGTTGGGGAAAATCTGGCTAGCCGACGCTAGGTCGACGCCGGGCCTCTCCGTTCAGCGGGGGAAGATTACCACCACCTCCAGAGGGGAAAATGCACTACACTTACGGGCGTAATGACCATAGCAGTTGACCCTGAATCACTAACAATCAACGCAATAACTGCCCTAAGTATACTTAATACAACATTATTATTTGATTTATTTAGTCAAAAAACAAAATCTATGTGATGAATGGGGAGATATTGTTTTCAAGCTTGTTGTGTCTTTTTTTAACGTTCACTGCACTTTTCACGGATCCAAAACAGAGAATACCACAGTCCACTTATTTTTTGCACTATATATGATTGTGAAATAGCCAGCAGTTCCAAATGTTAAATATATTGGCAAGTTATTGTGCAAGCGTTGTAAGCGAACAAGTTAGAAAGCACTCTCTGACTGCAATTGCGCGGGTTTCACTGAAGAGGGAGGTTCTCCCTCAAATTGCCCTCTTGCAAGAGCACGTGCATGCGTGCTTGTGTGTTCGAGCCGAGAAAACGGGCGCCCTGTGCCTTATCTGTGATATCTAATTAAGGAAACGATGCCCAGTAAACGATAACCGATCCCCAAATCTATTCCAGGTGTTCCGTCAGCTTGTTCAGTATTACTGCCTTTTCCAGAGCGTCCGGCATTCGTATTGTTTTTCGGTGTAGGCTTGATTATTAGCTGTATTTTCATAGGAAACGGATATTGATGAACATCTTTTTTAAAAATGTGATTTTGTGATTACTGTATTAGGCTTCCACGTCAAGCTCGCTGTCTAGAACCCGAAGAAGGCCGAAGAAATAGTTTATGTAGTTCGTGAATATTTTAAGAGCCTTGAAAGTTAAGTGCCGTTAAGTTTACGTGGCAATGTTACACAATGCAAGTGAAGCTACTGGTATATCTGACTTCATCGTGAAAACAGTTATTCATGAAGGAAAAGAATCTTCAGCGAAAGGCATTCTTATATTCACTCCCAACAGGATGGAAATGCGAAAGAAGAAAAAAATGTCTATACTTTCATTGATGTAACAATGAAAAATTGATTTACTTTTATACTATAAACAAAATATTGAAGAATCTTGGGTAAACCTGATAATATAATGGTTTGGGTGGTATTAGGTGAAATTGTATCACTCAGAAACTCGTCTGAGCAAGACAAAGACTAGTAGTGGCAGTGAAGATGTGTCAGGCGCTCCACTCCATTCACCAGTGAAATCAGTTCGCAGGGTGGCCGTAATACGCTGCTAACTCCGCGCTAGATGTGGTGGTGGATCATACGCAATGTATGCTCTTCAGAAAGGGTTTCTGACTTACCTTTCTAACTTGTTGGACTATAGTTCTGTCCTTGGTTATCTTAAACTGCTGACGATGACAGTGGTAGAAAGGATTCCTATATTTCTTTAGTGTTGCGTGTTATTATGTTTTGGTTTATAAAGACTGAATTTAGTCATGGTATTTTGTTTTTCTTCATCTTTGTGGTTGTTTAATAAATTATTTTTGTATAATTAAAATGTGTCTTCATTCAACCTACAGTCCACCTAGATCCATCCTTGAATGATATAGTTTTATAAGAAAGCAAAAAATGCTCCCAACGGTTTTGAATCTACTCTTTGAATGGATTCAAGAAATACCAAGATTTATCAATTTTCATATTCCTTCTCTTCAATTTGTAGAACATTTTTTGGCTTTTTCTCGGCACTGTAAAACCTTTAAATGCCTGGAATGGATAAAAATCACTGTCAATACTCAATGATAAAACGAACATTTTAAGGTTTTTTAATCTCAGATCAAAATTACAAAAAGGACTGGAGTCATTTATAGCCATATTTCCTCAGTACTATAAAAATATAATCGTTCATTAAGTTCAGAAACAAGAAAACAGCTTCAAATGTGAATTGTATATATATGTAGGGGCGTTCAAAAAGTTCCCGGAATGGTGGTTCAGCTTGTTAATGGTATAACCTATGGCAATGGTAACCTAATCACCTAAGTAAGACCATTGCGCGTCCTTATAGTAGCTCCGTCGTTCCTGCCATTGTTGGAATCAGCGGTAGAAGCCTTCCCTTGGCGCTTGTCGGAGCTGAGCCGTTGCTTTCGATTTCATGTTTTCCACGGTTGCAAAACGTCTCCCTCTGAGGT
The DNA here is from genome assembly GCA_038098605.1 of Gryllus longicercus. Lineage (NCBI taxonomy): Eukaryota > Metazoa > Arthropoda > Insecta > Orthoptera > Gryllidae > Gryllus > Gryllus longicercus. The sequence continues at coordinate 269,419 of JAZDUA010000902.1, read as the reverse complement.
CCATTTCCAGAGTAGGAACAGTCAAGAGTAGTAGGGTAGTACAGTAGTTAAGGAATGATAGGCATGTTCTCGGCAATGAATTTCTGCGCAACAAGCGATGTGTGGCTTGGCGCGTTATCGTGATGCAGACACCATTCTCCACTTGGCCCTATGCGTCTTTCGAACCGCATCACCAAACCTCTGCAAAACGTGCACATAGAAATTTTCAGTTGCAGTCCAGGCCACGGTGTAGCAGGGCCGATAGTGTCTATAAAGCCGATTTTCGAAATTTGCATACGACCTTGAGGTTTGCGCGCTGTTCGAACTGCGACTTTACGCCGACGGACTAACACTCACCTCCACGTGACACGGAGCAGTGGCACCACAGCGCTGTGAGTTACCTTTAGTCCAAATTTGCCCGCGTGCTAACAGGCGCAGTCGCCTACCACACAAATATGAACCCTCTATTATTGCTAGTTTGGCGACGGCAAGCCCATTCCGGGAACTTTTGAACGCCGTTCATGTGCGTGAATATATATATTCTTTGTATGGTGCATTCCTAATCGACCGTCGCCTTGTTTCGCGTCATTCTCACACTAACCCGCCGGCATATTTCTAAATCGTAACTCTGTAAATCATGGCACGAGTTCCTTCCGCTCCAAATTAAGACTTAAGCTTGCGACACACGAGCGTCGCAATACGTACGTCGGCGTCCGTTAATTGGCAGGCCACACGGGCACGATCACCGCGCAATGGACGTCATGTTTCGTGTAGTCTCGTGGGCTCGAACTAGCAATATCGATGCCTCGGAGTTAGCGATTTATGTTACGTTGGAATGAAACTTATGAAAGAACATAAATGGTTCCCATAAATATCGAGTAACTTTTGAAGGGCATATTTTACCTCAGATATAATGGAACTATGGTGAGCATTAAAAAAAATTCCAAAACGCCCGAGCCGTCGTTCAGACAATTGAGGGATTGGCTGGAAGAAGGACGTAACTCAAGGTACAGCGTTTATCCATAAAATATTTCAGAATGTTCTTCAGGTGACTTTCTACTGCCCCTCCAGATTGTACTGCGCTAACCCCAATAGATGGCATTTGAAGTGCTTTTTTAATACTGAATTGCGCCCGTTTTTCATAACATCTTTACCACCACGATCTTGCATCATTTATTTTCCCGGTGTTTTGAACATTGGCAAGATGGTTGTGAATACAGAAGATGTGAATTTGTTCGATATATCTGAATTTTCATCGGATGATAGTGAGTTTAAGCCTCCAGATGAGCGTGATACATCTTCAGAAGCTTATTTACGTAAAGTTGAAGATAAAAATGAAGGTCAAAAAAGGAAAACTTTTCCGAAAATCAGAAAACAAGAATTAAATAATCTTAATTAATCTGGATGAAATTGCAAATTATTCTGTATTTCTGAAATTGTTACATGCAGACTTTCGTAGAAGGAAATATTTATTACAAGATTAGCTTGTTCTATGTAGTAAGGACACAATTCAACATTTTCAAATGCATGTAAATCCACATATTTGTGTATTTTAGTGCATCTTGTGTGCTCAATCAGTTACTAGTATGGTTTTCCGTGCGATATGTACGTATTTTTTTAAAAAATAACGTGAGAAATAAAGCTGGTACACAGTTTTTCTTGATTATCTCAAAACTTTTCTGAATTACGCCCTTCTTCCATCCAACTCCTCAATTGTTCTCTAAATTATTACACGATCATATTATATGGAAAGATACCAAAGTGAGGTGTTCTATATCACCAGAAAAAGGGTTGCATGTTCACTTAATCTTTCAATGTCGAATTTATTCATTTTGTGAATGAAAAATGTCTACTGCTTGTTCAACATACGTCGCTAGTATTCCGTGTTCTGCATTGAATGAGTGTCTGAGGACTGTGTGACACGAGCGTTACGTTGATGTGAGGTAAGTAACGTGCGTCGTAGATCAACACTCTTGTGCGGAATGCCACAAGCGTCCTTACCGACGTGCGTTGATATTGCATTGTCAAGAAACAAAAACGTGACAAAAATATCGGAAACCTCATAATACGACCATGAACGTACCAATGCTCTGGAAAACGTGTGTACCAGAGCATTTACCTTGTAATCTAACAGCTTCCCGCCAAACGTGAGGTCATTCTGGACATCTCTATTCTTCCAATAAAATGGGATTTTACAGGTTGTATGGCCTTGGAAGAATTCGTAGTTATGGAAGTATCGCCGTGGAGAAGTCTTGTTCCATGGATGCCTGGCAACGTACTGCAGTGTGTATCTCCAGTTAGTGTTAGTCTACTTATTCATGCTCATCCGTACTCGAAAGAAACGTATAATACAGCTAGGACGCAGGGCCTAGAACTGCAGTCCTGCGTTTTACAAGTAAATTCGAAAAAAGATTTAGATTTATTTAGTCAAAAACAGTAAAAACCGTATGTGACGTATGGGGGAGAAAATCTGTGCACGTTGTCTTGAGTTCCAGAACCCCTTCCTATCATTTTAACTTTAAATATTTGAAAGATGAGTAAAGATTAAAGATAAATAAATAGAAATAAATTTTAAAAAAAGCGCGTGATAGCTACATTTAAAAACTAGACATTTTCGTTCCCGAGTTATTGAAAACGTATTTGCAACGGTAAACGAACTGCAGATTTGATTTTCTGAATTACTAACAAAATAGTAACTCACCCTTACCTCTACTCCTACAAGCAAAAGGAGAGTTCAACAAAACCTGTGAAACTACATTTATGTCCAGATGCAAAACATGGGCCCTTCTCAGTCGCTCAACGTATCGAAAACTGGAGAAAAACTTGATCGAAATGGGGGTCATTGATCCGGAAGCTGAAGAACATTATTTGTTACAAGCCTATGAAGTCTTATAAAGAATTATTCAATACAAGTGAAATCTAATTCATTATTTATCACTGTTTTTTTTAAATAAACATTATTTTCCTTTCTGATGATCAGTGTAGTCTCTAATTGTATAGAAACAGTTATGCAGCAGAAAAGATTTTACTTGTAACTTAAATTTGTGAACTGACTTCATTTGTTTAATGTCATTTGACAGTGCGTTGTAAAGTAACGTACATGTTTTGTATGTGGATTTATGATAGTGAGCTGTTGATACTGACACTTGATGAACGTGATTTTTACGACGTGTGTTTCTATTATAAATATCAGTATTGCATGAAAATATGATCCCACCGTTAAGTCACCGTCACTTTTGACAAGTATTACAGATTCGTAAATATATAGGCAAGGCTGTGGTAAGATTCCAAACTCAATGAAGAGAGGCTTGCAAGGGCAACGCGGATGGCGTTTTTTCATTATTCGAATAATTTTCGTTTGCAATCTAAAGGTTTGGATACTACATGATGAACTTCCCCAGAATATTATGCCATATCTCAGGCGGGAATGCACTTTTGCAAAATACACGCAACGAGCTGCATGACGGCTGACAGAAATTTGAAAGAATTCTGAATGCGTAACAATCTCCCAATAAAATGGGATTTTACAGGTAATATGGCCTTGACTTAATTTAGTGTGTAAGATAAATATTGACAAGTTAACATTTTAAATGGAAACTACGATTGACTACGATACACTTCTAGCGTGTCTCTTTCTGAATTTGTACACGTAGACCCAAATGCGTCTTTCCAGTAAACATCTTACGTCGTTTTGTCATGTCTCGAAGCAGTTTGATTGAGTACGTGTACAGCAGAATTCACCGCTTTTGCTCCGTGGTTTCAGAATATTCTTCGCTAATAGCATGCCATGAGCGAATTCTTCAACAGTGAACATAATTGTTTTGATGACCACATTGCTTGTTCCAAATTTATAGACTTTGCTTCGCCACAACTTTTGCTTCAGAAATGTAAGATTGCTCCGGTTTTACCACTCTTGAACAACTGACATCAACAGCTACCTTGAACAGCTATCAATCACGGAATCGAATACCCTTCAATGTACCACTGTTAAGGAACTCACACTTGTCTTTCTCTGAGCGAAACGTCAAGCCTTTGAAGCAGTTGTAACAGAGAACACCGATCTTCTGGAACATACAAAACATTTTCCATAGAGCAAATTACCTTCGACACACGACCGATCTTTTGGTATGTGGTTTAGTGTGCATTCGCCTCCTGTTTATCGGAGAAACCACGGGAAACTACTGATTAGAGCAACCGGTCGAATGAATTCGCCTTCAGACCGCGGCTGATTAGTTTTGAAAATCCTGCACTTTCGTGACACGAACCCCAGGGATCGTCCGTACATTTCGTAACACCAAACGAGGGGGGAGTGTTGAGGTAACGTTTCGCGGGTTTGGGGGTGTTTAGTTTTACGTTAAGCTGCTGTTTTTTTCAACATTTGCTGCAGACTTTCCTTTTATTGAGTCTTACACTAAACATTAAAGTATTGACAACTTAAATTAAAAATATAAATAAATTAAGGAGTTATGTATAAATGTGTAAAATAATTGAAAATATTTTTTTCATAAATTCTTTACTGATTACGTCTTCGATTACGAAGGAAATAATCGAAGCCGATGTATAATATATTCAAAATATATAGTATTTATATCTATATCATTAATAGAGAAATTAAGCGAAAATGATTTATTATTCAATTAAAATGTTGATAATTTCAATTTAATTGATATAACGTCGTAGGCATTCACAGCAGGAGTCATGAACAGAGTTTCAGGGCTGGTAAGCCTTGTTCCCATTGACGTTAAACTGTCAGACGTTTCGTCCACAACTGCGGTGAACATCTTCAGTGGCGGCCGGGTTCGTGAACGTCAATTAAAGTATATTACACTGACAAGTTGTTATAAAATTGAGGTCTTGACTAAATATTTTACATCATACGGCAAAAGTGACTTTCCATGTCACGACGGGATCGCTAGAATTGGGCTATCGGCCTCGTCCGGGAAATCTCCAGTCTAGTGTTGGAAACATCCCTTTCTTGCCTTTTACATTACTATTGCTGGTTGGAAACACTTTTGTAGGTTCAGGTAGTATTATACGCGATGAGGTATCACAGGTGTCACATTACTCTTTTTATTAGACATGATTTGCGTAGCCGTTACAAATACGGCGAGGAAGTGTGAGCTGTTGTAGACCACTGGTTCAGTTCCCGCCCTTTCACCCGGTGCGGGGCCGCGCAGACAGCTGAGGCGCTGGAGGAGGCTTGTTCACTACACGGAGGGAAATGAAGCGAAGCTCGGGGGCGCGCGACAGCCAAGTGCGGCCTGGGAGATGCAGTGAAAAGCGTTTAAAGGCGGCTTCATACATTCGGCTTTCGCTTTTTCGGCTTCGGCTTTTGACTTTAACACAATGATACAAGCTCACGACAATCATGGAATGAAACCTCAGAAATGGAGTTGGTCTCACAGCCTTCCGATATGTTAGAGATAATTTAAATGTAGATATCTCACTCATCAGAAAATAAATAAACATTTTGTGTAAAAATTATTCTATATACAGGGTTAATAACAAATTATGGAAATAACCGCTGCGACAGTTGAAAGTATACGCTTTTGTGAGCATGCAGATTATATTAGTAGCTAAATTGTAAAAATGGAAGTTAATCAATTTGGCGTTTGAGGGCCAGAATTATATTAACAGTAAAACTAATAATAGTATTAACCATAATTATGTACTTTGCAACGGAAGTAGTATTTGTAACTTGTCAAGGGATTGTGGTCGAAAAATTTCGGAGGGCGGACTTCAGTCCTATGAGCCCCCCTCCTCCCGTGGCTACATGGCTGAATTGTGCCTCTGCGGGAACATTGTAATGCACACAGGAAGTCAAAAATATCACGAACTGGTAACAAAATATAGAGCGGGAATTTTTATTACCTTGATTCAACTTACATTTGAATTGAGCGTAAATTAAATTGATTGCCAAGTCCTGAAACGCATTCATACTCCCATTCAAATTAACACGCACCTGTCTAGTAATATTCCCTTAGTGAAAACTAGTATGAGTACTTCCCTTCTCTTGCATTTCACTCTTGTTTCCATGACGTAATTCTCCTGCATGAGAAATATGATGGAATTACAAGTGTGTAAATGCCGATTGAACTGATTCACGTTGGAACACAATACTCTGAATTCAATAACATAAAACTAATTTTCATTGAACTTTTGAACATTCAAAAATTAAAATGCATTTTAAAATATCCCAAGTTTCGTTGGGTGAACTGTTTTTCAAGGTTAAATATTTGAAGGACACATGTTACTATATGGGTAATTCCACGCGAACTCAGCACGACCGCACACCCGGTAATCTCAGATTTTTTAAAAACGACTATAACTTTAATTATGTTGCAAAAGTTTATTTGTCAAAGTTTCAGCCTTCTATATCTTTGCAACATATCAAACAAAGTTACTGTGGTTTATAAAAAATCTGAGATGATCGGGTGTGCGGTCGTGCTGAGATCGCGTTGAATTACCCATATTGTAAAGTTTCAATGCCAAGTGTATCAAGGATTGTGGCATGGACGATGGCAACGGATGCTGTTGAATGGTTCTTCAAATAATTAGATTCCGCGTTGCTAAGGACATTATTGGCCATATACGTAATGCACGAAGACGAGAATTGAAGAAAGAAGTTTATAAACAAGATAGCTCAAATACACTGACGGGAAAAAGGTATTGCAACACCGGGAAGGGCTCGAGCAATCAAGTAGGTGATAAGAGACGTTAGGGATAGGGGGTGATAGAATCCGTAATTACCATTTCACAGATGACTGACGCCTGGTGACATGGCCTGGACGCGTCATCTACTCCGTGGCTTTCAAGGCGCTACATGTCTGCTACATGTCTAGACTTAGGTATGCCACGGCGTAGCACTTGTCCGTCCTTTAAGCAGTTGGGCCAGTTTGAGCAGGGTCGGATTGTCGGCCTGCGCGAAGGTTGGTTCTTTCGGCGCATTGCTGACCACGTGGCCCGTGATGTGATATCGGTGCTGCGGCCCTGGCGACGATGGGTACACGAGCATTCCCATAGCCGAACATCCACTTCGGGGCGATAGCGGAGTACTGACGTACGTCACGACCGACACATCGTGGGGGTGACGTTGACAGACCGTCCAGCCACCTGCCCCGAGACACAGGCACTTGTGGCCCCCCATGTGTCTCCACGCACCGTTGGGATCCGGTTACTTGCTGCAGGATTGCAATCGCGCATACCGCTAGCACGGTGGCCACTCACGCCGAGCCACCGTGGGGTACGTCTCGCATGGTTCAATGTGCAGGTCAGCGTGCATTGGTGTTCAGTGATGAGAGCCGCTTCTACCTGCACGTCAGTGATGGTTGTGTGCGTGTGGGGCGTCGCCGAGCGAGCGCGTGCGTCCAGAGTGTGTTCGTCCACGTCGCGTAGGGCCCACCCCGAGGGTGATGGTGTGGGATGCCATCAGCTACATCGCGCGTTCGTCTTTGGTGTTCGTGTAGGAATCATCTGCCAGCGCTGGATACATCCAGCAAGTTGTGCGGTCTGTGTTTATACCTATCTTGTAGCGTGCGCTGTCCTAGCAGGACGATGCCCGCCCTAACACAGCCCGCGCTAGTCAACACGCTTTCCGCGATTTTCATCAACTGCCCTGGCCGGCACGCTCGCCGGATTTGTCCCCGTTCGAGCATGTATGGGACATGATGGTCAATGCCTCACCCGTACAGCGAATCCCCCAACAACTCTACCTGTTCTGCATGAGGAGGTGCAGGAGGCGTGGAACAGTGTACAGCAGACACTACTCACCTCCTGCTCGTTGGGATGCCAGCCCGCATCAGGGCTTGTCGTACTGCCCGCGGCGGGTACACGGAGTATTGATGCGGCGTTTCCGGTCCATGGTTCTCTCTGTTGCTGGATGTGCGAGTATCACATACCTCTGCCCATGAAATCATGTGTAGTATTTTGTCTTTATGTGCTGTATCTGTACGGAGAAATAAAGTGTACAATGCAATACTATTTTCCACCAGTGTATTAGAAATATACACTTTTCAATATAATAATATTTCAATTAATCATTACAAATAAAATAAAGTATATTCTGTATTGCAGCACCACTAGTTGAAAATTTCTCCACCCTCTTAAAAGATAACAGATTTGTGATCGCCTATTGTTTTTTGTTTCGGGGACTTTCAATTGCTGAGGCCATTGGGCCAATGAGTGATAATCTAATGAGTAGAAGGTGATGATGACGAGGTGGATGGTGTTGGAAAAGTGGAATGAGAGGCAGGGAAAACGGGAGAACCCGGAGAAAACGAGACGAGAGTTCCCTCTGTCCCCCCCAACATTCCATATGAATTGGCCGGGGAATGAAGCCGGACTCCACCGGTGGAGAGCATATGGTTTGGCTCTTACGCCACGAGCCTCCTCTCGTATTCATGATTGCATAAGAGCTACGAAGTCAGTTGAGGATTAGAACGCTCACAAATATATATCAACCTTTCTGTTCATAGCTGAACTATATAACCAAATAAGGTAAACAACATAATACAATATAAACTGGTAATAATATATACTATTCAATTATTAACTTTACAAATTTATAAGTTAATAATTTATTCTGTTATTAATAGTTTAAACTAGTTTTTCAAGACTATTACGTAAGAAATGTCAAAAGTTAGAAAAATCTTTATTGAAAAATTTTATTTCTTTATAGCATTCATAAAAAATATGCCAATTTTCTATTGGCATGTCATTTCACTGCAGTCAGCCGAAGGCCATGGTGCTTGTTGTATCATATGCGGCTGGTGATACTCTTGCATACTGCATTCATAACCATTCATCATTCCAGGCACGTCTGTAATCCGTAGTTGATAGTCATCGGTCACCATCAAAGCTTGGAGGCTTCGAGGACCATATATCTCTCGACGCACCTGAAACATATATGTGATATTAACTGTATGATATGGTTTCTGGAATTTGGGGATTAAATGGCATATTACAAGCAAAGGCGCAGCGTGAGGACAGAAAAAGGAGATACCGTCTTCCCAACGAAAATATTAATACGTCATACGAGTAGCTAAGGAGTCGGGAAACGGGAAACATATTACCATGCAACTAAACTTATAACTGTGACAGTCATGAAACATTTATTATTATTATTATTATTATTATTATTATTATTATTATTATTATTATTATTATTATTATTATTACTATTATTATTATTATTATTATTATTGTTATCTTACATTATTCACAGTATCTACTGGTCGGTATGTCAACCACACACAGGAATGATGACCAGGTGTGTGGTTGCTTTACTTAAGGTTCAAATGGCTTCTGACAATACAGCATGTATTCAAAATTACTGACTTTTGCAAATTATATACATTCCTGGCATCCAAGTGAAGACACTCCAGTGCCCGAAGTGTCATTTTCGGGATCACTCCTGTAGCTGATATTATTATAGGCACAGTTGTCACTTTACTGACGTTCCACTGTGTTGCGACTTCATGGACGAGATCGCTATACTTCTGGATCTTCTCTTGATATTTTCCCGATATGTTGTGGGTATTGGGTATTGATATATCGATAAGGAAAACTTGCTGATGGTTTCTATCAATGTACGTTATATCGGGTCTATTGCCGCCGACATGTCTGTCAGTGATAATGGAGCGATCCCAGTAGAGTGTGTGCTCACAAGCACATTCTGAGGCACATATTTATAATACGGCACGGAAGTGGCGAGTAAGCCCGTTCTCAATGCCAATAATTGGTGGACCTGCTTCGCCACTTCATCATGCCTCTTTTTGTATTCCAACTGTACGTGGCTGCTACTTCCACTTGTCACGAGATGGATAGTTTCGCTTTATTACTATTACTATTATTATTATTATCATCATCATCATCATCATCATCATCATCATTGGCGTGGTCTTTCCGTAGAAAATCTAGTACAGGGGGTTGTATAAGAATAACTTGTCGCTGGCGTTTCTCTACAAAAGACATTTATTTCTCGAGACGTGACGAGCGCTGTACCCCCTACGCTAAGCATTGGCCCATAAGCGGAAGTATCTCGGCCAAAGGACCCTGAGCACAGGACGATGTTGCCTAGGTCGCCAGCGCCGCTTCTCTCGTTCCTCCTGCGCGGAGTATCACGTGACGCTCCCGAGACAATATCGGTGAACGCAAAGGGGACTTTTTCGCGTTTTGTTTATTACATAATCATTTTTTTATGAATTTTCCCTGTTAATAAACGTTATTCGAGTAACACATATATTTTGAATTTTTGTTACATTTTTCATTATTATGCATTGATACATTTTACATAATTGTGATAATTCAACAACGCTTAGAATACTGAAAGAGAAGAAAACACCGTAAGTTACGCCTATAGAAATCTATATTTGGAGATAACTACTTCAAACAATGAATGTCTTGGTGCGACTCTACTCATTTTACTTTGTCACCCCACACCGCTGATTGACATATTCTAATAGTGTGATATTTTAGGGTATAGAAAACCCGAATGCATTAATTTTAATTTAATCTGTTTTCATAATTTTGTCCTACATTTTTGCAATGATGTTGCAACTTCAGTAGAGCCTTCCTTCCTAATGATATCGTCGCATTCTAGAGAACTGGAAAGGGCGAAAATTTCATCTTTTACTTCCTTGAAGCATTCTAAGTATCGTATGTGTTTAAAATTTGATGTTATACGATATATTTGGAAACATAAGTGAAAGAAAAGAGTCTTGAATTTAGAAGCAATAATCGTTACCATAACCATACCGCGGACGGATCTGTTTAAGGCATCTACTCGTACTTTTTGTGATTCAGATTACCAATGTTGTACCATGTTGACAAATAGTTCGTTGGGATAACGAGGATTGTGACAGTTGCTCCGTCCTTGCAGTATGTCTCGAACTTCAAGTAAATACTGAATAAAACTCAGAATAAAACTCCTTAATAACACACACCCCAAGATTAAATTCACGATGGAGTTGGAAAACGAGGGAAAATTGCCTTTCCTCGACGTGCTGGTGAGTCGGAAAGTGAACGGCAGACTAGGGCACAGTGTCTACCGGAAACCCACCCACACGGACCGTTACCTACACGCTGGTTCTCACCATCACCCGGCAACTAAACGCGGGGTTCTGAGAACGCTGGCCATCAGAGCAACGAGGGTATGTGATAATGAATCATTGAACTCTGAAATGGAGTTCCTAAAGACTACATTTCGAGCCAACGGATATAGCGCTAACGCTGCCAACCAAGCAGTACGGCAAGCCACGACCTCTGCCAAAACTTCTGATATTACCAAAACTAGTGACAATCCCAACACAAAAATAGCCACTCTGCCATATATACGCGGTGTCACAGATAAGATTGGCAAGCTTCTGAGCCGCTTTGATATAAAGACGACCTACAAAGCCCAGGAAAAACTCGGGCAAAAGCTTGTACGCGTGAAAGATCGCGTTCCTCCCCTTATGTCATCGGGGGTATACGAGATCCCATGCAGCTGCGGCCATAGTTACATTGGCGAGACGGGACGTACCGTAGAGGAACGCCTCCGGGAACATATTCGTAATTATAAATACAATAATACGAATAAATCGGCCGTAGCCCTGCACGCATGGAAAACTGGCCACGCTATTTTATTTGATGACACACGCCTCCTAGCCAGAGAAGACCGCTGGGGCACGAGGAGGGTAAAAGAGGCGGTGGAAATCATCAAACATCCCTATAACTTTAATGCTGACCAGGGCATACGTCTACACGATGCCTGGAAACACCTATTCCACCAGGACGTCCGATCTCGAGCGGACGCGGTCCCAGCAGTTCCTCTACGTCCGATTACGGACGGAGCGCCTCCTCTCACCCTGCGGAGAGCCCGCCCCTGATTGGCCGGTGCTCTCTCCGCATTGGCCGACCACCCGGCCAACCGGCACTCGGGTAGAGAAGAAACCAGCCCCATATAAACTCGTGCGCAGCCCATCTCCGCGCAATACGCCCTGATGAAGGTCGCAGAATGGCGACCGAAACGTCGGCACCTTCGCCATGGAAGCGGCGTCACCCGGACAGCCTAGTAAGTACTAAAACTCAGTTTTATAGAATATGTCAAGAAAGAGGGTTTGCCGATTTCGCTTTGTCCATATAATTCCACACATTGTTGTAATGAACTTCACTGGGTTGGGTGGAATTGTAGGTTGTGAAATGTGTTGTGTATGGGTCAGCATCTCCATCCACCCTTCGGCCATTTAATACAATACACAATGCCGGTATACGGATCAGCACATGCGCCTACCGCACGAGTCGCATTGAATGTCCCGTGGCCGAAGCTGTTGAACCATCCCTGAGCCGAAGGCGAGATATTGTAATCGGCTCGTATGGTGCAAAAGTATCAGCTATAAATACTCCTTCGCGCCAAGCAGTTCGTCACCCAAGTCGCACGACATCGTACGCATTCAGAAGATCGTCACCCCATCCTCCGGGTTTCCGTCTCTACACGCTCTTCAAGGAACTCGATATAAAACTCCCTATCCCTGTGACCCCCCCTCCGAAGACTTGTTCCCCCTTCGTAGCTTCTCCGGTCTAAAATAGTTCTGATATTATCACATTTCCTCAAATCCTCAACTCCCCCAGTACATTTCTAGTGGAATTCCAGGAGACGAAATCCATGTATTTCGTCTATAACTTCATATACACTGATGGTTCCTCCCAAAATGGTAATGTAGGGTGTGCCTTCTACTGCTTCAGCGCCACGCGGACTCTTCGTGCAGCGCTTATACTGCAGAAGAATATGTGCTCTTGGAGGCACTTCAGTTAGCTGAATCGCTGACATTAAAAGAAGCTGTGATCTGCAGTGATTCAAAGAACTCGCTCAAATCTATCTCCTTCTTTTCTTGACCCTCTGACAATGATCACGCAACGCCGAATCCATAATGTATTGGTACGTCGTTATAATTTGGTGTTTTGTTGAATCCCCGGTCACGTTGGGATAATAGGGAACGAAATTGCTGGCCACGCCGAAAAGCGCACGAAGAAAACTATGGTAGACATTCTCACAGTCCCAACAAACGATACCAAACAGTGGCATAACTCAGATTTTAAACTCCCGAGAGTCAAGGATTCCATAAATCCTTGATCTTCTTCATCTCGCGCGTCTAGACGCGAGGATATACGTCTGACACGCCTTCGGATCGGTCACTGTCATTTCTCTCACGGACATCTCCGCGGTGACCCACCCCTACTTGCTCTATAAGATCCGTTTCGCAACTATCGCATGTTCTCCTGCACTGTTCTAAGGGAAGAGATAGCCGCTGAAGGCTTCACCTTGCTAACTCTCTAGCACAAGTATTTGGAAATGAATCTTCTCTCTGCAAGCTTTTTAGCTTCTTACAAGAGTCTGACATTTACAGCATTATCTGAGAGAAGAGGTTTATGCCTATTATTTGACTTGTAATTGGAGATTTTAAACTATTTATCAGACTCTTTTCTGCCGACCCCTTTTTTAAATAATGGAACACGGTTTTTTTTTCAGTTTTACTCACATTTTACTGTGCATTAAAAATATTTTAGTTTGGCACTGTTACCGTGCGTATTGCTTTTAAAATAATTGCACACGGGCGCCAAAGACCTTAGCTATTGAAGCGCTAACCTTAATCATCGTCATCCGACTGTGTTTATCGTAACCTGTAATTCCACATCCATTTTTGTAATACATAACATGTTTAGAGAAGACAGTTTTAACATTCTAGTACAATAATATTTTATACAATGTTATATAATATAACAATTTTGATTCGTCCCAACACAAAAACCAAAAAAAGTCCAAAATTAATCATAACACAAGGAATATTTGTGTTCTTGCTTATTTGAGAAATTTTTGTGAATCTACAGTAATGTGTATTATCAAATTGTCGCACATAGCTAACAATCTGAATCTATGATATTCCTCTCGTTCGAGGTTTTCCATCAGCTTACCTTCACCAATAGAAAAAATGCTGAGAATGTCCTTTGTTTTGCTTGTGGACCCTAATAATGTAGTTTTCACATTCCAGTTCAGTTTTGAATACTTATGGATGACAAATAGTAATAGAATATTAATCTATGCTGATTAACTCAAGAAATTTTTCAAGAGGAGACTGTTATCTATGTGATGGAAAACTTAATAGAGGCGACGCAGAGAGACGTATCAATGAGCCCGTGTACTGAATCAACACATGTTAGAAGGGCACCTCACTCATTGGAAAACGTTCCTAAACACTCACGGTCCTTCCATTAGTGGCTCTATGACTGGCACAACCCCTGTTACTTCTGCCACTGAGCTCTTTCTGCTCGATAGTACTGAAAGTGGGGAAAATCCGAATCCCAAATGACCGCAACTAATGAATGTTGGCTTAAACCAGTGATCTACAAGAAACTATTTTTTTAATGTAATTGTATACGAGCTCACAGATAGAACTGCGAAGAGCAAAGCTATGCCCCTATTTGAGCATGTTACCAAGCTTTCATTCGAGCAATAGAGCAATATTACCAGCTTTCACCAATATTTGGGTTGTAACTGGTCAGCCTAATATGGCCTTAATTTTCTTCCAGACTTATTATCATCTAGTACGTCATACTCCTCAACAGCAGCCCTTCTATTCTGTAACGCCGTAGAAGCCTCTGCGTACGTACATGGGTCATCTTAGGTGGAATCGGACGATAGATCGCCATTCGTCTCTGTGCCGAACGGACGTGCGGTGGGCTGCCGTGCCTGGCTGTTGCTCCTCGCCACCAGGGATGGAGGACTCTCCTTTGCTCATTACAAACCTGGCAGTAGAGAATATCAAACCAAGTTGGTTCTCCCTCTGTTTCCCTTCTCTTACGTGCTCTTCTGTGTAAAGTTATTATGTAACCAGGTTACTGAAGAGTAATGGAAAGTAATGTAGAACATTTAAGGTGCTTACTAGCCAAGATTCTCGTATAATGCATGTAAAATGTGAAGCGTTTTGGATTGAACCATCACGTTAATCCATCATTTATGTTTGCTTTAATTTACGATTTTTTCATGTCATATTATACTACATATTGTATGTTTGACCTATGAAGATTGAAATGTCGTCTACGGAAGATCGAAAAGTGTCCGTCAGCGATTGCTCTCGGACAAGTAGTTTGCAATCGGAAGATGCATTTCGTAGCAAGGACCAGAGGGCGCTCTGTAGTGCTAAAGAATATTACTTTCGATTTTTTTTGAGTGAGGCCCTTTCATAGAATTAAACTAATTGTGTTACATCAGCACATACTTTCTCGTATTATTTCTAATTTTGCAATTTTGGAAAATTCTGAGATTTCAACGAAAATAAGATTCTTTAAAGGGTTGCTTGTTCTATTCTTGAAAAAATTTAAAGAAAAGATTAAAGCGGTTTTTGAGATTTTTGTATAAATTGCTTTAATTTCAAGCGCAAATTACACAAAACAGCTAGGTTTTTCAAAATCTTGTAAATGACATTTTTATATAAAAATGTTGATTTTTAGAACGTAATGTTTTTAAAGCAAAGATCTCTATCTTCAATTTTGTAATTTAAATGTTACAATTTTGCAATTTTTAAAAATACAGAGACTTCGCCGGATACTATCACCCATTTTAATACCATCCTTTGATACATACGAAACCAAAATATTTATTTAGAACCGTTTTGAGAAAAATGTTTAAATGGATTTAAAATTGCCTAAATTTCACGCAAAATTACAAGAAAACAATATTTTCGAAAAATTGTACATGAGCTTATTTCAAAATCTGTTTTTAAAGAGCACATTTTATTAAGAAAATCTCTATCTTCAATATATCATAATTATAGGAAGACGCTGAAAAGGTTGCACTTTTGCAGTTTTCGAAGAATCAGGGATTTCGAAGAAAATGAGACTATTAAGCGTCCTTCACGTAATCCCTTAAGCGTCCTTCACGCTATCCGAGGACAAAGTTAACTAAAAAAATTGGAGCTATTTTTGAGAAAATTTTGAAAAAGTTTTTGGGACTTCATGAAAACTACCCTCAGAAATCAAAAGAACCGTTTGCAAATTCCAAAGCGTCGACTTCGGTCAGATCGATAGGGGAATATCAGTGTAGGAAAAAATCGGCTGAACGGTTAAGGTACTATCATTGACCACAGATGGAGGATAGACGGATCGTGGATCGGCTTTCGAGCTGAAAGGGAGTTGTATCGGGGAAAGGGACGCTTGTGATGGGGAAGGAAAAGATTGCATGGCCTTCAGAAAGGGCACTCAAGAGACTTTCAGATCGCTTTTCTCGCACTTCGTGCGACGCAGATGTGCGTCGCCGATGACAAGTTCCCTGTGAGAGGAACTGCGAATTAAGCGCTACAAACGCGTTGGTATTCCTTAGTGTCCCATTTAAAAAAATACTTTCATATGTCTATTTATGTGTTAAGAATGTACAAATTTCATTTTGTTTTTCATCCTAAGGAAAGTGTCTAACTGGGCAAGACAGTAAAAAGTGGAATAAAGGAAAATATTTGAAAAACTATTTGGATCGAAAATAAATTTGCAATTTATTCCTACCCTATTCGATAATGAAAAAGAGCTTTATTACTAATTTCCAATGTGCAAAGAAATTGACAGAAAACTATGCAGCCTCCGGCCACGTGAGAAGTATTTATAGTTTCGTAAGATACATAGAAACTCGAAAAAATCCCAAAAAATCATCAAACATTTTTGATTTTGCCAGGAAAATGCAAATATTTAATTATTATTCTGCCTATTTTTATACTGCGTACACCGACTCAATTTTCGTACTGAGTGCGCCAATACTTATGACACAGCCAACGTCATGTAACAGCATGGCTACCCAGAACAGACATGAAATATTCTCTATTCACGTGTTGGTTTTGGATGAGAACCTTTTTTGGTATTCTTTTGTGGTGCTGTTTTTGTTAAAATATTTAACTTTTATATGCATAATATTCCATTTGTTGTTCATGAGCAATGGGCGTGTTCCTTTTTGGAAAACGATTTTGAGCGGTTTTGTTTAGCAATAATTTTATAGCGGTAGACCACTATTTTTAATTATAAATTTCAATAACATATTTTACTTCAATAAATGTTTTCGAACTTTCATGAAGACCTGGACAAGTTTTTCCGTATTGTTTTTAGCTGCGTGTCTCTCAGCAAATATTTAACTTCATACTGCTTTGTGATATGACATTTGTAATGTCCACAGCAAAAGGATTTGAAAGTAGTTCAATATCAATATCGATGGTCTTAAAATCACTCAAACAACACTTCTTTCGAATTCTATTCGAGCAGTCTTGCGTGTTTGCTTGCACTGTGCCCTACGAAGGGCGGAAAGTGAAAGAAAATTCGCTTAGCTCGTGTGCCATGGGCCCCTGAAACGATGGCTATACGCGTCAGCTGTGTGTTCAATTCTCTCGCGGAACTATTTTATCTGCCGCTGAGTGACGTCCATCCCCTCCCGACCCCACGCCGCACGCCGACACAATTTCGCCGTGAAATTCGCCGCACGTCGACGAATTTCTGGGTGAGTGAGAAGCGAGTCACTCGCTGCCGCTTCGCGAGTCAGTTGAACAGGCCTACTCTATATCGAGCTTTGGCCTGACATCGTAGTGCAGCACAACTTTAGCACTGTAGTCTTTGTATGAACATGAGGGATAGGCCTTTTGGAGATGGGGTCAACCCAACCCGACCCAAAGATTGGGACTGTTGATGACAGAAAGGGAAGTGAAGATGGTGCAGGACCTTTGATCTGTCCTTAAGGCTCTGCGCCGATATCAGCTCGAAATCCATCCTCAATCGGAGGAGACAACGAAACTGTTTGCTATAGTATAAAAGACCAAATTATGTTTGTTGTTGCAGCAGAAAAAACATTGCCACTTGGTACACACATGATATTACTTTTTACTCAAAACGAGACATTAAAATTTTTAAGAATGTTTTCAAGAAAATGCACGATTATTTATTATTTCTAGAACGTGAAAGTAAATAATTCATGTGGTCTTGAATTTTTCTGAATAGGTGTTGATTTAAATGACATTTTAGGCAGAAATTCTTAAAATTTACTTTAACTATTTTAGTTGTGAATAATGAGACTCAATAATTATATTCATCTCGATCAATCCGATCGAATTTTTACCTACTTCAGAAAAAACGAGGTTACAATTCATTGGGTATTTTGTTGTTGGTTCAGCTGTGACTTTAAAAAAAGTACTTGGATTTAAATTATTTTTCCTTTGATGTGAGTTAGGAAATAATCAGCCCCAACCATCACAGTTATAATATTTATTACAATATACCCAAAGTTAACTTTCGGGAAACACTTTTCCATCTTGAGTGGATCTACAACATGGAGGAGAAAAAAATGAGAAAATAGCATAAAGTATGGGAGCAAAACGAAATATAGCAAAAATACGAGATCAAAATGACAAAATAAAATTAAAAATACCCAAGAACGTGGTTCACACTTGAAAATGACAGAAGACTTATAACAGAAGAAATCAAAAATGAGCTGGAAGGAGAGAAGATTAGAAATAAGATGGCTAGGAGGCCGCCATCTTGAAGAATGGGGGAAGTGAAAGCCTTTAAAAGAGGGAGGGGGACAAAAAAAATACGACTGAATTGACGCCACGAGCCTCCTAGCTCCTGAAGGACAGTTGATCGCACTGTGGAGTAATCCTCCGTTAACATTAACAATGGAGTAATTCTCCGTTAACATTTTTATTTTACGTCTAGTGTCCAATTTCGTCGCAGTCAGTTGTCAAGAGGACCGTCAGGTTGCATCTCCGCGTACGTGCCTCTTACTACGCGCTCCTGTGTCACTACCCAGCGGTCAGAATTGAGAAGGAATTAGGGTAGGGTTTAGAACACTTTTCAGGGGTTGGACTAGCCCTTGTGAAAAAGCCAAAATGGACTTGTTGGAACAAATTTCAAATTAGATTGTCTGGGATTCGACCGGAAACCAACCCGGGCCTTCTTGCGGGCGACTTCGCTCTGAGCCACCAGATGACTTCCCATTTTTTAGTTTTCTCGTTTTGTAAGTTTTCTCATTTTTCCTTCTCCATGTTATAGGCCCACTGAATATAGGAGAAGTGTTTCCCGAAATAAACTTAGGGTATGTTGTAATAAACATTATAAGTCTGATTGTTCTAGTTGATTATTTCTTAACCCACATTAAGAATCATTATCAAATCATGCAAATGTGTTGAAATTAAGTGTGAATTTGTTCGCTTTACGATTATCTTAATTGACCGATCAATAAAAGCATGCTGTTGTGGAATAGGAGCATAGACTTTATTCCCTTACAATCCGGACAATTAGTTTGCTTTGCTACAAGCCAACGCAGAAACAAATGAACGTATAAGTCGATCAATACAAGAAAGTAATACAAATATGAATAGTTACGTTGAAAATCCGAAATTTCAATTTCAATTTCTATCTACAGAGCGAAGCGCCAGCGAAAGCGCGGAAAACATGACTTCTGAGGAAATGTAGAAAACATTTTTCTACATTTTGCTATGCTTATATCATTCGCTTTGCCTCTTCATGAACTTTTGAATGGTAGTAAAAAATACTTCCATTTAATAAATCAATGTTGGTATTGTCTCAAAAATAAAGGGTGCAAGATGGAGGGCGATATGTGTTATTTATCCCATCATCTGCAACAGCTTAGCGCAAGCCGCATCGCGGTGCCTCAAGCCGTTTTGAGGATGCTCACTGTGGCCAACTTAGGTAGTCCGCCTTAGGTGTATCGATATGTGCATACGAACGTTGTCGATGCCGAGTGTCTGGGAGGTCCTACCTTTCGAGTCCTCGCGATGGCGGGTTTTTGACACTAGCTACATACACTATGTGATCAAAAGTATCCGGACGTGTCCAAAATGGTGTTATGGTGTGATCATGTTTTTCATGGAGAGGGCTGGCACCCCCTTGTTATTTTGTCTGGCACTATCACGGCACAGGCCTACGTTGATGTTTTAAACACTTTCTTGCTTCCCACTATTGAAGAGCAATTCGGGGATGGCGATTGCATCTTTCACACGATTGAGCATCTGTTCATACTGCACGGCCTGTGGCAGAGTGGTTACACGACAACAACATCCTTGTAATGGACTGGCCTGCACACGGTCCTGACTTGAATCATATCGAACATTTTTGCACGTTTTGGAACACCGGCTTCGAGGTGTCTCACTTCATCGTGAGTCTAACAGAAATCTTCAGCGCCCACCTTATATTAGTCTATTTCCCGGTAAGCTGAAAGAATTATCACAAAGCCAATCTTAAAATTACTATCCTTATATCACTCTAGTTACTGATATATTAGCCTTCTTTTACACAAAAAATATTTGAGAAATTGAATCTAATTAGACTAAAAAAAAGTCATAAAACAGAAGCCTACAAATACTACATATAGTATTCATAAATAATAAACATAAATACAGTCGACTCCGGTTGTAGTGAACTCGGATATAGGAAACTCTCGGTTATAGTGAACTTCAGTCACTTGTTCCGTTTCACTTACATTACAAGTGAGTATAAGGAGATTCGGTTATAGTGAA
Organism: Gryllus longicercus; assembly: GCA_038098605.1. Lineage (NCBI taxonomy): Eukaryota > Metazoa > Arthropoda > Insecta > Orthoptera > Gryllidae > Gryllus > Gryllus longicercus. The sequence goes on along the minus strand of JAZDUA010000902.1, from coordinate 248,903 downwards.
CCTGAACCTCGGTTGTAGAAAGTACAACGACCTGGAAATTAATTCCCTCCAGGAAAATATTATATTGCTTCAGTGCCACAAATTCCAACACTAGGCAGCTTGAAAAAATATTGGCCAAAGGTCATAATCGAAGAAGTGTCCCCTCAGGTGAACGTAGCGCACCCGGAATGGGGACCTTACTGATGACGTGTCACTGAGTTCCAAGCTTTATGTTACGTGATATTGCACGGTTCAGAGAGCGTTGTATTCTACGCAGGCGACTGGAAGCGCGCGACTGCCACAGCCCCACAGCCTTCCGCCGTGTCGCGCGGATAAGCGACCAGTTTCATTAGTCACATGCACATAGCTGCTACCGAAAGGACCTCGTATGTTATTAGGCGACTAAATGGATCTTTGAAGAGTGGGGCTTCCAACACTGCACGGGGCATTGAAGGGGGCCCAGACTGCATTACGATACTTCAGACAGTGTACTATGCAGGATCAAGTATGTCGAGAACACGAATTCGGGGGAAGGATCTTTAGAAATTAGTAATGAAAAATTTATGAGGCAAACAATTGAAAATTCTTGATTTATTAAAGGAAAAATAAAGATATTAATATTTTCAGTTCATGCTGTAAATGTATTTTCTGTATTTGTACATATATTAATAAAATCAATAATTGTGGAGAAATTCTATTTAATTTTGACATTCTCGGATATAGTGGATCCCTGATATAGTGAACCAAAAAGTTCACTATCACCGGAGTCGACAGCACTTGCACATACAGTTGGTCTCAGAATAAATGTTTCAAACTACTAGGGCGAATGGATGGGCCAGAAATGATCTCTTTTTGCCAATGGACATGTTGTGGGAAATTGCATAACACAGTATGAGAGACGTTTATACTGGCGACATTTGCTCCTGATTTGTAGGCAACTTCGTATGCAAAGATGTTCGGCAGGAACATAAAATCGCCTTGACTACGTCAGTACCTGACCTGCCGTGCATTTTTATTTTTGGAAGTCCTTTACATCAAGCCTCAACAGCATTACTAAAAGTTTATCAAAAATAGGTCAAAATTGTTTGATTAAAATTTTCGTCAGCGTAAAGTACGCTTACAATAAATGGAGATGGTTTTATATTCGTTGAAATGTGTGAATTTTGAAATTTGCAAAAGGTAAAAATTTATTCGACTTGTTCTTACCACTGGAGTATTGAAAATAGGGTTTATTTTCTTTTTTATTGAAATGTGTTCTTTAAAGACAGATCTCAAAATACATTTGCATACAGTTTTTTGCAAACATGAATTTTTTGCGCGTAATTTAGAGTAAAAAGGTAATTTTTAAACAATTATTTTCTCAAAAGCTATTTTTTGTTTAATTTTTTTAGACGTATGTATCAATGCCTGGTAAAACAATTCGTGCTAGCCCCATTCCCGGCAAACTGTATTTTCGAAAATTTCACAAAGATAGCATTGCAAAACTACAGGATTGAAGATAGTGATTTTTGCCTTAAAATATGTTCTTGAAATCAGGAGTTTAAAAAAGTAATTTTCAAACTTTTGAAAAAACTAGTAGTTTTGCATAATTCATACTTCAAATGAATACAATTTATTATTTTCTCCTCAAAAACGACTCGAAGGTTACTTTCTGTTCCTCAGATTGAGTTAAGAACGCTAAAAAACGGCGCGGGACTCATTTTTGTAAAGCTTTCCGAATTTTTCGACAATTGCAGAAGTAAAAAGAATGCGAGAAAGTACGCAATGTTGTAGACAACAGTTTTCACTGTGACAGTGAAAAGTTTGAAATTTAACAAATTAAATTAATTTGTCGTTCATTTCTTAGGGAATGAAATTATAATTATACCCAACATAATTAAGATCAAAATATAGAATGAAAGAAAGAAAGAAAGAAAATATTTCAACTAAAATGCTTGGTCTCGAGCTTGACTGTGACCAAAGACATCTCTTACAAACTTCTACAATGCTGCATACAGAAACTAGTGGTGCTACAATAGCACATAATTTCTATACAATATTACTAAATTTTGCAATTTTCCAAAATTCAGACAGTTTAATAACAATGAGACCTGCGACATTTTTGAAGCGATTTTGCTCTATCATCAATATTGTACTGATGTAATGTTTATTTTTTGCAATTTTCAAACACAAGAAGTGAGACTAAAATGGCTCCAGCGCCCATTTTTTTACAGTCCTTTACTTACGAGGAGTTCTTACTTTCCTGTATGTGAGGAAAACATTTAAAGAAAATATCGGAGGCGGTTTTGAGAAAATAATTGTTTAAAAATGGTCTATGTTTCTCGCAAAATTACGCGATTACTCCTATTTTCGAAAAATTGTGCTTGACCTTTTGGAACATGGGAATTTACATACAACGGAGTTATGTACATTTATAAATGTGACATTTTCCGCGGATTTTTTAGCAACTTCTTATGCTGAGATATGATTAATTTATCGCAGGTAACGGTTGATTGATTGAAACTGGTAATACATTTTTTCACGTCCACTTTTTCATATTTCTTCATATGTCATATACGTATAAAACACTTTCATCTTCGGTCCGCCTGCAAGTAATGTGTAGATAATTTACATTTTAATGCGACGGAAGCTGGAAACGTCTGTGGCTTTACAGAATGAGCTCCGGAGGAACGGTATTATGATTTGCAAAGTATCGGCGTTGAACATTATTTTTAACGGTGTATGCCATGGAAGCAATGTTTTGTATGAACAACAATTGGAATAAGCAAATGTTTAGAGATGTGCAAAATTATGAAACAGCAATTTAACAATACTTTCCAGTTCATAACACAACCCTTCGTACTTAAATGTCTTTGGTACTATCTCCGTATTTGGGCGAAGTCATGGGGCCTTAATATACATGAAACAATTTAGATTTGTACAATCGTTTTATAGTAATTAGTTTTAGTGCTTTTAATATTAATTGCCCCACTACGATAAAGGGCAGTATTTTGTATAACATGTAGTTGTATGAAAATCAGAAAAAGAAATTACTTACCGTCCTGCATCTGTATTTTGCCAAAATGCACGCTGTCATATTCAAATAATTGCTCGCAAATGTTGCCCCTTCTGGCATTTCTTCTGCGCATTCTTCAATCTATCAACATAAAAGTTGTGTATCTCAGTTAAGACTATTATGAAGGTGGTATATTAATGTGTTACCAAAGTCACAGCAAAACTTTTTCTACTAGGTTTTTCAACAATAATGCCAATTAGGCAACACTTTAAAGTATACAAGTCATGGTGTAAGCCAACGTTAAAGATATAAACTCTGAAAAACTTAGTATCATGTTATAGAATTATTACATTAGAGAAAAGACATAAGTCAGACTTATTTGGTCTTTATTTAAAGACAGAAAAATATAAAATAACTCTTTTATAACAATATAACACATGTTACAAGAAACTTTTCGGAAATAAATTATTTCCATCTTCAGGATCAATGTCAAAAACAAATAATGAATATAATATTTCAAACAATGGCCAGATAATCAGATTTTAAGAAACGATTAAATTTATAAACAAATGTACACAAGCCACAACGGAACGCATCTTGATTAAAACTTTTGAACTCAAAGTGGTATCATATACCTGTGTTAAAGGATGTAGATAGAGGCTGAGAGAAACATTACAGAATCAAGTAAGACAGAAATAAGTTAAAATTAATGGTTAATAAGAGAAATATTTTAATTTTGAAAAAAACTCAATAATCTACCATATAAATTGGTAAATGTATTTCATTGCACCTGAGTATTCAAACAAAAAGTTTTGATATATAGGGCTTCTAATATTAATGTAGGATACAAGAAATTTTCGCGGTCTAAAACTTTTATTTCCTGGAAATTCATTTGATGGGAAGTTGTAATTTAGTGTGTTAGCGAATTTTGTCTACATGCCAGGTCTTTTATGTTTCTTTTGTGTTCGAGTAGTCTTGTGCCCAACTTATGAGTATTTGAGTCATTATTTTATAATGCGGCGAAGCCGAATTACATTTGGGGAAAATACCCACACAGCAAGAGTTTTAAAAGCGGATAGTGAGCAGTCATAACACTTTGTAAAAAAATGTTTTTTTGAATTAGTACAATGCGACCAGTACGAATGGAATTAAAGAAACTATTTTTTCCTTTAGAAAAGTATACTCGAGTACTAACACTAACCGCGGTAACGTGGTACAACAGCAAAAAACAAAATACAAAAAAATGTTAGGACCTGTTGTAGAGGTTGTTTGAATAAATGTTAAAAATTTGAAGGTCATATAGGGATATCGAAAATTATAACATTTTGCGAATGAACATGTGGTACGAAATGTCAAGCGATAAAGTCAGAGATGTGACACTTGACTCTGATTTATAGGCAACCCATTATGTATTGATGTTCCGCAGGTAAACTATTTGACTGCGTCACTTGTCAAACACCAGTGCAAGATGAATTGCCTGTCAATCAAGGTATGTATAACTCCATTATATAAATATTTCCACCACATATTCATTGGAAAAAATATCATTATCTTCGACCCCCTCTGCATGCTTTAGAATTTGTTACATTTATTCGGAGTTATTTGTATGCTTATATATATATATATATATATAATATATATATTATATTATACACACACACACACACACACACACACACACATATATATATATATATATATATATAAATATATATATAAAACTTACATTGCACAGATTTTGTATTTTACATATGTTGGTAGATGAAATTGCTTAATTTATCGACATTATTGTTATTTCACGTGGTATTATTAGCTTTGAAGAGAAATAACATATCTTTAATTTATCTGTTTTGTAGTGGGGTTCTCTAGGAAGTATGGTGATTTGTGAAAATTCAAATCTTTGTCTATTTTGTAAAGCATGTTTAGATCAGGCACACTTAAAAGTGTTATTTTTATATTATAAAAATGTTTTACAAGCTAAACATGCTTGAGAAAAAAATATACTATACCTTTTCAACTTCATGTTGAGAAGAAACACAATCAATTTGTTTCCAAACAACACCATATTGAGACTACACCCATTCATAGAGGCCAATCACTTTCAAATTGAGGCGAGGCAATTACAAGCTGAGAAAAAACAACGAATCGGTTGTGTTTTAATATCGATTGTATAATACGTCTAGATCATGCTTTGTTTTTCGAGCGATCAAAACGTGAGGTAAGGATGCAGTATATAAAAGATTGGAATCTGACAATATAAAACTGTAAATTTATATTGTCTGTAGTAATAATCACGATTGGAGAGGACTAGATAATACGCTTGGTGTAAAAAAGTATATCGCATATCGTTGGGTAGAAATGATAATCAGCCTCTGAAACCACGAGGAGATTAGAGGAAGTTTAAAATTACGTAGGAATATCGAGCCTTCATGGTTTAATACATCGAAGAAATTCTAAGACTTACAATGTAAGATTTGAAGCTAAAGTTTTAAAAAAATCATCAAATTATTGTCTTAACAGATTGAGGAAACATTTGGATGGCTTTAGGTTCACATTCAAAAAGATTCGCAGAAAGCTCAGAAGATGAATAGCGTAGGGACCTAAACAAAGTGTCGTCCGTACGTGCTGGAACTTAAATTATCAACCGGATAACATTTCCGTCCATACACATGTGTGAAACAAATTGAATTTACTTATTTTAAAAAAGCAATGACGTTCCACGAAAGGTTTTTGATGCAGCTACATAACAGCGTCAAGCCCCGGAACCAATTCCCAAGTTACAGGTTGCATATATGCTGTGGGACTCGTTTACTAAGTACAAGAGGCGCATTTAGAAAAGAGGAAAGTAAAGAATTTGTATGCCAATGCCTGCGCACTGTATTAACTATGTACCGCTCTATGATGTGTTAGCGGATAATAATGCCCTCTGATTGTGATATTGAAGATAAATATTCAGAAGAAACCAGCAGGGCTTAATCCAGAGACAGTATTGCTGCTGGCTCTGCAATGGCTCTCACCGGGAAGTTCTAAGGGTCAAGTCAGCATGGTGGCGGATTTTCGATACTAGCTACAAAATATAGCTCGTACATAGCTAGGTCGAATTCAGTCGCTGTCTGGAGGAGAATTTTAACAGTCAGCTAATCTGATCCGTAGTTTTTCGTGGTTTCTTTAATCAGTACCACGCAAATGACAGAGTAGCAACTTAAGGTGCTACAAAGGGGACGTGAACGGCGCGCAATCTTTCCTTCCTCATCCTTGTTCCTCCCTCGACCCTTACATGCACACATCCATGCATTACCCTACCACACATGTCTAGGGTCCAGTCGGGCGCTTAGTGATAGGACCGGCCGAGGCGGAACTTTGCTAGTGGAGATACCTGGAGGACGAAATCCCCCACTAGCGGATGTTTAAGTCGGCGCCAGATCTCACCAGCCAGTGGTGGAAGAATACGACCTCTTCCCAGGATAAACAACCATTACAGTAATGATACTAATGACCATAGCAGTTGACGTACCGGGAAACATCAATCAATCCATCAAGATTAATTTAGCAACCAATAACTTACCGAGACTAAGTCTTTACAGCCCAATGTTTAATCCTATCGAAAATGCCAGAATTTGCCTCAAGGCTGTTGTTAAACGAGATCTGTTTGAAAAATTGCAACGAATTTTAGCTGATGAATACTGGGCAAATATGTCCCAAACTGTTTGGTCTTCGTCAGTTAGAAAAGATTAAAAATCACAATATTCTAGTAATAAATGCTAGTAATTGTGCAAGATTTGTTGTTCATGTACAAAGATTCATTCCGTATGCTTATGCTTGCTAATATGATTATGAAAATTTTAATTATAATATTGAAAGGTTTTGTCTAAATGTAGCTTGTTTTGTTAAGTAAGCTATTATTAAATGTTAGTTAACTTGATTTCGAAGAATGTGTCCAGAATTTCTTCATTTGTTATTATTTATTGATATTACTTTTTAGACTCTTACTAAATTGTTTTTTAATTTGAAATCGCTTAGTCTCAATTTGAATGTAATAATTCTCAACATGAATGTGTTTAGTCTCAATTTCGTTTGGTTAATTCCCAATTTGAAATTGATAAGTGTAGTTGGAGTCGTGCGAACGTTCGCACATTGTGAATTATTGTTTCTAAATTTAAAAAAGTTTCATACTGAATCGCCAATTGGGAACGGCCGCAGTAAAAGCTTTACACGCCGTCATGACGAGCTTTGAGGCGTTAATTTAATTTTTCATTTATTTCAAGTATCTACTCGTTTCTGCCTATCCCACCCACACCCACTCGTTTCTCCTTAAGAAACATACGTAACTCGCGCTCCACTTTCCCCCGCATGTTTCTCTCCTCCCACTCCCCACACACACATTTCCCCCACGTACTTTGCATACTTCCCTGCATGTTCCCTTCACATTTTCCGCTTGCTACAACTCATGTTTACTACAAAGTCCTCACACATTCCCTTGCATGCTCGCACTGTTTCCCTACAATTTTTCTTACAAGTTGACCATATGTTTCCCTGCTTGTAGCTCACATGTACCGTACATATTCTCCTACATGCCCAAATGTTTCTCCACATGTTAATCTGAAAATTGAACTATAACTTTAAAAATGTGAGCTTCTTTGTTATATTGTATTTTTCCTTTAGGGTCACGACAACCCTGGTATAGTGGTTCCAATGCCCATTGTTTCCTAGTTACGCACGATGGTAAAGTGTGTTGCGGGGTATACGACTGTTTGATTTCCCTCCTCTATCAAAGCCTATGAACTTTAGTTTTTCACCAAAAATACATTTGATCCAGAAATGGGTGTAATTTCGTACCCAGAATAGTATATTTCCGTTTTTTTGTTGGTGGTTTCTTGAAAACCGTCAAAGACCGTCATCTTTCTTTGGCGTACTATATATTGATGGATTGTACCGTATGAAATATATATAGTATAGCTGTTTGAAATTTTTTTCACTTATGTTTCTGGCACGAAAACAATTTTATCGTAATCTATTTCATTGTAGCCACGATTAAGGCAAATAAATCGGCCAAAACTGTGGGTTTTGGATAAAATAATATTCACTGTTGAGAAAAACCGAAGGTTCCATCAACTACTTGTACAATTTCGGGGTCAAAAAGCATACAGTTTTTTAAAATAGTTGCCATGACGTTTGAGAGATCTGTCGTATGAATCTAAAATATCATGCTCATTTCATAAAATGGATCAGAGCGATACTTACGATAACATCCATGTTGACACGGCGAATGCACGACTCAAATTCACATAAAGATGAAGCATTCATATCGTCATCTTCGGTTACCTGTTTTAAATTAGAAGTATATAAATTGCGTGCCAGTAACAAATTTAGGCGATGGAACATGAGGTTTTTTCCTGGTAATATACCTCCAAGATGACGGCACATCTCTCGAATTTGGTGCCTTTCAGATGACTGTTCGCACAATCCGCCAGAAGACTCTCTGTCCCGTTGCACTGAAAACGTAAAACATAATGGTTTTAATTATTTTATATATTTTATTTGATGATATTTTAAACTCTGCGTTATTGGAAATACGTTTCTATATCTGGTCATCGCATTCTGATCAGTTTCGTTTCTGCAAATACAATCTACCAACAAAGAGACTGGAATAATGATGATAATTTCAAACAAATAGTACTCTTTTACCTTCGTCATCTGGTATTTCGAATGTTGGATAATTCGAATAGGACTGATTAAAAAAGGTTGAGTTTGCTTTACTGGTTATATTACAATTAAAATTAAGGCATTGTTTGGTTGTTAAATTAATATAATTAATTATATTAATTTATTAATGTTAAAATAATATAATTAATTTAATTGGTTTTTATTATTGTCATTAATTTTCAATCAAATTCCAAAAACTCAGAGGTTACCAAATTATTGTATATGCTTATGACAACGGTAGTTTTTATAATTGAAGAGGGCATATTTTTTTACGAAAAGGAGGAAGAGAACAGGTATTTTATCATTTCTCAGTTGTCATTGAATTTGAACGATGAATAAAAATGTTCATCGCCGGAAGCTCAGAATTGATTGTGAAACTATCTTATTAATTCACATGAAGATCATTTCACAGCCCTAAACTGAAAATATAATTACATTACGAAATATCGAATCCGCGGGAAAACTTTTGGTTTCTTTGAAGAGACCTCAGAACACCGTTATAAATATGACTCCATGCTACACAGACATTTTAATGAATATTTTAATAAATAATTTGTAGTTTTAAAGTGTCCGTCACATTAACTGACAAACTTTCCGCAAATAATCGTGATAGTCGGTTCAGGAGTTTCTCACCATCGCTCCATTTGTGACGCGCATGAAGCAGCCGTAGCAAGCATCCCCCTCCGCCTGAGAGGAGTCTTTCCTGTAGCACAGGGAGTAAACTGACTTCCGCAAGTTCTCACTGAAAAAGGAAAACAAAACACACTTAATATTAAGATTACGTTTTTAAATTGGTTGTTAAAATATAATTCTATTTAATTGTTGTTTAGCCCCTTATTTTAAATTATGGACAACCACAATGAAAACTGCCAAAATCTTTTACATAATAATTTTATTTGCTTGTGTATTATTCTTTCGACGTTTTGGAGACTGTTCTGTCTCCCTCAACAGGTACAACTGAAAATTTAATTAGAAAAATATTTCATGAATCCAAAATGACTTTCACAAAACTACAAAAATAACAAATAAATGTATACTGTACCGAATTCAATGAAAGCTCACCTGTTATAACTAGAAAACTACAAGTAATATATACAAAAATATATACAATATCTACAAATTATACTCAAATATATCTGAATTTTAAAATAAGTGGTGGAGTACAGCCCAGCCATATTACAGTTGAACGTTTAAATTGAGTTGTTGCATATCTAATAATTATCTGTTAATAGAAAGAACAATGTATTCTTTTATTACTAGCAAAATCTATAAGGGCTCACAAGTTCATTTTATGTTTGACCCAAAATATTCAAAATTGGCTATTATATGTTCTTCATACGATTTAATCCGATTCTCATTTCTTTATTAAGTTTTCTGTTAATTTATTTAGGATATTTTCTTACATAATTACGTTTTATTGGATGACAATTCGACTAATGAGAAAGAAATTATGACACAGTCATTGTTAAAAAAATTTAGATATTTTCTGAGACACTCATATCGACCATTTAAAACACGAAAGTACCTTCAATAATCACAAACATTTGACTACGAACGATTTAAAATGTTGAATACAAGCCATAGGTTCATCATTCACTGCGAAGCTGTCACGATAGTCATTTCTCAACCACGTGCCCCTTAGTGGTTTCTTTTTAGGAAGTTTAAAAGCCATAGTAGGCATGAGACGCATCGCCCTATTTTCTTTCGCAACCAAAAACATCACTCATTTCAGTTATAAAACGATTTCCATTTATGCACTTGGAATACAGTCACTACGTAAGTAGTTAACTACGAGATGAAAGTACCATCCCTTTCAATACTCCACACCTGAACCACTTTGTTCACTTCACCGAATCTCTGAAACTTGATCAATGGCCGCCATGTTCAGACATTTCGTTGATTGATTGATCAATTCATTATTGCGTGTTTTTCTGCATGGTGAGAGCCGCCACCAATCTACTCACCGGCTTGCGGGTTTTTTCTTGTGTAGGTATCTCCCTCCAGCGTGCCACCGCCCTAGCCGGGACAAGATCCAAGTTCCTCACTGGTCTCCCGATATGTGAGGCAGTGTAGTACATTTAGGTATGTAAGTAAGGGCAAGGTAGGACAAGGAAGATGAAGAAAAGATCACGCGCGGTCCGTGGCCCGTTTGGTAGGTTACTCCTCCGGCATTTTTAGTATTGTTAAAAAAATAGTAACCCATGCCCTCGGCCCGACTATCACATGTAGCAAAAGGAGAGATCGACAAACGGCGGACATAGCCATTTATGCCCAAAAGCAAATGAAGGGACCATCTCAGCATTTTCTCAATTGATACGGGAAACTGGACGAAAAACATTATTGAGATCGAGTCGTAGACCCAGAAGCTGAAATACTTGTTACAGGCTTATTAAGTATTTCTAAAATTATACAATTCAAATGTAAAATAATGTATATTATATCATTGTTAAAATGCATTTTATGATCATTATATCCTCTAATTGTATAAAAATTTATATATGTAACAGAAAAAGATTTTACTTTGGACATAACTTGTGTATTGATTTCAATTGTTTGAAGTCATCTGGGAATGTCTTGTAAAGTAGAATACATGTGTATTTCTTTTAGTGAGATGTTGATATTCACACCTGTTAAATGTAATTCCTACGACGTGTTTTGTAATAACAGATATCAGAATTGCATGAAAATGTTCCCATCGTTAAATAAGTCAGAGTTTAACTAAATTTATAGATTCGTAAATAAACAGGTAATGCAATGGTACAATTCCAAGCTCAATGCTTCCTTGCAGGAATCTTGTGGATTGCATTTTCTTATTTTTCGTGTATTTGTTACTACAATCTAAAAGTCTGTGTACTACAGGATGAGCTTCACCAGAATATTATGCCGTATCTCGAGCAGGAAGGTGCATTTGCAAAATACGCGCAACGAGCTGTATGAAGGCTGATTGAATTTGAAAGAATTCTGAATGCGTAACATATTGAACTAAATTTAGTGTGCAATTCAGTTATATGGATACTCCATTTGAGATTTGACTAAATTGAGAGATGCAGACATTTTGTTACCTGAACATTAGACAATTGCATATTCTTCATTTTCAATGGCGCAGGCGTTTGCCGGTTTGAAAATAAATATGAATTGAACCATTTTTTCTTCGTTAACTATTAATTTGTTATTACGAAACCAATTTAAAACTTCTGAAATTGTACAATTTATTGTTTCTTTTTCTCAAATAAATTTCATGTCATCAGGAAAGAGAACTGTTCTTCCTTTACTAAAATTGAGGGGGTTCGATGAAGCAAACTATTCTTTTAAAGGTGCCGATGCAGGAACGGGGTTGGAATCCTCGATGGGAACCTCCCCAAATTAACATTTAGTTTCAAATTCGCGGAGCTTCGTTTTATGCGCTAATGATGTCCACACTCGGACGGACAGACAGACGGATGGACAGACATGCAGACGGACAGACATGCAGACGGACAGACATGCAGACGGACGGACAAATAGATGGACAGACCGGCGTTTTGATGAAATGCTCTGCTTGGTATCAAGATCCACACAACAAACGTCCCGACTACATTAATTAGTCAATAATAGTCATCTCCGTCATAAGGACGGAAACTGTTACATTGCGCGTGAGATGATTCCAGGCGAGGCAACGTGAGGAGCCGAGGGTGGAATTTCTAACAAGTAATGTAACATTTCCGCCCATGTGTCGTAACACGTTTGATTTCATGATACGTCGCATTTCCTTACATTTATTTTAATATCATATTGCAATATTTTTAGAGGTACGACTGCCAACCACAAATTGCCCACGGCGTCAAAGTCCCTGGAATGTTGATGTCTGTGGAACAATTGCAGTGCTCTGATTATTTTAAAATGAATTTGAAAGATAAAGATTCTTCGAAAACCGATAATAGTTGATTCCAATGAAGCAATTGTACAATTAGTACCTCAGAAATCGGAAAAAAGTATACAAAATAATATGAAGAGTTTTGTTCCTGGAAAAATACATTTAATATTAACATGGTTAATGATGATGTAATGTTGGCTTACTTATCAGACATGGTAAGTGATTCCTGCTGTAGCATTAAATTGTATTTCGTAACTAATAATAGTAATTATTTTTCTACAGCCCATGAAGGTGAATTCCGCTTCCTAATATTCAAAATATTCCATGATTATTAGTTCAATATAATCTTTCCAAGTTTTATAAATTGTTAGCTTTTCTTATGAAAACGTCGGTTGGATATCAGGTTTCACCATCGAAGACAAGAGGCGAAGTCAATCCTGAGTGTACAATTAATGTGACTATACATATTTAGATGTATTTTTAAATGTTGTTTATTTGTATTTAAGAATTAACAATAAATAAGATTTCTAATTTTGTCGTCATATGGTGCTGTTTTCTAGATTTTCATGAATGATTGTTAGTTTACTGCTCATTATTGAATCAACTGCATTGTTGGTGCTGTCCATGCATTGTTTATAAAACAAATCAGAACGTTGTTACCAAATTTCGAAGATCCTAAGTTGGTATAGGATTTCATTCGGTATACTGTACCGTGAAGTCCCACTTTCCGACCTGCTTTTAGGCATGTAAACAACCGAAATGCGACATTGTATGAAATAAAGTAATTTACTATACAGACGGGCAAGATTCAATATCAGATCCCACGAAACGACATTTTCTCTAAAAAATCGGCACTTTTATCTGCTGCAATACAATTCTTTCTCTGTACCACGTTATAGCACACGCGAAAGTAAAATGTGTACAGCATGTATCTGTTTGATACAACGAATCTACATCGGTTATCAATTTTTTCTGAAACAATTGTTTAAGAAGATTTAAGTAAAAGTTTGTTCAGGCTAAACGCGAAAATTGTAAGATTACGAGATTATGATATATTGGGAGGCTTGTGACGATCAAAAGTGTATGGATTTCAGCTTTGAATGCTTCCAAAAAGCCATTTCACATGGAAGTGCATGGGCAGAGGGTGGCACGGAGCGCCAGGGAGGCGCAGCGGCGCGAGTGGTCGTGGGGCGCGGGCGGCGCCGCCGCTCGCCCTCGCCAGGGCCCCTCAAAGAAATATGAACATTCTTCAACAAAAGATGCCGTGACAGCACATCCACAAGCGATTACAGCTTCAAAAGTCAGTTAATATCATTTATCAATTATTCAAGTATACAAATGTAGATAAATAATTTATTGACATAGTTACTAAATGAATTGTTTTGAATAAACATTGTAAAAATAGGGATCATAGCAAAAAGTAAGAGATTTAGTTACGGCTGATCCGCTAAGTTCGATATACACTAAATTTCAACTCTCTTTAGCGTCTAAACTTGTCGACTGACGGTAAAACTAACACAACAAAATGTGTAGGGCCGGCTGAGTTAGCCGTCATTATCTTTCTCTGGAGCGACTCTGACCGGATCATCCTAGGTGGCGGATTTTCGACTAGTGAGGTAGGTTGAATTCAGCTGCTGCCTGGATGAGAATTCTTGTGGACGGCTGCTCTGACCGTGTTCGTGCTTTCTTTGGTCCATACCAGGCGAATGCCGGAGCACTACCGTAACAAATGGGTCACGGACCTCGCGCAATCCTTCCTCTTTCTTGTCCTGTCGTCCCTCCTTACTCACGCACACTTACACTTACATGCACTTCACTACCTCACATGCCGGGAGCCTAGAGGTTTTCCCGGCTGGGGCGTCGCCCCGCTATGAGAGATACCTGAATGGGGAACTCCCCTGGAAAGCAATGTGTAGGTCGGCGCCGGATATCACCATCCAGCGGGGACAGAACACCGCTTTTTCCGGGATAAAATATTCACTACGCTAACGGGACTAATTACCATTGCAGTTGACGTGCCCGTAAACAATAATTAGTAGTCAATTTAATGAATTTAATGTTTCTGTAATGACACAAGATTATCTCAACGCAAAAAGTGCCCATTTTTAGACATGCATGTTGATATTAGAAGTTATATTTAAGATAATAAGGGTAATATCGCTAAGCGATCATTATTCGTTACATTAGATTGCCCTTTATGTTGAATTATTCTTTATAAATGTATCATGAATACGAGCATGCACTTATTGGAAATGTAATCCCCATCGCGCATAAAACGAATTCTCGAGCCTTGAAGTGCGGTGCAATTTGTGAATCAATCTTTTAATATACCGATTAGGGAGGGGGGAGTCAATGATGAAACCCGGCGTAGTTTTTTTCACACGTTTTTTCACACATTTTTATACACATAAGGAGTTGCTATTTCGTAGTTGAGAACGTTTATTATTAGAACCTTTTTAGCCATACGTGATAGTTTCGTCTTTCAACGCTTATCAGACGTTTAGAAACAAAAATTGAAATTTGAAACCATGCGTAATCGCTTGAAGAATCTCCGGCGTACTCTTGTATCCAAGCCTGCCCATAAACACTTTGGAATCATATTTTACTCTATGTAGAAATAGAGAACAGTTGTATATTCTCAACAACATTGTAAATGTAGTACAAGCTATTCAAATAAGGAGGTGGCCATCTATCCCCTGTGGAAATTATAGCAAGTACAGAAAATGATCAAAATATTTATTTGCCCTTGACACACCTCAAAACCGAAAATATAAACACAAGCTTGTAGAATATAATTGTAATATGTTGCCAAATATATGTGATAATGGTTCTAAAATTAATATTTCTTTCTTCAATTATTTTGCAATTCATTGTGGGGACCGCCGTGGACTCCGCATTGGAGTTTTCCATGTCACGGAGTGGAATTTGCATGCGACTCTTAAACATAAGTGCAAGAAAGTGCGTGGTGCAAGGAGTTTCTGCCTGACGCTACTTGCAGCGTGTGCAATCTTCTGTGAGGTAGAAATCATGGAGGGGGACGCTGATATAGGGAATGCCCAACTAGGAATAATTCTTAGAGCGAGCGTAATTTCATGTTTTGTCTTCTCAGTGAATAAAATACCCGAGGAACCCAAGCGAAGCAGTCCAATAACATTTTGCACTCTTTCCACTTCGATCTGTTCCCACCAGAAGCACAAAAAACCTTGAGAGATGGACACTTATGGATTATTTAATATATTTAAATATATTTAAAAAAATAAGAAACTGGCGTCAGATAATTTACTTCTTTGTTTTAAGCTTTAGGCAGTAAACTAATAATTTATGGGGACACCAGTTATCATGACCCTTCCAAGAAAAACATTAGCGAGAAAACACTGTGCTCTAAAAATAATTCAGAGTGATTGTTGCATACTATATTTGGTTAATTGCAATTGTGAATCAGTTAAAACCGGAAGTGTATGATAATGTCTGTGAAAACAGGTGTGAAAGCAAGGTTAATAAAAAGTATTGAAGAAATTCGTATTCATTACAATGCATCTTTTATGAACGGTGCTGCTACTTGCCAATTGTTAAACCCTTTGAATTCGTGGGGAAATAAACTCATGAGATATTTCAATCTTACCTGAAAAGAGGACTCATCCGTGTCCTGTCAAAAAATGAATTAAAGGAATTTCAATTATTTATCATTATGATGTGTGGATGACAGTATACTAAAATATCAGTCATGAGGAACCCAATTAACAACTTCTGTTGTCTACTCTGAACATGGACGTATTCAACAAAATTTATCGTTTTCTGGTATATCACATTATCGTCAACAGCAATATTCGTTTTTAATACGATTCTGTATACTTAATAATGCAATATCCATCACTGATTATTATAACACGAACTCTTAAGATAATCTGCACTCATTCTAAGGAAAAGAAAAAAATCGTGACTTTCCTTTGCGATTCATACATCCAATTAATCTACAATTTTGTGCCAATGTGTACTCTGACAGCTTCATATCGAGAATTCAGTACCAGTAGGTGTCAATTCTTGACTACTGTATGAGCTGTTAATCGTAAATATTGCACATCTTTTCTTATCCGCACAATTTTCGGGTTTTCAACGCATTACAACTCAGAATATTTTACTTCCCTTGGAATTATCACGAGCAGCATATTTATTCTACTATAAAGAATTTAAACAATGGTTTGTTCTCACCAGATATTATGAAATAAAATAATTGTAGCCGATTAATAATTCTCCGTTGTAACAATTCCTTTTCACGTTTACTAGTCGCAGAAGGGCGATTGCCTATGGAATCCTTGCATCTTACCTGCCAAAAGGAGGGCGCCAAGGTGCCGGTCGCATGGCGAAGAGAGCTGCCGGAACCAGTGCAACAAGCACAAAGAGAAAAATTGGTCGGGCAGACATTTTGCGTCTGACGAATGTAGCTTGTGTAGAATATTGTAATGCTACACAGCCTTTTATATATTCCGGTGTAGGCAGCGATGTGACTAAAGAGGAAGTGTGTTCACCTGGCCGTGGATCATGCCACTCCCATATCCGTTGACGTCATGCTAAAATTTCATTGAAATCGAGTTTCTTTGTGCGTCCCCAGAGGTTTCGCCCGGAAGTTCATCACAGGCTTCCTCGAGCACTGCATCATCCAAACGGTGTTATCTGGAGCGTCAGGACACAGAAAATGGACTTCACTTGTATCAAATTAATACGTTCAACGATACGTATGCGGACGAAAAATTATGTATATTCCCAAAATTAGTATATATGGTAGAGTATTTATTGAAGAAATCTCAACTATTATCTCAAAGGCCTGAAGTATTGATGCGAGTTTCATCAAAGTAGGGTATGATGCCAAAATATCGTCTTCACATTCTAATTCTTAAAAAAACAAAGGAGCAAAAAACGGTTTCGGGTTCTTAAAATTAAACTAACAACACGCACTTTTTCCTATTTTTTGTAACATTTACGTAATGTAATATTGCAAATCTATCCTTGTAACATTAACCCATCACTTGAAAAACTCTTAACCAAACAAACCGTATATATATATATATATATATATATATATATATATATATATATATATATATATATATATATATATATATGGCTCTCTAAGACAAGACATTAGATCACTTATTGATATGAAGAAATAATTCGAGCACTGAAGGAAGAATGTTTTATGATAAATATCACTTGGTTCGTGTTCAGCGTTTATTGGTAAATGGCTCAATACCATAGTTATAATTTATAACAAAAAAAGCATTTAAAAGATTAACATTTAGCAGCGACATCATTTCTAGGAACA
This sequence comes from Gryllus longicercus, assembly GCA_038098605.1. NCBI lineage: Eukaryota > Metazoa > Arthropoda > Insecta > Orthoptera > Gryllidae > Gryllus > Gryllus longicercus. Next base: position 231,053 of record JAZDUA010000902.1, on the reverse strand, counting down.
GTGGCTCTTAAAATATCCATTATAGTATTTTCCGTTTTCGTCCAGCTTCCGTTCCAAGAAAAGAAAAGAAGCACTTTTTTTACTATCAGCTCAACAACTTTAAGAAATAGCCGAACTGGGCGTGCGTGAAAATTAAGGAAGTTGTTCTTGGTGCAGATCAGCTTTTCTTCCGCATCACCTCACGCCTCCACACAACAGTCGACTGGAAAAGGGCAGGACGGATGGGCCCGACTCTGTCCTGCCTGTCTCTCAGCTCATCAAGGCCAAGAAATCTATTTATCCTACGTAAACGAAAGTGCCTCTATTCCGAGTTAGAATTATTACGTGTAAGGACATGACTTTCCTTCCTTTCCTTTCGAGTTCATTTGACATTTTCAGGGGCATCTTCGGTCGTGTTTTGTCTTTAATACAGGAGGACATAACGCAACAACAGTTCATAATTGAGCAGTTTGGAATAATTTGCCAAGTCGATTGAGGTGATTCCGCAAGTTCGATCGTTTACGAATTCCGCACATCGTGCGCAACAATTGCTAGAATGAGGAAGAGCTGGGGGGGGATATTATAGTCCAATTTAATCAGCAAAGTAGAGCGAAATGGCAAAGGTTTGCTTTGCTTTGGTTTAAAGACGCAAATAATCTACCATTGTGTGAACCCATGCTTGAAGCAAAGGTTAAACAATTTGGTGTATTTCTGAAGAACAAATCGATTAAATGCTTTAGATCCCGCCCCAACATTGTTCAAGGTTCCGGTGTCAGAAAACGTTTGTCAGAAAAAAAGTTTAGTAGTTCGCTGTTTACCGTGAACTATTCGCTGTAACCGGAAAAACTAGTTCAAGAGAACACCAGACACAACGTGTACTGTGGTGTGTGGTGATACAGAATGGCATTGACTTTCTGGTACTAGTTAGGTTTCTAATTTCTTTTGATCTGGCCTGGCTTTTCCGTTTTGTCACAAACTTTTGCCAGCTACCATCTATCGCCGCCCAAAGTACATTACTTTTTTTAAATTCTCCATTACTACCAATCTACCTACTCTCAATTACCTTTAGGACTTAGGTTGGTCGGATCATATTAACAATACGGTCAAAAAATCCTGGAGAGCGCTGCACTTTGTAATGCGTATTCTAAAAAATAGTAGTCCAAATGCCCGATCCCTAGCATATACTACACTTGTTCGTCCTATTTTAGAATACGGAGCGGGATACTGGAATCCGTACAGAAAATGGCAAATCGAAGCGTTAGATGAAATTCAAAAACGGGCCTCAAAGTTTGTAAATCACGGGTGAACGAGAAGAATGGGAGTCCTTATCTAAGAGAAGGGAACGGGCGCGTTTATGCGTAATGTACAAGACATACAGAGGGGATACAGCATGGGCAGATATCGGTAAAAGATTACAGAAATCAGATTATAAAAGCAGAGGAGACCAACATTAGAAAATACGATGTAGAAAGCAAAGAATTGATGTAGGCAAGTTCTCCTTTGTGAATCGCACTATAGATTGGAACAAACTACCTGCAGAAGCACTAGAGGATCTTCCTTCTAATGTAGCCAAATTTAAAAATATGCTTCATTCCATCTAGATCATCTCAAATAATACTGACATACTGACTGAGACATTTATCTTTATTATTATTATTATTATTATTATTATTATTGGCGTATAGGCCATTACTGACCACGCTACACGATTAACGTGTGTAATTCTTCCAGGATCAGCTTTTCAGCTGTATCCTTGGATTACAACAAGGTTGTTACGCCTTGTAGTGTGAATTATGAGATGATAGTGAAGGGACAATCACAAATATGACCAATAGGACTCAAACCTGCAGCCTCCTCGGCACAGACGACGGCTGCCGCAACCGTCTGCGCCAGGGGGCGGACATTATTATTATTATTATTATTATTATTATTATTATTATTATTATTATTATACATTATTCACAGTATTACTGGTCGGTATGTCAACCATACACAGGAATGATGGCCAGGTGTGTGATTGCTTTACTGAAGGTTCAGATGGCTTCTGACAATACGGCATGTATTCAAAATTACACACTTTTGCATATTATATACATTCCTGGCATCCATGTGAAGACACTCCAGTGCCCGAAGTGTCATTTTTGGGATCACTCCTGTAGCTGATATTATTATAGGCACAGTTGTCACTTTACTGAAGTTCCATTGAGATGCGACTTCATGGGCAAGATCGGTATACTTCTGGATCTTCTCTTGATATTTTCCCGATATGTTGTGGGTATTGGGTATTGATATATCGATAAGGAAAACCTGCTGATGGCTTCTATCAATGTACGTTATATCGGGTCTATTGCCGCCGACATGTCTGTCAGTGATAATGGAGCGATCCCAGTAGAGTGTGTGCTCACAAGCACATTCTGAGGCACATATTTCTAATACGGCACGGAAGTAGCGAGTAAGCCCGTTCTCAATGCCAATAATTGGTGGACCTGCTTCGCCACTTCATCATGCCTCTTTTTGTATTCCAACTGTGCGTGGCTGCTACATCCACTTGTCACGTGTTGGATAGTTTCGCTTGCAGCCTCACATCTTCTACACGAGTCGGAATGAATGGTAGAATCTCTCAGACTGTGTTTTCTGTAGTTCAATGTTGGTACCACTTGGTCCTGGATAGCTATCATGAAGGCTTCTGTCTCCGGAAAGAGATCCCCGTGCTGGAGCCATGCGTGCGACGCAGAGATGTCGACTTCTGGCTTACTCAGCTCGGGGGGTACCTTCCATGCAGTGCCTTCGCTTTCCATAAAGATATCTTCTCTTCCGTTTCAATGATTGGTTGAACAGGCGGATCAAGCTTTTTCAAGTTCAGAGGACTATAGTTATTATCAACTGCGCTCACTGCTTGCTGAACTCTCCCACATTATTCCAAGAAGTATCTTCTGAGTGAAGCAATTTGAGAGCTGTGTAGATTTATGTGATCTACAATACCTCGCCCTCCTTGCGACCTTGGTAGGGTAAAACGTTCAGTACTTGAATGGGGATGATGTTTTCGGTGTTGAGTCATAGCGGTTCGAATTGTCCTCTGGAGGTTGTCGAGGTCGGTATTGCTCCATTTAATAACGCCAAAGGAGTATGTTAGCACTGGAATAACAAATGAATTGATGGCCTGCACAAGGTTTCTGGCAGAGAATTGAGTTTTTAAGAGTCCATGCAATCGTTTACACACTTCAGTTGTTAGTATGTTGTTAGTAACAGTGTGTTTGATTCGGAGTGACTGTTGGAAACCCAAGTATTTGTAAGTTTCATGGGGTTACATGAAGGTAATCTTTGGTTCATTATCAGTTTCCAAATTTATAACTTGCATATGACCCCGAATGATATTCACTCTCCTGCACTTATCCAAACCGAATTTCATCTTGATGTCGTCAGTGAACTTCTCCGTCACGTTTATTAGTTGCCGCATATGACTCTCAGTGTCTGCATAGAGCTTCAGGTCATCCATGTAAAGAAGATGTGAGACCGGGAGAAGAGTTGAGTTCCCCTTTTTAAGAGCGATTCCATAATTAGCTGAATTGAGTAGACAGGGCATTCAAGGCTAAGCAGAACAATAAAGGGCTTAAAGAGTCACCCTGGAAAATCCCTCGGCGGATGTGTATAGTATCTGTGTGGACGTATAGTTTTCCATTAGAGAGATACAGTTTTGTATTCCATCGACTCATCGCGGTTTTCAGGAAGTTTTGGATAAACGAGTGGACCTTGTATACATCCAAACATTGAAGGAGCCAAGAGTGGGGCACGGTGTCGAATGCTTTAGCGTAATCTATGTAGCATGCGTACAAGTTTCTTTGTTTTGCAAGCACTTGCCCCATAATTACAGAGTCTATAATGAGTTGCTCCTTGCATCCCTGAGATCCAGGTCTACATCCTTTCTGTTCATTTGCTAAGATGTTCTGTTCCTCAATGTGTGTCATCATCATTTGTGAAACACAAGATGTTATGAGTTTGTAGAAAGTTTGAAGGCTGGTTATAGGCCTGTACATCGAGGGGTCTTTAGTGTCACCCTCCTTTGGTAACATGAATGTTCTACCTTCAGTGAGGAAGTAAGGTAGATTTTCTGGATTGTGAAGAAAATATTGAATTATATTAGCTATATGATGGTGAGTGCATGTAAATATTTTTAAGCCAATAATTGTGCAGGCCATCACTGCCTGGTGCCTTCCAGTTATGTGCTTTGTTCAACGCTGCTTGGGCAATTTCTACGGTGATGATTGGTTCACCCATTAGAGGAATATCTCGGTGTCTGTCATATTCCATTTCAATCCACGTCCTATCTGGGTTGTGGGACACAGCAGATGACCAGATAGGCTTCCAAAAGTCCTCAATTTGTGCCTTTGAGGGAAGCTTTGACTCTTTCATATTATTTTTAAGCCCTTTACCCTTTGACATATTCCTGTAGAATGCTTTCTGGTTTCTGTTAAAAAGAAAATTCTGTTGCTTCCTCGTAGTGCAATTCCTGTAGCGTCGAAGGCGTTTTGTTAACGCCAAAAGCTTTTGTCGTAGGGTGTCAAGATGTTCTGTTATTGTTGAATTCAAGGGCTCGTGCTTCGTATGTATTTTTGTATTGCTAAGGATGTTATTCACCTTTCTTCTCAGTTTTTCTGAGGTATTTCCTTTTTTAAATTGCGTGAGTCTCCCAATATCTCTCCTAGTGCTTTCTATACGATTCACCAGCCTTCTTTCCCAAGGTGGCATTCTTTTTTCACTTCGATCATTGTGGGCAGTTGCTACGCGGCTGAAAAGCTTGGAACCGTTACATCTTGAAGCCACAACCGCAGCACAATAAATTGCTGTGTGTACTTCTTCGAAAGATGGTCTTTGTTGTAGATGTTGTGGCAGTACTTTCTCATTCAAGACGCTGATTGCTCTTGCTAATTTCTTCGAGCAATTTTGTCTGGGAATGAGATAGCGGTTCAGTGGGTCAGTTCCCTCAAATTCTGCAAGTGCGACTGCAAATTCATTGCGAATTTGCACCTCTTCACTACTCTTATCATCCATACTTTCTGACATGCTTGTCCCATTGTCATCCTGAGTTTGCACAGCTGATATCTCCACTGCCCTCAGATTACTAGGTTCTGAGGAGTTAAGCATTTTTCTCACTTCTTCCTTGATTGCTTCCAAAACTGGTGCAGAGAGGAGATTTTTCTGAACAATTGCTCGACGCCGGTCCGCTATTCTTTGCTCACTAACTTCAGAATCAGGGAAACGGTGAAGAAATCTTTGATGTAACTTTTGTCGGTAGGCCGTAGTGTCAGTCTCCATTTTGGTAATGGTGTAGTATTCACGCATGATGAAGGTATTTATTTCTGTAGTCCACTTCATCCTTCTGCGTTGCCTGCCTGCGGCAGTGGTCTCTGGAAGCAATAGATTGCTTCTCTGGGAAGCACTTGCGGCAGGTGCAGCTGTAAGTGGAGATGGATGGGTGCTGCTATGTTCGGCTGTAGTATATTCGGGGTCATCCCCGATCAGGGCCCGCCTGTTCAGCTCCTGATCACCACCGGCTCGCATGCTGTCACCTCCAGCGGTGGCTCCGAAGGTGCCCCGGCGCTCCCCAGGCAGCGGCTGCTTTTCCGAGGCCTTACGACGCATATTCCGTGTCTCCATATCTATATGGGAGTGCCATCGCCCTGTTTGCCGCCAAATTTTCTGACGTTGCCCGTCTCCCACGTGGCTAAGTTCTCAATTGCTCGGACGTAGGGCTGGACTTTGGGAGACTTATTATTATTATTATTATTATTATTATTATTATTATTATTATTATTATTATTATTATTATTATTATTATTATTTTTATTATTACTATTATTACTTTTATTATTATTATATTATTACTGACAAATGTATCATCATTGTTAACACTGTCATTAGCTTTGGGGAAATTTTTAAGTTATTATTTCTTATATTGTTATTGTTATAATTATTATCGTCATGACCCTTATACAGTGAAGTGAAGTGTAGTGTAGTGAAGTGTTATGTAAACTACAAGTGAATTTAGAGTTAGCTAGAAATAAATTGGAACTATGATATCGACCCCTAATTCTAATAGTAAACCTAATTGTAAATGTTGAAAATGTTTTGTAATTCTAATTCTAATTGTTATCATGTTTGCCACCGAGCATTAGCTCAAAGCGAACTTTAATAAATATATCTATCTATCTATCTATCTATCTATCTATCTATCTATCTATCTATCTATCTATCTATCTACTAATAATACTATATTTACTAATAATTTACTAGTACTGGAACCGAAATATTACTTTAAAAATATTTTAAAAAAGCAATACCTCGTCATAAATGGCAATTTTCATTGAAAAATTTGGAGCTGCTTTTAAGAAAATGGCGTTTAAGCGCTACTGTAAATGCGAAATTTCAATATCTATTTCTCAATCTTCTACTTTTCGAAAAACTTCAATGGAAGTCATCTGAAGCACTTCCACTCACAAATAAAATAGTGCTTACAAATAGCTCGAAATGTGTATATTAACGTCGTGAGACATATTTAAAAAAATACATTTGTGAACATTTTGTAAAAACGAAATTATTCTGCGAAATGAATCTTTTGTCATCTCAAAGAGTGCAACTAGCACTGTACGCACGAAAAGTTTGATGACAAAATTTTGAGCCGTTTTTAAGAAAACGGCGATTGAGCGTTTCTGAAAATACGGAATTTTGAGTTCGTTTTCACAGAAAACTTTTGAGTTAACTTTATACGACATTATTTAAAACACATGTACTCATAAATGTAACAATGTGAACAAATCGTGGATAAAATTAACTGCGTGAAAGAGAAGTAAAAAATTACATTTTTGTAATTTTTGAAAAACAAAGAAATAGATCTATATATATATATATATATATATGTATATATATATATATATATATATATATATATATATATATATATATGGCGTTTAAGTCATCTCGTAGAGTACATCAGGCACTATCCGAACCAGAAGTTTATAGAAAAAATTTGGGGCCCTTTTTGCGAAGATATTGTTTTTGTTATGTTTTTTAAACTGCACATATTGCGCGAAAACTACCTAAATTTTCAAAACAATGTACGTGACCTTCTTGAAAGAACTAAATATGGAAAACAAATTTTATTTAAAAGAAAAATCTCTATCTTCAATGTTGTGTAGGAAGACGCCGATAAAAATTCAAAATTTTTCAATTTTCGAATCGTGAAAATCGGACTTATGCCACTCTTATAAGTGCATTTTACTCTATTCTTAAAAGACATTTAAAGAAAATAATTGGAACCTTTTTGAAAAGATTGGGAAAATGTCTGGGGGTTTCGTGTAAAGAACTCCCAAATTGTGAAGAAAGTTTTTAAAAATCGCAGCGCCTCGAGTCGAGCCAGATCGACCGGGGAATATCCATTTAGGAATAAATCATACGTATGGTTTAGTTGCTACTGATGTTCACAGACAGACAGACGGACGGAGGGACGCACGGACGGTCGGACGGACGTTTTGAAAACTAGTGCTACAAAATAGCACAGACTTTCCCGTATTTGTTTTCTATATCCTTTGATCTTGGCTAGCTAAACGAATTTGCTACATATTTCTGCAATTGCCATCTATCGCCGCCTATGTTTTCGGTTTCCTAATAGTAGAACGGAATTATTATTTTAAGAATATTAAATAACAGTAAAATCTCGTCCTAAATGGTAATTTCCTTGGAAAAAATTGAAGCTGTTTTTAAGAAATTTGAAGCTCAATTTCACTGAAAATTTTTGAGTTTTCGATAACCTTCATTAAAATTCATTTGAAACACATTAACTAGCAAATATAATAGGGTTATCAAATTGCTAGAAATGTGCATATTAACGGCGAGAGAGATCTTTCAAAAAATTACAGTAGAGTAATTTTTGAAAAAAAACAACAAACCCGATATGAAGTTTGCATCATATCAAAGAATGCAATTAGCACTATCCGTTCGAAAAGTTTGAAGAAAATATTTGGGACCTTTTTTGAGAAAATGGTGTTTGAGCGTTTCTGAAAATGCAGAATTTGAGCTAGGATTCACAGAAAATGGTTGAGTTTTCGAGAAACTTTATCAGACCTCATTTAAAGCACACGTGCATCACACATACATAAATACTCACACACTCATAAACATAATAATGTGAACAAATTTCCACTAGTATAAATATTAACAACATAAGGGAAGTCAAAAAATTACATTTTTGTAATTAAAAAAATGATAGAGTAATATGTTGTTTATGTCATCTTAGAGAGTACATTTAGAAATATCTCTATCAAAAGTTAAAAGAAAAAAGTTGGAGCGGTTATTGAGAAAATCTTGTTTTTGAAAATTTTTAAAATTGCACATGTTGCTCGCAATATTGCACGATAACTACTAAAACTTTTAAAAAATGTACATGATTTTAATGAGAGAACTTACGAAGAAAAACAAATTTTATTTCAAGGCAAAATCTTTATCTTCAATGTAGTTGTAGGAAGACGCCGAAATAATTAGTCTTATACAATTTTGGAAATTTCAGAGTTATCGGTTAAAATGGAATCTACGTCACCTTAATACAAGTATTTTACTCTATTCTTACAAGAAATTTAAAGAAAAAATTGGGTCCGTTTTGGAGAAAATTTTGAAAATGTCCGGAGGGCTTCATGTAAAGTACCCCCAATTTTAAAGAATGGTTTTCAAAATCTCAAAGTTTTGACTCGACCCTGATGGACAGGGGTTTCTTCAATTTGGAAAAAAAATCCTATGCATGGTTTAGCCACTAGTGGTGTTCACAGACGGCCGGACAGACGAACTTTTTGAAAAAAAAAAACAACGCAAGTTTTCGGTATCTGGGCACCTCAAAACATGTATTTCCGTTGAAATCTCGGAATAGATATAGCGCACCATAGATTTCCCTATAGTAAGTGCCGTGGCCGAACAGACACCCTTAAAGTTGCCGCCAGATGTCGGTACCAATACCGCCCAAGAGAGTGCGCTGTCCGACAGCGCGGCAGCACCGTCACGCTCGGGCAGACATCGGCGCGCGAGAACTCACCCGTATCACCGGGTTGGCCAGCGGACCTTCGCCTCGAGCGGGCTATAAAAGAGCCGCTCGGGCAAGCAGGACTCAGTCGATAAGCGAGCGCCAGCGAGAGTATAGTGAATGACATTGTGATAAAGTGATACGTCGAAGTGCTAACGGATTCTGGACTGCCCCACGGTTAATTGGTGAACAAGCGACGTATACGGACTCTCCTCAGGAATTTTGGTTGAACTTGGCTATTGTTATTGGATTTGCTCTTTTGGATTGTGAAATAACACACCTTTTTAAGAAACCGTGTTATTCTTTGTTGTTTCTGGTCACAACAAATTGGCGACGAGGAAAAGTAAAATGGAGGCCGGCGACCCGATAGTGCAAATGTTAGCACTCATGCAGCAGCAGATGCAGCTGCAACAGGAGGCGTTCGCGCAGCAGCAACGGCAACAAGCTGAGGCGCAGCGGCAGCAAGCAGAGGCGCATGCGCAGCAGCTGGCGATTCTGTTGGAGGCAATCAACAGACGCCCCCCGCCCCAATTCCACTGTTTCCAGCCCGACTCGGAGGAGTGGTCAGAGTACCTAGAGAGGTTCGAACAACATTTACTATACAATCAGGTAGGAGACGCAAAGACAAAGAAAGCGTTCTTCCTGAGCAGCGTAGGAAGCAAAGTGACTAGTTTGTTAAGAAAGCTTCTCCCAGAAAAAGACTCAGCAGAGTGGAGCTGGGAAGAGATTAAACACAAATTAGACGCATACTTTAACAAAACGCCACATGTACTGGCGGCCAGGTATAAGTTCTTCCAGTGCAGGAAAAGTGAAGGACAGACGCACAGTGAGTGGATTACAGAGTTAGCTGGCCTGGCGCGGCAGTGTCAATTCAGATGCCCGCCATCAGAGGGAGAGACATCATACGCTGAAACACTGATCAGAGATATGGTAGTCTTGCACACGCCGGAAGACAAAATTAGGTTTTTAGCTTTGCAGAACGGAGATCCTTCATTAGAAGAAGTAAAAACCTTGTGCAAGACTTACGAGACCACGCGTGAGACAGCCCGCCAAATCACGGCCGGATCATGCGTGTGTAGTGTTAGCACTAACGATTCAGTGAAAGACAGTAGCTCGGACAGTGTTAACAGTTTAAGTAGTAGTGTCAGCATGAGAACTGTGCGGGAGAGAAGAGGCAAAGTGAGAAAAGATAGGCAGAATAACCAGATAGGGGCAAGGTCGGCAAGGTGGGGCAACAACTCAAAGGAAAGAAAAAGTACGAACATTTTCGAGAGAAAGAAATCTTGTAGAGGTTGCGGAAAGTATCACAATAGAGCCGAGTGCAGGTTCAGGGAAGCACAATGCTTCTACTGCAAGAGAGTGGGTCACATCCAAGAAGTTTGTGAACAAAAACGGCAGGTGGCGCGAAGCGCAAGACACGAAGAAGAGATGGAGGTAGCCATGGTTAGTGAGGTCATTAGTGGAGAAGGGCAGAAAAAAATAACGGTGCGAGTTAAGTTAGGCAATCAACCGGTAGACTTCCTATTAGATACGGGAGCACCGGTTACGCTAATCAATCTAAACACGTACCACCGATTAGGGTCTCCCAGTTACGCAAAAGTGCAAAAAAGATTGACCAGTTTCGGGAAGACGCCCATTAAGGTGCTAGGAAGCGTGCGCGTGCAAGCATCATACAAGAGCAAGCAGGCAGTCATAGAAATATTAGTGGTCGACCGGTATGACGTGACGAATATCCTGGGGCTGGACTCATTCGATAAACTGGGGTTCGGAGTTATAGACGAGATAAACCAAGTATCAGACCAGGATGAAGCTCAGGTCATCAAGGATTTGGTTTCTGAGTTCGCGGAGGTGTTTTCGCCCGGGCTGGGAGAGTGCAAGAACTTCCAGGCAAAGATCCAGCTTAAGGAGGGCCATAGACCACGGTTTTACAAAGCGAGACCGGTGCCATGGGCACTTAGGGACAAAGTGAAAGAAGAACTGACACGGCTGCAGAAAGAAGGGGTGATTACGCCGGTAACAGTGAGTCAGTGGGCCACGCCTTTAGTTCTGGTGAAAAAATCGAGCGGGAAGATCAGGTTGTGTGGCGACTTCAAAAGCACTGTGAATCAACAAGTGGAAGTTGAGCAATATCCGATACCCAAACCAGAAGACCTTTTCTACAAACTGTTAGGCGGACAACAGTTTTCCAAAATAGACCTCAGAGATGCTTACCTGCAAATACCTTTGGATCCCGCGGCCAAGGAAGTATTGGTAATCAACACACCGCTCGGTTTGTTTAGCTACAATAGATTGCCTTTTGGGGTAAACTCAGCGGCAGCAATCTTCCAGCGCTGTCTGGAGCAAATTACCTCGACCCTGGATGGTTGCTGCAATTATCTGGATGATATCATCGTCACGGGACGCAGTTTAGAAGACCATAAGCAAAACCTGAGAAAGTTGTTCACGGTTTTGCGAGACAATGGTTTTAAGGTTAACCACGAGAAATGTGAGTCAAAGAAAGAGTAGTTTTTCTGGGGCACGTGTTAGACCGCACGGGGATAGCCCCAACCCAGCAGCACGTGCAAGCTATTATTCAGATGCCCCCGCCAACAGATCTAAAACAACTGCAAGCGCTTTTAGGCAAAGTGAACTACTATAATAAATTCATTAGAAACTTTTCGTCGATAGCAGCTCCTTTAAACCAACTGAGAAAGAAAGGGGTCAAGTTTGTATGGTCAGAGGAATGCAGCAAAGCTTGGAACAGTTTAAAAAAAGAATTACTGCGCACAGTAAGACTAAACCATTTTATCCCAGGAAGGATCACAACTGTGGCGGCAGATGCCTCAGATTACGGTCTGGGGGCGGTGTTATCCCAAAAAGATGAGAAAGGGGTCGAGAGACCGATCGCCTTTATGCCAAAAACTCTAAACAAACACCAGAGAAACTACTCCCAGATCGAGAAGGAAGCATTGGCGATCATCTTTGCGGTGAGAAAGTTCAACGATTTCCTTTACGGTACCAAATTTCACATCATCACGGACCACAAACCGTTGGTGCAACTCTTTCACCCAGGGAAGAAGATCCCGGAATGCACAGCCAAGAAGCTGCAGAGGTGGGCGTTGTTTCTAGCAGATTACGACTACCAGATTCATTATAGGAGCACGTCGCAACACGCGAACGCGGACGCGTTGTCTAGACTACCCGCCGGCCCAGACCCAGAATTCGACGCGTCTGAAGAAGAATGTTTCCAGTTGGACCTGGAGGATCTGGGAAATCTAGCAGGTTTTCCGTTAGAGGCAAGAATCATAGCGAGGGAGACGGACAAAGACCCGGAACTAAACCAGGTACGGCGCTTCATCAGAGAAGGTTGGCCAACAAGAAGATTAAGAAGCAACGCCGGGTGGTTTAACAAACAAGACAGATTGTCGTGCAAAGCTGGAGTTCTATTGTTAGAGGGCGAAGAGTTTACAAAGGTAATCATACCCAAGAGCCTCAGACAGACGGTGCTTAAATTGCTACATCAAGGGCACTGGGGGGTAGTACGTACGAAGCAGCTGGCGCGACGGCACTGTACGTGGGCAGGTATGAACAACGACATTGAACAAATGCTAAAGAGATGCGAGGCTTGCCAGCTTAACCAAAGCGCCCCCCCCAAAGACTTGACACCTTGGCCGGAACCGTGGGAAAGGGTCCACGTAGACTTCGCCGGCCCCTTTTGGGGGTCCATGTGGTTAGTGGTAGTGGACGCGAAGTCCAACTACCCCTATGTGGTTGAGATGGGAAGCACCACCTCTTCACAGACCATAGAGATGCTGGAGAGGATTTTTGTTACAGAGGGTCTACCTGTGGTATTGGTTTCAGACAATGGTCCGCAGTTTTCGTCCCAAGAGTTTGCAAGATTTTGTGCGAGCAACGGCATCCAGCACATCTGTGCTCCGCCTTTCCACCCACAGTCGAATGGAGAGGCGGAGAGGTTCGTCCGAACCTTCAAAACTGCTATGGGGAAAGCGCGGGCAGCGGGGACATCAAAGTCCCGAGCACTCTTAAGGGTCCTGGCAACGTACAGGGTCCTGCCAGGCTCAACGGGCAGAAGCCCAGCTGAAGTGCTCCACGGCAGGCAGCCCCGGACCCTGCTATCACTGCTGAGCCCTACCGACCCACATAGAGCTGGAGGTATTAGCCCAAAATACAAGGTAGGTGACAAGGTATATATACAGTCACTTAAAAAAGAGGGGGTGGGTGCCCGGGGTAATACAAGAGATTCGAGGTAGCAGGGTTTATGCGGTACGAACCTTAGAAAGACTGGTCACTCGCCACCAGGGGCAGATCAGACCTAGAACTAACGAAAGTGAGGTAGACAACAGGCCATGGATATCATCCGAGGAATTTCGCAGGAAAGTGATGAGAGAAATAATTTATTCCCCACAGGAGCGCACGACCGTAGGAGCACCAGCAGTTGCAGCGGACACGCGGGAGGAAGCAGCCACCAGCAGCAGCAGAGAATCCGCCTGTTCGACCAGGACGGAACTCCGGCCCAGGAGGGCTACCCGTTCAGTGCGTTTTGCGCCATACGCAACGCATTTGGGCGCGGAGGGTGCCGTGGCCGAACAGACACCCTTAAAGTTGCCGCCAGATGTCGGTACCAATACCGCCCAAGAGAGTGCGCTGTCCGACAGCGCGGCAGCACCGTCACGCTCGGGCAGACATCGGCGCGCGAGAACTCACCCGTATCACCGGGTTGGCCAGCGGACCTTCGCCTCGAGCGGGCTATAAAAGAGCCGCTCGGGCAAGCAGGACTCAGTCGATAAGCGAGCGCCAGCGAGAGTATAGTGAGTGACATTGTGATAAAGTGATACGTCGAAGTGCTAACGGATTCTGGACTGCCCCACGGTTAATTGGTGAACAAGCGACGTATACGGACTCTCCTCAGGAATTTTGGTTGAACTTGGCTATTGTTATTGGATTTGCTCTTTTGGATTGTGAAATAACACACGTTTTAAGAAACCGTGTTATTCTTTGTTGTTTCTGGTCACAACAGTAAGTATATTACTCCGTATAATACATACGTATACGGGAAAGTAAAAACACTTTTAGGTATCAACAGACCCCAAAACGTGTGTTTCGTTGGCATCTCTCAATCGATTTTCCGCAGCATTACACAACTTTCCCTAGGCTACGTATATACGTTCTTTATGTATGTATTGTAACATTTCTCTGTGGTGAATTAAAACACTCTCACAGGTAATATTTAACAAAAATGTTTATTGTAAATAATTATACACTAAAACTACTTGATCTATTTACAGATATTTTACACAGTCCTTGAGTTCTTCACTTGATTATTTTTCTTACACACAACTCCGTTCTCTTGATTATTTATTTACACAGTTCACTTCTGATTATTTATTTACACTGTTCACTTCTTCTACACTATAACACAGTCCGCTGCACTGTCCACGGTCCACTGCGCCGACCACAATTCCCAGCGCAGACCACAATTCTCTGCGCCGACCACAATTCACTGCGCAGACCAGGGTCCACTGCACTGCTGTTCACCACGATGCACACTTCACAGCTCATCTTCCACTGCAGACTTCAAACTGCTGACTGCTGTTCCCCTACTGCACCACTGTTTCCGCGATGCACACTTCACAGCACAGCTTCCACTTCAGACACACTTACGGACTAACTGCTTATTCACTGATTCGCGGCTGCACTTTAATTCACAGACAGAGAAGTGTTTAGAAAATGGCCAAAAATGTGCATATTAACGGCGGGAGAGATCTTTCACAAAAATTACGTGTTGTGTAATTTTGAAAAACAAAAAACTACCCTCAAATGAACTTTACGTTATATTAAAGAGTGCAATTAGCACTATCCGTTCGAAATCTTTGAAGAAAAGTTGGAGCCGTTTTTTACAAAATGGCGTTTGAGCGTTTCTGAGAATGCAGAATTTTGAGCTAGTTTTCACAGAAAAGGTTAAGTTTTGAGAAACTTTATTGACATTATTTAAAGCACATGTAGTCATAAATATAATAATGTGAACAAATGGCCGCTAATGTACAAATTATCGTCGTAAGATAAAGTAAAAAAAGAGCAAACTGATGTTTGTCATATCACAGAGCACATTTAGCACTACCCCTACCTAAAGTTTAAAGAAAAAAAATGGAGTGGGTTTTGAGAAAATTGTGTTTTTGTTATATTTTAAAATAACACATATTGAACGCAATATTCTGCGAAAACTACTAAAATCTTGTTTTTGTTAATTCTTTAAATTGCGCGTATTGCTAGCAATATTGCGCGAAAACTATAATTTAAATATACATGACCATAATGAAAGAACAAATTTTAACTGAAGTAAAAATCACTATCTTCAATTTTGTTGTTGTAAGAACAAGCCCGAAAAAAATCAAAATTTTCGAAAATTGAGAGTTACCCCTGAAGGAGACGTAGGTCTGAAAATCAGACCTATGTTACCTTTATAAGTTTATATTACTGTATTTTTACAAGAACTTTTAATTAACATTCGGAGCTGTTTTTGAGAAAATTTTGAAAATGTCCGAGGGCTTCACGTAAAGTACCCCCAAATTTTGAAGAAAGTTTTTTCAAAATCGCAGCGCCTCGAGTCGCGGCAGATCGGTCGGGGGACCGGGAGAGATGGCTCAGGGTATCAACTAATATCACTGCAGTTCCTCTGACCAGGAGGTCGTAGGTCGTAGGTCCTACGTCCTAGGTTCGAGTCCCGACGGTGACAGGATTTTCGACACTAGCTTGTCAGCTAGGTCGAATTCAATCGCTGTCTGGAGGAGAATTTTAGCGGCCGGCTGCTGGAGTAGGTTTCGGTAGTAGGTCGGTAATTTTCCGTGGTTTCCCCCATGAACACCAGCTGAATGTCAGAGCAGTATCCTAATAAATGAGCAGCGGACCGCGCACGTTCTTCCTTTCCTCTTCCTTGTCCTTTCCTCATCCCTTACACACACTTACACTAACACGCACTACACTACCATACATGCCGGGACACCGGTCGGAAACTTAGAGCTTATCCCGGTTGGGGCGGTACCCCGCTGATGGGAGATACCTAGTCGGGGAAAATCCCCGCTAGCCGACGGAAGATCGGCGCCGGATCTCGCCAGGGGAAAGACCACCGCCAGCTATCGAGGAAAAATATCCACTACACTTACGGGACTAATGTTATCTGTAGTTGTAGTGCCCAGAATCACTAACAACCGACTGACTAATCGACCGGAGAATACCCATTTGGAAGAATTTAACGTATGGTTTAGGTGCTAGTAGTGTTCACAGACGGACAGACAGACGTTTAAAAAAAGAACACTTTTTCGGTATCAGGGGACCCCAAAATGGACCCCTTCAATTCTTCCCCATACGTTACATACAGTTTCTACTGTTTTTGACTAAAATCAAATCAAATAAATCAGATTCGAAACTAAAACATTTGGAAAGCTGTGCAAATTTTCATGGTTCCTGATAAACAAGACTCCCTACAGAGACATCGACATAGCTCAGGTGAGCGACCTTCTAAACACAAGAAGTCAAACACATTAGAAGAGCACGCGAATGATCTATCAATAAACCTGCTACACGGTCAACATGTGAACAGACTGAAACGAAATAAACATTTTCGACGTATACCAAAGCTTTACTAAATGTCATCGTATATAAATACGATGTTTCCAATGTATTCCGATGTATTCCAATGTTGAATTCCTTTCTTGATATCATTTGCTCAATGTTTAAATATCAACAGGTTGTACATTTGTAAAAGTGAAAATAAAGAAAATTGGTATCGGTGTATATTTATGTATATTGTATATATTGAGTATATTTATTTAGTTTGAATAACACGTGAATATTCTAGTACGCTGGTGCATCACTGCAACAAGAAATGGTGAGTCATGAATAAATATACCAATAAGTGAAATGTAAACACTATTTTTTAAAGACAATCTGAGCTTCTTTAAAACATTTCCTCCAAAAATTATGAATATAAATCTTAAAATTTTCCAGTTAAATCTTATGGATTAGAAGTTGAATAGTTTCTGGCATTCCTAATTCAGCTTATTACTGGAAGGGCGTAAACATAACATAATATTTAGCTGCTGTATTTCGAAGCATTATGTCATTGCTGGCGGTGCTCCAAAACGGAACGGCGCGTCTCGCCCGTCGCGTCGGTCGGCGTGTCTCGTGAACGAAAGTCAATTTTAGTCCAGGAGCTGCGCCGTGAATCGGGCAGCTGGGAATCATCTGCCGCGTTACGTCGATTACGTCAGAGTCCTCCCGTGCCACGGAGAGGGCGCGCCATGAACCGCAATCACATGCAGTGCTTCTTCGCGCCAGCAGACATGTCGAAGGACTATCCTGCGGTGAGTACCAGCGCTCCCGGGCTGCCAACGTACTTTGGATTTGAGGACACGTTGCTCGAACGTATTCAAGTATTTGGCTGTTCTCCTTCCCTCGTTTATTCCAAATATTGTAGGAAACACGTGTTGGGGTAGTTGGGAAATGACGATAGATCTTGTTTGTTTTTTTGCCGTATGTTTGAATATTCACATTAACGAGAAGTGTTGATCATCAGCTCCATTCTAAGTATTACGATTTTACCATTGTCGAACATCCTTTACATGATAAATGCTATTATAATTATCATGAATGTAGATGACAGAATAAATGTTACTAATGTTTTTAAAGTAAAATATTTCAGTTAATGCGTCGTGCATCCCGTTTTCAATACGATGTTTACGCAATCCGCCATGTTTCATTTTTATATCAATTCATAAAATAATTTCATGAATATATTTCTATTTATGCTATTCTAAGAAAACCAAGCGGTAAGTTCTTTGAATTAATACATTAAATGTATGTGCAATGTATATAATCCTAGTACCAAAAACATTCGGAATATGTCTATTAACTTACAGGAACACATCCAAAGTCTCTGTCAGTAAATGAATCAATGTTACAAGAGGAAAATGTTTTAATATTTTTTTTGTAATTTTCTCACCCATTTGTTAACGCATCAAAAAAGTATATGTAATACGTTTTAATAAAATATTTTCAACTATCCGGAAAGTGGCTTTTTTTCGTCACAAAAGATTGTGGGGCCCTGGTATCGATATCGTGTTCCTATATGTAGTAAATTACTTTCTCTAACACGTTGTATAGTCAGAATCCACGTTTTCTGGGTCATTGATACCGAAAAATTGGTTGTCTTTAAAATGTCTGTCCTTCTGTGTGTTTGTCCATCCGTCTGTCTGTATATTTAATTAGATTTTTGGATTACATTTTTCCTCAGATATAGAAAAATACGCTAAAAGAACACATCTCCTTCAATTTCGAAAATTGTAAAATTTAAAATTTTTGGGCATCTTCCTACAACCACAATATTGAAGATACAAATTTTTAGTATGGAAATCCGTTCTTTAATTTAGATCTAGAAATTTTATTAATGAAAATCTCTGAATTTTTGAAAATTGCGAATGCTAACATTTAACTTTATTTTTAAGCTTCGGGAAAGTGAAGTTTACCTATGAGGCTTTGTGATATAAGGAAACGTGAATGGTGTTCTAAACCTAAGATCGTGAGTTCGAATTCTATCGAAGAAAAAATGTTTGCTGGTTGGGAACTCTGTTGCTGGATCAAATAGTTTGCATGTCAAGTACGAATATATTGCATTGCCGTTTCAAAAAATGCGTACGCGGTCTTGATGTACCACTAGTATAAACAATCATTGTAAGTTACATGAAATTATTACACAGTAATCGTGATTTTTTTATGTTAGTGTTATTTGACGTCGTTTCGGGAGCCTGGACCCATTGTCTGGCCAGCTTGATTTTTGTAAATAGCATACGGATGAATATTGGATTTTTCTGCTATGTATGCATTAGATGGTCATGATCATGAACAGCAATCTAGGAGGAGGGGGAGGCTGCCTTTCCGGAAACTCTATTACAAAATTTCCTCCGTCCATTGTATCGAAGTTTGAGCTACTAAAGTAAGAAGTTTTGTTTTTGCATCTTGTTTCTTATGATTTAGAAATATTCTGCCAAAAAGTATTTTTCGGCTAGAACGTCTCCGTAAGCAATAAAAAATTAAAAACCGTCCGGATCGTATTTACTGTGATGATATTGGAACGATATCTGACGGTACACTTCAGTAGTTATCGCGGGGCGCTATTCGAAAGAATGGAGGGGCGGCAGTCCCCTTGCACCTTTGTGCAGGAAGTCGGCGTCACGTGCTCGCTCGGGCAATCACACTCTTCGGGTCTAATCAGGACGGGATTTAAATAGCCCTGGCAGCGACGCGCAAGAGATGGACTACAACGTTGCTGATTAGAGGAAAGATGTAGGAGCTTTGGTAGGTTCAACTAATTGCACTATCAGTAGGTAAAGTGAATAAAATAAAAATACTGCTTTTGTTTTACAAAACACGTTATAGTACAAATCAGTTTCAAAAATAAATAAATGAGGAAAGGATATCAAATATAATAAAAAATACGACTGATTGGGAAGAGACAAGACGAGCTCCCTGCTTCAGTGGCAGAGCATTGGAAGATGCCCGGGCAGACTGCGCGGACGTACATGCGATTTCTTGGAACACAGTGGGTCTAATCTTCGATAGACACACGGTTGGATTCCGAGAATGCAGTGTGTCCAGAGACGCAACCAGAATATTTCTGTGTGAGTGTGTGTGTGTGTGTGTGTGTGTGTATGGGGGGGCTGTAGTATACTGTCCATCGTACTTGATGTTTTCTTGTGAAGACTTTTTTATTTACGATGAATTTAAAATAGATTTCTATTTGTTTGCTTATAGTTAATATTGAAACAGTTAACAATTGATAATCGGGGCTTAAGCCCCATGAGTGCCCCTTCTCTTACATGCGACACTGAATGTGGCTAAACGGCCATAAAAAATACCAGAGGAACTCAATTCGATTCCTTCAGAGCAAGTGGCAACAGTCGCAAGTAGAACAAAATTCCACCTGGTGGCCCCTCCAGGGTCTCCCTAAAATTGCTTCGCGAACCTCTAAAGAACCCCGGTACTAATACAAAAGGAGAGCGTGAGTCGTAAAAAGCCTTACATTTAGTATTAAAGAAATTAAATTGTGTTCTACTATTCATTACAATGAATTGTTAATATGGGAGTTGATGTCTTCCCGTCATTTCCAACGTGTTATCCGTAGAGTTGTAAATTGTTAGATCGAAGTGTACTAGGTCTAATGTCAGAAAGTCTAATTTTTAGTAATTGTATTGTAAAGACCAATTTTTCAACAGAGAAACTTGTGTTATGGGACCCTGGTATCGAAAAGTGGATAAATATTGTTTATATAGTCGTCAATCAATTTTTCGGTATCAAGGTTCTACAAAACGTTGATTCTGTCTACACTACGCGTTAGAGGAAGTAATTTACCATATAGAGGAACATGTAGAACAACTCATCAAAGTATATTATTTCCGTGAGAGCTTAGAGTGATAATGTGTTTACTCAAAATATTAATGTTTACATCTGTGGCTATATTTCTCTTGGTGGCGCTCGCGGGCGCGTTGTGGTCCTAGTGAAGTGAACTTAATCATAACTTTTGAGTTGATGTATTTGAACCTAAACTCTTACAGAGTTAATCTATTTTGATCAGTTGCTCCACACATGATTTATCCATTTTTTCCGACATGAAGTCCCCACAATACTACGAGTTTTTGTGTCGAAAAATCCGTTTTTTCTTATTATTTCAATGTTTTCTCTTTACTATGTAATTAGTATGCGAGAAAATAAAAACAATAATTTAAATAGGTCTTATAGTTCAGTAAATCGCTGTAAAATATGTCAATTTGCGTGAGTATATGAGTTCTTAATATTTTCGAGTACGTTAACTGCTACGTTCACTGGTCCCGTAGATACAGAACATGTAGTCCCGGCAGGTAACGGTGTTCTTGTCCCTCTGAAACTGGAAACCTGGTGCTGGCGTGCATGTCACTATGGGGGATTTCCCCCCTCTAGGTATTTTCCCCAGTAAGATACCACCGGACAAGCTCTCAGCTTGCAATGAGTCTCCTCACGTGTGTACTAGGGTGTATTGAAGGGGAGAGGGAGAGACGAGAATAGGGAAGGAAAGATTGCGCACGTTTCGTTGCCTATTTGTTAAGGATTTGCTCCGGCATGCGGCTGCTATCGATCGAGACTCGAACGCTAAGACCTTCCGGTCAATGCTGACAGTGTGCTTTGGAACGTAAGGCAACGCAGTGCAGTGAAGTGCAGTGCATTGAAGTCCAGTGGAAATAGTGCCGCTTATCGAATACCGCTTAATAAAACCATGGAAGGGGCAATGTGCTACAGATTTTTACACTTATCCCTTATCGTGCCCCACGTGGAGGAATCGATTTACTGCGAGAACGCGGAGAACGATTATTTGGATTACTCTATTCCCACTGACACTCTACTGCGCTCAAGAAAACGAGCAAAAAAGTAAACTTACATTATTATATTTATATTAGTTTATTTTGTGAACTACCACCTCGTTAGAGATAATTTCAGTTAAGGCACAAAGGTACTCGGGCGCGATCATTCTCGGCGACGACACCAGCCGTCGAGAATCAAGGCCCGAGAATGATAGTTTCGGCACGGCCATTAACGAGAACCAATAATACCGATCTGTTATGGGGGTGCGAAAAGAGAACGATGGATGACGAATGTTGGAGGCATCACCGGATCTCTCGACACCGTTTATCCCTCAAGCCCACGGCGACGAGGCGGCCAGGTGCCACGACCTCTGGAATGTAAAGTATTTTCGCATTTCGCCAGGGTCCTCAATGTCGAATAATGCGTAAGCAGTCTAGGGGCTCCTGTATTATTTGTAGATAATTTCAAATGTCTTCCGGAAAACTTCTAAATACGTAGTAATAAAATGTTTTGACGTCGCAATTTCTTACACATTATTGTTTTCTCCTATTTTAATTGAACATTTTTACTTCAAGCGCGAGTTCATTCAAAGGCTTGTATCAGTGATCCTGGTTACTTCAGCGCAGCTGCCACTAACAACTTCCCGAATAATTTAGAAATTAATGTGTTATCAGTACGTAAATAGTTCACCTTTGCTTCGAGGATCAAATTCATTATCCTATTCATACACGTGTCTCTAGGAATATGAACCAGTGTCAAAAGCCACGATTCTATTAAACTTCTTAAACATATTCTACTTTCATACAAACTTGTATGGCGTGTTCCACGACAAAAACTGAATTCAATTGCACACGGTCCTCTGCATGGTTGCGCAATTGAAACTGCGCGAATTCGGAAGTGGTGCATTAATTAAATGTTCAGTTCTTTCGGAAACGTACGATTATTCGCTACTAATATGTAGCTTCCGTTTCCTAACATTTTTACGGTCTTCTTTGAAACAGAGCTCGTGGTATTTCTCACAAGAAAGTCACCGAAAGTGCCGAACACGCTTCGCCTATACTGCCGAGAAGAACCGAGAACGAGATGTACCGATACTTACGGACTACTTGGCAGAGGCCTACGTACAGATTTCACGGGCAGGTGAGGTGTGCGCTCGCCTTCCCTGTCCGCAAAAGCAACCAGCAGGAACGATTGATAGTAAAATTGCTCGTATGCTGACGATATTTCCTCCCTTTCTAGTCATCTTTACGGGAAATTTTATAATACGTACGTAATCTTAGCTCCTTCAAAACCTCTGTGTGAAACATTTAGTAGTACTTAATAACCTTTCACTGACTTATACAAGATCAGTCCAATCTTTTCTGTACCTAATTTGCTGAGTCAGAAAATATAATTTATCTAAATTTTGAATAAATTCTCATAGCTTTCTAATATATTTATCATTAACTTTAACACATCCCTAACTTAAAATAAATAAATTTCATCTCGCTCATAAATTTCATTTCATCAATGCTGTGAGAGTATTCCCTTTTCTATCTACTCCTTCCTCCCTCGCTTACATTCCTGTCTTCAATGTGAAAAACCCCCTCATCCACATTGCGTATGTATTTCTCTTTGAATGACCTTTTCATTAACTATTGTATTAATTTTTTTTTGAAAATGGTCAGGCGGAAGAGCAGGCTAAATGGCCTAAATTATTTATTTATTTATTTTTTATTTATTTATTTATTTATTTATTTATTTATTTATTTATTTATTTATTTATTTATTTATTTATTTATTTATTTATTTATTTATTTATTTATTTATTTATTTATTTATTTATTTATTTATTTATTTATTTATTTATTTATTTATTTATTTATTTATTTATTTATTTATTTATTTATTTATTTATTTATTTATTTATTTATTTATTTATTTATTTATTTATTTATTTATTTATTTATTTATTTATTTATTTATTTATTTATTTATTTATTTATTTATTTATTTATTTATTTATTTATTTATTTATTTATTTATTTATTTATTTATTTATTTATTTATTTATTTATTTATTTATTTATTTATTTATTTATTTATTTATTTATTTATTTATTTATTTATTTATTTATTTATTTATTTATTTATTTATTTATTTATTTATTTATTTATTTATTTATTTATTTATTTATTTATTTATTTATTTATTTATTTATTTATTTATTTATTTATTTATTTATTTAAAATGCATTTTTGCCCTGCTCTAACCATTACGTATGTCCGAGGTATCCTCTGCATCCAACTTGATGTTTGTGACATTATTTCGGGCGCAGAGAAACAATTTAATTACGAATACAGTGAGCCGCAGATCTCTCTTACAGTTACATGTCAGGGCAAGAAATTATGGAAGGATTAGGGTATAGAGGCAAACACCAGTGACTGGGACCATGGGCGTAGCTCGATTGGTGCAACCGATGTGCGGTCTCGGAAGCCAAGGATTCCGAGTAAGGGCACACACCAATCCCCAATAAAAATGTCATAGCCAATGGGAACGCCATTTGAACTCTCTGCATTGGGGCTCCCGAGATGCAACTACGGCTTTGACTGGAACGTAGGCGGTCCATACCATGCCACCCCCATAAATACAACTGTAACCATCCGTGTATTACTTGTGATTCGTGATTTTCTCGTATTTTTTGTAACGGTTATGAGAAATGGAAATAATTATATTGCAAGCTATTCTCTTTCAAATATTTCAGCTGTCATACGCAAATATGTTTTCATCATATTGCTTGAAACACAGCACATCATGTCTATTATGAAGTATATTCTAAAATCCACTTTATAAGTGAAATTGGCATGTTTGTTGCGTACACGCTCAATAATATTTTGTACAGTATGTGAGTTGTGGCTGAGATTTTAGAACTTAAGAAACCGTCTACAGATTGCACTTCTCCCCATAGTACGTCACGTCAGTTTTCAACACCTTTTTTGAAATAAAATAAATAAACCCACACATCAACTCTCGGGGGTTTCCCCCTCCAAGTATCTTTGTCAACGGCGCATTGCACCAACCGGGACATGTTCTAAGTTCCCGATTTCTCTCCCGGCATGTGTGGTATTGTAGTGCATGTAAGTGTGTGTGTGAAAGTGAAAGGGGGGACAAAGATAAGGAAGGAAATATCTTGCGTGGTCCGTGGTCCTTCTGTTAAGTTACCGCTCCCTCCGTCGCCTAGAAGTATCCTCCAGGCAGCGACTCAGTTCGACTTAGCTATCTAGCTACAGTGCAAAGCATCTATGGTGCACGCCAACGAGACGGGACTTTCCGGTTAGAGGCAGGGACTTTCCGGTTACTGACAAGTTGTTGCCCTGAGCCATCCCAGCCGATATTACGTTCGACGTAGCTCATCAGAACAAAAATACTTGGTTTCGTATTGACGAATATTAAAGTTGGATACAAATGCCGACCTGGATGGCAGAGGTGGCTAGAGCGTGTGTCGACTCAAAGCCTCGGTTGGACGGGTCACGGGTTAGAGTCCTGCCGTGGGCATAGTTATTTGTCCCTCGTTTGTCATGTATGTGTGTTGTCGCGGAAGGCCTTGTGAGATTGCTGATCCCAGACCGAGGAGCCCACAAGTGTGCATAGTGTAAAAGGTTAATATAATAATAATAATAATAATAATAATAATAATAATAATAATAATAATAATAATAATAATAATAATAATAATAATAATAATAATAATAATAATAATAATAATGCCGATCAGATGGCCGAGAGCTCTAAGGCAGTAGTGCCGGAGTGGTCTCGGACCAGAAGATCGCGGGTTCGAGTCCCGCCTCGGGCATGGGTGTATTTGTGTGTGTTTGTATGAGTGTGTCGTTCTTTCACCCCTCATTATCATCATCATTTCATCTTTCATACCCCCAGGACTAACAACCCTGGGGGATAAAAATCGGATCCAGCTTAATGCTGGTCCCCCCAAAGAAGTGTTCGCAAGCACCTGCCACCGTGATATTAAATGAAAAACTGAGCCACGGTAATTGCAGGTTGCTTGCCCTGCGTGGTCCTAGTTGGCCGAAACGAAAATAATAATAATAATAATAATAATAATAATAATAATAATAATAATAATAATAATAATAATAATAATAATAATAATAATAATAATAATAATAATGTCTGTATGAACGATGAATGAAGAATGATTTCATTTGAACATTCTGCGGCAATAACGAAAATAACGTTTTCATTACTATGCGTACTTTGAAACAACCCTACAAGTATATCTGTGACTTCGAGCCGCGGAGCGCGAGCACACCCGCATGTCGTTGGCGAAAGGCCAAAGCACATTTAGCTTGTACTAAATCAATTCTTGTCAGTGAAGACAGGAAAACTGTGAAACTTTCACTGTCGGGCAAGGACATTCCTAGTGCATTCGATCCTTTTGGAATATTTAGAATATAATTTGATAATATAAGTTCCTAGAATTTTTAACCTTTTAGTCTTGTTCTCGGTATTCTTAATTTTTACAGGCGTAGGTACAGGGGGCAGGGGTGCAGTGACTCTCCTGAAATATTTGAAAGGGACCCCGTAGCCTTCTGTAACAACCCATTTTGTTTCTTGAAATACTTTCAAGCAGCTTAGGCGGCTCGGGGCGTCAATTGGTGTCTCTGCAGTGCCTCTGACTGGAAGGTCTTGGGGCTCGAGTCGAGACGGTGGTAGGATTTTCGACGCTAGATGCATAGCTAGGTCAAATTTAGCCGCGCTCTGGAGCAGAATTCTAGCGGCCGGCTGCTCTGATCGATAGTTTTCCATAGTTTCTCCGATCAACACGCAGCGAATGCCGGGGCAGTACCTTTACTAACGGGCCTCGGACCGCGCGAAACGTTTCCTTCCTCTTCCTTGTCCTATCCTCACCTCTTACTTGCGCGTACATGCACACATTACCACACGTATCGGAAGAGCAGTTGGCAGCTTAGAGCTTGTCCCATCTGAGGCAGTGCCCCGCTGGTGGGAGTTATCTGGTAGAGGAAAATCCCGCAAGCCGGCGGGTAAGTCGGCGCCGGATCTTGCCACTCAGATGGGAAGATCACAGCCACGTACCGCGACAAAAACATACTCTACACATTGGTCCCGTAAAGCACTAATGAACGTAGCTGTTGACGCGCCTGAAATCACTAATCAATCATTTAAATGTTCAGTTCTTCTTTTTTCTTTTTTAACCTGACAATTTGGGAAATTGTTGTACTATATTTGGGGAAGACGATATCCAAGCTATCTGGCAACCGTGAAAAATATTTGACATAAAATAATTGTATTTATTAATTTTATCATTAACGTTATAATTATTGCATTTTCATTTTCCTTTCCTTATACTTTATTTATTTATTAGTAGAATATGTCACACGGAAATAAAGTTTGAAGGATAAGGTGACCCAGAAATTTAGTTGCTCCCTATTGATTTACGCTCACTACACCGCCTCTATACATTTTACATGTTCTTGTTCAGCTGTCCATGAATTGAATTGAATTTTACTGAATTGTATTAGTATCTCGAATTTCATACCACATACGTTATATCAATTTTACAATATATAAATATTGAGACATACCATGTCCCAAGGTACTTTTTTTTGTTTAGCGTATTAATTATATACGGGAAATACGGACGAGCAGAGTGTTAACCCTCGCCGTAAATGGCTTAAGCAAAGAATAAGGAGTGAAATAAAAGTTTATTGTGATCAAAAACATACTAGACCTACTCTTATTTACATAATTACGAAGGTATACTTGAAATCATTTAAATTCACCTGAAAATAAAATATTACGTAGTTGTGTTTTATTCACATATTTTAATTTCGAAATTAAGATTTCGAAATTCGTAAGGTTTATAATCTTTTTCATTTGTCGTTACTAGACTCATTGGGGCATGTCATTGTTTTCGATTGTTGTCAGGATTAAAAAACAAAGAATTGTGACAGAATATATGTTGATGATCTTTGTGAAGATATCACACAAAGAGATTGGACTATGATAGAAATATAATTAGGAGGCGCATGAAATAAGTTGAGTTTCCTAAATCCATAATATTTTCTGCATGCTAGCAACATTGTCACAAGAAGCGCCGGCTTTCAATGTTCTCGAGTTCATTTCTTTAGTGTTATTTTGTGGCATCACGGGGAACTTAGAAAGGGAGGAGCGCATGAACGCACGATCGTGTCAGGGTATCGTCAGGGTCATGTATCAGGGGATCGTGTCAGTGTAGTCGACAAACTGCGAGTTGAAAGTATGAGAAGTAGCTTGCATTGAAGAAATGTACCAAATTAGGGCCGAACAGTTGCGAAAATCCATGTTGAATTAGTAAACGGACTTTTTTAAGAGAAACTGGAAATTTTAGAACGGAATTTGGAAAATGCCCTATACGCTATGCGACAAGATAGGTGCAAGATTGTGGGATAGGAGGGAAGCTGGACAGGGATGGTGTATCTGGTTGTGCCACCGCCAAGATTTCGGATGTTGTTCGGCACAAGAAAAGTAACAAATCAACCAAATTCATTGTTCAATACCAAGATTCTTTTTAAAGAAAATTTCGGGCAATTTTATGTTATATTCATTTTGGAAATTGGAATGCAAAGTTAATTGAAAAATTTGTAAGAAAAATATTAGAATCATGCATGGGGTGGGAGACGTAATTTCTTTGAGTGTTTTATTTAATTGGGAAAATAGGAAATTAAATAGGAAATAATAGGGAAGATAGGAATAAAAAGCGAAGAATGAAACCATTAACAAAATAATATTAAAATTTTAATTGCTAATAATTTAAAATTTAATGATGTGTTGTATTTATTAATTTGTGTTGAATGGATATCATTTGGTATGTGAAAAGATTTATTTTATTATACGCTTATATAACGTATATTGCGTCTATGCAATTTTAAAACTGTACTCTGGATGTATAGTATTTTGCCTAGGCATTCTAGAACATGACAATATTTATTTTCCCTGTTTCTTAATTTGCAAAATTACTCGAGGACGAGCGACATACGCAACCATGACAATAAACAAAATTTATTGCCAAATCAATGTTGAAGGAAGTTTAAAGCAAATGTTATTAATATTTTGAATAAAATAAAGTACGGCTTTTAAACACTCTTATAAGTATAGAGAGAGGAAGGCACATTTCAACACAATGAATTTTCTCCTTTTGGCATTGGTAAGTACTTTGTTATAAGAACTCTTTTGCCGTGTTACCAAAAAACTCAATATGGTCTCCGACACTGAATTTTTATTACCTTTTATTGAAATACGTTAGATTGATTAGATCGAGCCAAAATATTGACGAATTTCTACACCTCACAATACTGTTAGCAGTCCTTCTCTAAACACAGAAATTACTACGGTAGCTCAGCATCGTTGGCCTCTGCCGTCGTTGGTGATTTTTTCGTCTAAATCGACGCAACGCGTCTCGTAACTCCTTAAGGAGTCTTGAGCGCATTGAGCGCACTGGAGTAATCCTCCGTTAATAAGCGCCCTCTAGGGGCCGCTGCGTTGTCAAGTCACGTCAGTCATAGTCAAGTCTCTTTTTTTACATACAAACGATTTCCCATTCAGCATCGTTGGCCGGGATGTCCTAGAGTTCGAGTTCCGACAGTTACGAATTTTCGACCCTAGTTATATAGATGGGTTCAATTTAACCCAGGAGGAGAACTTTGGCGATCCGGTGCTCTGTTTAGTAGTCTTCCGTCCTCCGATCAATTCCAGACAATCCCCGGCGTAACAAACGAGTACCGGGCCACACGCGGTCTTGCTTTTCTCGCCGTGTTCCTTCCTTTCTCCTTACAGACACATTGACCCGGACGTGCACTACACTAGAGGTGTCCTAGCGTTTTTGAGAGCGAACTAAAATGTGCGTAAATCTTGATTATACCGATATGGCATCCGTTTATATTCGGCTATTGACCCTTTGATCATCATAAATCCCCTTAAAAATTTCATCAACCCCCAGTGGGGTCTATACTGCCCCCGTTGGGAACTCCTGATTTGAATGGGCGTTTCATTTGAGGTTTCACTGAATTACTGAATTGAGAGACCCAAAAATGTTGTTACCTTAACACCAATCAATTGCACATCGTTCATTTCCGCATACAGTTATTTATTTGAAATAGAAAACTGCATTGAAAATGTTTTCCTTTCGTTCAGTATTAATTTGTAATTATGACGTAGTATTTGAATATTTGGTTATGTAATATTATAATATTACTTCATAATTTATATAATTTTTGAAAAATGAAATATTACATAAAAATAATGTTTATGTCATGGTTTTTCAGTGCATTAACTCTATCCATTCAAAAAATTTAAAGAAAAGTAGTGGTGGTTTGGTTGGTTTTGGTGGTACCGCAGTACGTAATCTAAATTTGCAACTTTCGAAAATTCAGAGTTTCACGAAACACCTTTTTCTTTTGTAATTTGCATCAACTTCCACCAAAATTGGATAAACGCTGATAGGACCGAAACTGGATAAAAAGAAGCATCATATCATTTTCAAAATTTTCTTAAAAATGGCTCCAAACGTTTGGATTAAACTTTGTTCTCGGATCGAGTAAATGACGCTTAAAATAATGGCGCATGTCTCATTTTCGTTGAAATCCCTAATTTTTTGAAAATTGCAAAGCTTCAAATTTTTTTGTCGCCTTCCTACAACTACAATATTGAAAATAGAGATTTTTCGTTCATGAAATCCGTTCTTTAAAGACAGATCTTGACATAACGTCATGTACAATGTTTAGAAAATATTTCCGTAATTTTGTGACAAATATATACGTTTTAAAACATTCATTTTCTCAAAAACGATTCCAATTTTTTTCTTTAAATTTTGGGTCAAGGGGATGAACGCACCCATGGCCTTTTTTCGACGACTGATTTCTGTTATTGCAATTTCGCTATCAATTTTATAATTTACGATTCGATGAAATCTTTCACTATTTATGATATATATAAGGAGTTAATAATTAATGATTGATTTAATAATTAACTAATAAAATAATAAGCACTGGAGGTCAATAAACAAGCATGTGTTTAATAAGTATGTTCTACTGCGAAGTTGATGTGGTTCATTATATCGTGTCAATTTCATAATTTGTCATTAAAATTTATTTAATTATAAACAATTATTTTTACTAATTTAATTGCAGTGAACGTAGTATTGTTTTAGAAAGGATTAGTTTTTTAATAACTCCATTGTCATATGGAGAGACCAAAAGAACCTGTCTGTAGGTAGCATGAATACTAGTGTCTTGACAACCTCAGTGACAGAGCAGCGTACGCCTCATTGACAGCCGCCCTTTTCTCGATGGCCGTAGTTCAACTTGGAAAATGTCAAAGACGCAATTACCATCGCGTCCATCGCAAGTCAAAATAAAAGACGAATCCATCTGTCAGGCCCACCACTCAGTGACCAGTCCTAAGATTCAGTTCATGGTCAATTGGGTACATTGACTGCGAAATACATTACTTCTGGGAACGTGTTTATTAAACAAAACACAAGATGGTCAGTAAAACACATTTTATGGTTTACTAGTTCATTACAGGTGGTTTATGGCTTTGAAACGAAACACACCGATATAACTCAATACGCTAGCGATCCTTTTCGATTTTATGCGCGCGCGGACCTTTTGAATAGTTTATGCTCGTCACCATCACAAAAAAATACACCCTTTTTAAGAATTTTTTCCTTTATGCGACTTCCAACCCCTCGGACCAGGGACCTTTGGATTTGTAAGTCGCCTACGGGGCAAAAATATCTACTTCTTATCGTCTCTATCTTAGATACATCCTGATATAGTAATCGAGTAACCTGCGTCCGTCTGTCCATCACTCACGGTTGAACCACTTCTCGGCAAACAACCGAAACAACTCGGGTGTCACTCGACTCACTTTCTGTTTCTGACGATAGACGAGCAAGGCAAAGGATTTGTGTTTAAAATTTAGTTTTAATGTCAACTTGCGTAGCACAAACAAAACTTATCAAAATGAATGTACCCTTCGCCGGAGGCGCCGGGCTTAGCTAGTAAATAAGTATTGCATAGTCGCGTAAGGCGTCAAATTCTAGGTATGAACCTAGAATTTTTCTTGCAACGTGCGTTATTGTTTTGATATATATATATATATATATATATATATATAGATATATATATATATATAGCGTATATAATATATATATATAGCGTATATTAGTATATATATATATATATATATATATATATATATTATATATATATACGTATCTATAAAATATTAATTACTATATAGTATAAATATACTATATATATATAGCGAGATACTTTTACGAAGCACTTCTTGAGTTGTGTACACTAAAGGTTTTGTGTTTCTCCACACGTTCGTGGACCTTGAGCGAAAGGCGACGGAACCCTGCCCAGCTTGGCTAGTGCAATATTTAGCGCACAGTTATTGCTGTTAGTACTCTGAGGAAACGGAGAAGAATATGAGATTTTCCGTTACACAAATATTTATTTTGCCAAGTTATTTAATTGAAGAAAATATTGGTGCCACACAGCACATACATTGTCGTTTTCTTTGTAACGGTTATTTAATATTATATAACTTTCACTTACTTACTTGCTTATTTATTTATTTGATTACAAATTGTGTTCTAGAAATAATTCAGCCATCTGTTGTAAAACTGTTTTCCTGCAAATATGCGCGTGAGATGTGAAAAAAATACATATATTTATGTAAATACGTGTAATTTCCCGCGCTTATTTAGGGAAAGAGAGTTTTATATGAATATCTTTACGTTCTGAACATTTAATAATTTCAGTGAAAATAGATCTAATGTTTTGAATTCAGTTTCTTGTGCTGTATCCTCCCAAAATGTTATAATGCAGGGATGATTTTCGAAGCAAAGAAAGAAGAAAGACAAAATATAAAAGACGTTTCAAGAAAAAATAAGCCTGGCGGACCTGATATTCAAACTGCCACCCTTTCAAACTGAATACCACACATGCGTTACTCATTCTACACAAAAATTCTCTTGTTGTTATTGTAAATATGAGCAAAGAATTATATATTTGAACTACATAAAAACTGCTTTACTAGTAAAATACACGAAAACTTTTGACACTATGAAAATCTTTTTCAGATGACATTTGTGTTTAAAAAGAGAATTAAACTATACAATACACTAGAAATATTAATATATTAACTGATGTTTAAAAACTACACTTGTATGCTTTATGAAATTTCAAAGGTTTTAATGAAATTTTATTGAAACAGTTCTGTTATAACGATATGAATAATGCTAATTGCAAGTGATTGTAGGCTAGGCCAATTTTTGTCATTACAGTCGTAAAGAGTTTAGTTTAGGGCAGAAAGTTATGAAATTATACCGACTGATTGCATGTTAGAAACTTATTCACACGAAACCGAATGTTTGGCGCTTTGGTCCTGTGGTGTAGTGCACTGTGCTCTATCCATAAAAAACTTCAAGAAGGTGTTTTAGGTGTCGTTTTCTGAGAAAGTCTTCTTTAAGTAGTATTGGAACAAAAATATTCAAATCAACAAAATTATGCAAATTTTTAATGAAAAACCGGCCTATTCAATATTTATACGCGCACTTTTCACTTTTTTATACAAGTGTTTTGGTAAATTCTCACGATTTTACTCAAAATTATGCAGAAACTACCATTTAAAAAAGTGTATATTGCATTGAAATATCTGATTTGAAGAATACATTTCGTAAAAAAACTAGTGTGTTTACAACAGCACACACTTTCTCGCATTATTTGTAATGTCTACGCAATACGACATGAACTGCAAAAGTGTTTCCAAGCAACAAAAATTCTTTTTCTCCGCGCTGGAATTCGAACTTAGATCCTTAGTGTTAGCATGTAATTCACGTTACCCGTACACCAGTAGCTCCAAAAGTAAACGCAACCTTCCCGGGGCTTTAAAACTTTTTAAATTTTGAAATTGAAATAACATTTGCAATTTTCTAAAATTAAAAGATTTTCATTAACATAAACTAGTGGCGCACAACAGCACTTATCTCCTCGCATTATTTGTGACAGCTAAGCAATATGTAATACGACAAGATTCTGCAAAAGTATTCCCATGCAGCAAACTAATTTTTTTCGCGCTGGGATTCAAACTCGGATTGTTAGTCAGCATGCCATTCGCGTTTCACCATCAACCTCACAGCAGTACTTAATATCGCTTTAAAAAAAGTTGAACATTTTCAATTGCAATTTGCGATTTCAACGCAAATTAGATCTCTGCTATTTAAAGTGTTCTTTACGTTTTATGAGGACAAAGTTTAATAAACAAATTAGAGTCATTTTTAAGGAAATGTTGATTTGGGGAATGCTTGGAACAAAATCCTTTATTGTGAATTTCATTGACAAGGTCCAATTTCAGATTAGACTGAAGTAAAACACTCAAACATTTTGACTCATTTAATGAGGTCAGTTAGCGGTTACTTTTAATTGATCTGAAAATTATGAAAAATAATATTAATAAAGCGTTGTTTTCATTAATTAGTTTATTGCCATGAAATCAGTTATAAAGAATTAATCTTTGAGCAGTTTCTCGCATACTCAGCAGACTGTCATGGGTGTCTTAACCTGATCTGTTTTTTTGTGCTGTTTTTCGTGACCCATTCTGTAATATTTAATTTTTTACTGCTTTGATATTAAAACTTGCTTAAATAAATAAACGTTCTATTTATAACGTTTAAATGCTGATGTGTTAAGGAATTACAAGATCTAGAGCTCTCAAGAATTGTATCTATAAATCGAATTAGATGTAGCATGTTTTTCATTGATACCGTGCCAAAGAGTTCTCTCTCTTATATAGCCAATGCGTTTCTGTTCCAGAGCTCGCAAAATGGTTTCAGAACGAATTATCGAAATGGGAAAATGGACCAACTCCGCCTGGACCTCGTGAAGGGCGACGTAAAAGGAGTGGAAACGGCGTTAAACGAAGGTATTGTATTGTGTCTAATTTTAAACCGCGAAGGGACGAAACGGTCCAAGCTCTTACATAAACAACAAGTTCGTAAACGTGCCTCAGAAGTCAGAAAAAGAACATAAACGGCGTAAAGGGCGTAAAACGTGAAAAAGTACACTATATTTCTGGAATATTTTACAGACAATACACCAGGAACATTTGGTGAAGAATATGATTTTGTTCCCGACTTCAAAAGGAGGATGTTACTAACCGATATTGCAAGGAGGTTATAAAATTCATCGTGTATATTTGTTATATTTGTTGATCCACTACTTGAAAAAATCAACCCCGCTTTAAATTATTCATCCAGATGAAATGTAGGATCCGCAAAGAGTACAGTAATCTCTCCGGTAAAATAATGAAGTGGTGCATAACTTTTAATCATGCAACTTCTAACCAGTTCCAAATTTGTATTATCGGATAATTTCTGAGAATTTGAAACAGATCTTTTATTTTTTGATAACAATTTGATGACTGATAAAACATTTTCAAAATTTTCTCAGAATTATTAGTTTTTTTCAGTTAAATTTATTTTTCAAATAAATTTAAGAAAAGGAAGTTCGGAAGAACATAATTTACTGAAGGGCTCCGAACACTGCTCTAACACGCCCATTTCCGTAATTTTAGTGTTTTATGACCAACTAAAGATTATTGTACGCATGAAATAGCCGCCTCCGGGGGGGCGTTGGCCTTACGATTCTTTGTGGCACTCAATTCATCGAGTTCGTGTCCAAAGGACTGTTCGTTTCCAACTGTACAAATGAAAACCCGATGTTAGCTGGAAATTAGAAACACTCGTACAAGCGCCTATTGCGATCTCTTAGAGGTTTTGAAAATGTTTCAAAATCTAAAATTGCCATTCCATTACATAATTAAACCAGCCAAAAATGAATTTAATCTCGTTTTACATAATTTTGCTCACTCGTTTTTGGAAGCATAATCTTTCGTCTTAATAAATTCATTTCAATCGTTGTATATCATCAAACCTATTTTATATTATATACTGTTTCTAATTGCTGGGTTTTGAATATGTAAAATTCAGTTCATAATTTCAGAACATAACAAGAGACAATGTGACAATTTGAGAAATGCTTGGCGAGAGCTTTGATCATAGTACGTAGTTAGTAAGGACTAAAGGGAATAAATACAATTAAAGCGTCCAGTGAGAAAGGGATGTAACCCTCAAAATCAAAAAAAATCCAGTTATTGATATTTTCAATATCCTATTTTCATTATCCTATTTTCATCTTTTATTTATTAAAACACATATATCTATCCCCTGCATATATGCATTCCCTGCGTTTGTGCATGTGTATAATCTTTTCTGATAGTACATGGATCTTTCAAAATCAATGACACCCCCAATTCATACAATTTCAGTGAGAGATGAAGCTAACCCACATACTCATATTGACTCACTGGTGATAAAACATCAGTAGTATTAATCACATCTCGTGATCAATCTGTATATCACAAGTATTGTACTAATAACATAGCAGATATTCTTTTGAATGTAATTATAGCATTAATAGATATTTGATGCTCAACAAATATTTGACATATCAACACAGGCTTCAGTGTTTTTCGTATTGCAGGAGTAGCGATCGGTAGCACATAATGAAGGCCTCTCCTATGATTCCGTGTGAGCGATTGAAATGTTGCGACTGCACTGTGTCTCACCGGGAGATCCTGGGGCTCACGTCTCCGCAGTGGCGGATTTTTTTTTTATCGCTAGTAGCTAGATAGCTAGTTCGAATTTAGCCGTTGCCTGGAGAATTATAGTAGTAGGCTGCTCTGATCAGTAGTTTTCCGTGGTTTCTTCCGATCTGTGCCAGGTGAAGACCGCGGCAGTAGCCTAACAAAGGGGCCACGGATCGCATGCGATCTTTCCTTCCTCATCCTCGTCCCCCCCCCCCCGCTCGCCCCGCGCGTACACTTACATAGAGACCAGTCTGAAGTTTCGAGCTTGTCCCGCTGTAGCGGTGCACCGCTGGGAGAGATTCGAGAAGGGAGAAGGCTGACGTGTCGGTCGGCACCGCAATGCCCGTTCCAGCGCGGGGACGAACATCCCTTATTTCCGCCATATAACATTCTCCACTTACGCAGCTAATGACTATATCAGTTAACGCGCATGGAACACAAATTAATCAATCAATGAATCAGTGTGTGTCAGTCAGCTCGCAGGCAAGTGTCAAGAACGTATTTGTGTTTTAACAAAATGCAGGAGTGTTGTAACCAGTAATTTACTCGAATTTTAATCCACCGAGTTTAACTCCTCTCTGTGCGTCTTACCGCTACAACAGGCAGCCGCTCAGCCAACAGGCACCAACTTGAGCCGACGCAATTTTCGCTAATTGAATAAGATCAACGAAAATGAGACCTGCGCCATTAAAGCGTCCCTTGTTTTATCCCTGGGAAACATTTAAGAAAAAAATGGAGCGGTTTCTGAGAAAGTGTTTTTTATTAATAACATTAATTTCAAGCAGAAATTACTCGACAAATACTTTTTTAATTGCACATGACCTTTATATTTCTTTCTCTTTTGGCCTTCTTCTTGTTGAATTTGTTGCGAATTCATAGACGCAATGCGTCTCCTAGCCTCTTGGTGGGAGGGGGGGGGGGGTTTGAGCGCTTCGCGATTTTGGAGTAGTCCTCCATTATTTTCGGCGTGGGAGTAATCCTCAGTTAATTCTTAAC
Source organism: Gryllus longicercus (assembly GCA_038098605.1). NCBI lineage: Eukaryota > Metazoa > Arthropoda > Insecta > Orthoptera > Gryllidae > Gryllus > Gryllus longicercus. Next base: position 193,911 of record JAZDUA010000902.1, on the reverse strand, counting down.
ATCGTCGGCCACGTCTCGTTCTCTAATGTCAAGAGGGCCGCCAGGGATGATCGCGTACACGTCTCTCTTATGCGCTCCTGCGCCACTACCCTGCGGAAGGAGTGAGAATTGGGGTAGGGTTTAGGACACTTCACAGGGGTTGGACTAGCCCTTTTGAAGCAGCCAAACTCGTTTTGTTGGAGCAAATTTCTCATGAGATTGTACGGAAATCGAACCCGGGTCTCATTGGTGAAAGGCGAGCGACGTCGCTCTGAGTCACCGAGACACCCTTTTTATCCAGCTGACAGACAGTTCCTCTTTACTTCCCGTTAGGGCGCATATTCGACCACACACTAGACACTAATACACTTGCGGGCTCCTCTGATCTGGGGTCGGCAGAACGTGAGACTCTCCGCGGCACATACATGACAGACAAGGGACAAGAAACCACGCCCAAGGCGGGACTCGAGCCCGCGACCCTTCGGACCGAAGGGCTGAGTCGGTACAAGCTCCTCAATCATGGAGGTCGACCACATGACCTTTCATAAAGAGTTAATTTTATAGACAGAGTTAACTAATTTGTTTACGGCAAAAATCTATAGTTTCTATTTTGTAGTTTTGAAAAGTTAACTTTTTGCCATTTAAAGCAAAAAATTCAGAGCGGTTGAGAAAATGTTTTTCTTAATAAATTTCATAAATTGAAGCACAGATTATGCAATAACGACTCATTTTCTCAAAAAATTGAACATGACCTTTTTAAAGAGCTAATTTTGTAGAACTGATTTTGTTTAATACAAAAGTATATTTTTTAAATGTTGTAATTATTAAATGATAAAATTTTCACCTTTCGAAATCTAGATATCGGAATAGTAGCAATTTTGAAAGAAGTGTAGAGAAATATGCGTGGTCAGACGGAAGAGCAGGCCTCTAGGCTTGAGTTTCGCCACTTAAAGTAAGACATCAATTCGCAGGTCATTCATAGATCGGGAATATCAATTTTGGAGAAAATAGGCGGAACGGTTTCGGTGCTAGCTTTGACTACAGACGGACAGCCACACGATTTGCCGGAAGGTCGAGTCAATCGATTTTTCGCAATTTAGGACGCACAAACGGTTTCTGATTACACCACGTGTTAGAGGAAGGTATCTTTCGTATATGGATACAATATTTATCCACTTTTACGTACCAGGGCGATAAAAGGTTTTCTCTCGAAAAATCGTCGTTTTCCGTCGCACTATAACAATACATTTTACCTTCTTACGAAGTAATGTAGAAAGTAAAAACCAGAACCCACTTGAGAAAGGTTGAAAGTGTTTGTGGGTTCACGCAAAGGAGAGTTCTCGGCGCTGCCCGTATCGCCCCTTTGGAGTAGATTGGGAGTCCATTGCCGATTATACATCGGGCTGAACATGCGTCAAATATGTTGGTATAATAAAGATGAAATTTGTTTTGATTTATTTTGTCAAAGAACAATAAAAACTGTATATGACGTATGGGGGAGTAGTGCAATTTGCGTACAATGTTTTTGAGCATCAGAATCTTTTCCCCACCTGCCGAATATTCACTGTTTTCCGAACACACGATTAGAATACTTTGTCCTCTTACGTAGTGAGATCGAGAAAGTAAATTATCGTTTTATACAAATAATTGATGATACAATCCAAACGTAAAACTCAATTTATCTTGTAATTTTAACATGTTGAAATGTCTTGCAGTATGATATATGCATTTGTAGGTGTCGCTGCTGATCATGTTCTTCGAGGCGATTGGGATCTACTCATGTACGCGAGCTCGTTGGGCCACAGCGACATAGTTCGTCTGTTACTTAAGAAAGGGTGCCAATCCAAATTCCTGTAAAGGTGAGTTATGATTTCAAGAAAATTTACCGCGGAACTGAATTGCTTTGTGACACTTGAGACGTTGCAGACGCACACAAAACGTTGAAACCTACACTATGTGATTAAAAAGCATCCGGACAACGTCGAAAATGGTGTTATGGTGTGGTCGTGCTTTTCATGACTGGGGCTTGCATCCTTTGTTGTTTTGTGTGGCATCACGGCGCAGGCCTACGTTGATGTTTTAAACACCTTCTTGCTTCCCACTGTAGAAGAGCAATTCGGGGATGGCGATTGCATACATTTTCAACACGTTCGAGCACCTGTTCCATACTGCACGGCCTGTGGCGGAGTGGTTACACGACAATAACATCCCTGTAATGGACTGGCCTGTACAGACTTCTGACGTGAATCCTATCAAGCACCTTTGGGATATTTTCGACCGCCGACTTCGTGCCAGGCCTCGTCGACCTACATCGATACCTCTCGTCAGTGCAACAGTCCGTGAATAATGGGCTGCCATCCCCCAAGAAACCTTCCAGCACCTGATTGAAAGTATTCCTGCGGTAGTGGATTCTCTTCATCAAGGCTAAGGGTCAACACCCTATTGAATTCCAGTATTACTGATGGAGGGCGCCACGAACTGGTAAGTCATTTTCAGCCACGTGTCCGGATACTTTTGATCACGTAGTGTAAGTGGTTTCATCGTGGCGGACTTGGTCTTTCTCGCAGTGATGGGTTGTTTTCTCTGGTTACTTCTCTTTGACTGTTAAGTAATATTCTCCAAAATAAATTAATTATTTACAGCAAGGTAGGAAGAAATTTAAGTTTCAACACTTCGTGAAGGCCTTTACACTCACTGGTTATGCAAGGTAGTATTAATTTTAATACGTTGTTTATGCCATCTACCCTGCAATTGCAGAAAAATGTCCACAACGCATTGAAGATGGATAACAGACTTTTTTATTGTCTTAGGCGATATAGTAAGGTTATGTGAATTGCAAATTCCAGTATAAATTCAAAATATTTTACTAACCCCTTTTGGGAATAGAAGGCATGGCCAACAAAAAAGTTTTCACGGGTGTTTAGGATGGGTCTGGGGCAGGACACTCTCGGGGATGTGAAAGTGGAGGTGATTTTGCAAACGCAGTACCGAATGCATGTTCTCTGACAACATCCATGTGAGATTATGCCGAGTGAAATTGTAATTCTATTGTAATTTGTCAACATGTTTGTCAATTGTAAAGTAAGCGCCCAAATAAATGTCATTCTCCCGTCTTGTGATGATGATGTGTCCTTTTGATGAGAGTTTTTGTGTGGATGTCCAACACATTGGTCACGTTGGAAAACCTCCTCTTAGGTTTAAAACATTCCCCTTGAGAAACAAATCTAATGGGAGTTTTCCAATGAGATTTGTCGCCCATGTCTATCTTCTAAATTAGTATTTGTTAGTGTTCTCAAACGGGAATGGCCTTGTAGATTGGCGAGCCAGGATGCACAGGCTTGTATTTGTTTGAACCTATTTTTATGGTTTGTGGGTGGACATGTCACAAATCTTTCACAAATATAAATTATGTGTGTGTGTGTGTGTGTGTGTGTGATGATACCCTTTAACTCCAGCGCTTGTATGCGCTTATTCTTAAGTTGGAGTCATTTTTGACTCCCGTATGAAACAATCACAAACAATCAAACTATACGAGGGTTGGGGAATAAGTCGTGGCAACTATTTTTTGTGAGGATATGACCCCGGGAGGAAAATGTGAAATATACTTATGAAAAGACAATGTATGAACAAAATGCATGGACATTTCACGATAAGTAAATATTGTGATTCTCATATTTATTCAGATATTTGAAATGACAGTAATGGTTTCATGTTCAAAAGTAGTTTAGCATATACGAGTTCACAACATTCCAAAAGCATTACATACCCGTTCTAAAGGCCCGATTGGGCATTACTGGATTACCGCACCTGCCACATAGGTCCGCACACTCATAGGCCGTCACGTGCGTTGTCTATCACTGATTACTGTGCGTCATTGCAGAAACTCTCCTGCCCATTTTGCGACTGTTCGGTATGAAAAGGGCATTATTCTCAAGAGTTCACATCATTTTCCCTGTGACATTCTCTGGAATTTCTCCTTGGAGAACGGCCATCTTGGTGTACGAGTATGAGGGCTTCTCGAAACGGGTTACATTTATTCGCGCGGCGGCAGTCAGACAACCGATTTCGCATTTCTCTCTGTGCTAATAGGAACACTCAGACATCTGTTCTTGTGAACACACATTAATGCAGCAATTGTTTCACCCAACAAATAAAATTGTCTGATCCGATAACATTTCCTTCAGAAAAAAATAGTTGTCATGACTTCCGCTCCAACCCCTCGCATTACTTTAAATAAATTTATTTTCAATACAATGAAGTTGCAATACATAGGCTTTGAATACTAGTATTAATTGTTCTACCATGTATTCTAAGAGTTATTTGAACTTAAATACAGTTGTTTGTATGCCAGAGTACTTTTTGGAGTATTGCTTCTGTAAGGAAACTTTAAAAAGTCTTCATAGCAAACAAATACAGTGCATGACAGTCTTGTTTATACAGGGAAAATGTTACAGGAAATTCATGGATTATTGCATAGAAAATACTCTGAATATTTTATTGAAGTATTTGCCTCCAGTGTATAACGAACTAGTGAAGGTACAGAATTTGCACAGTCTTTCTCGTATTAGTTTTCTATTTCCTTTGGTCTCGGCTAGCTATTCAAACTTGCCACTTACTCTTCCCTGCTGTCATCTATTACCACCCATAGAACATTTTTTTTAAATCTTAACTTTTCGGTTTTCTAATACTAGAACGGAAAAATTATTTTAAGAACAATAAAATCTTGTCGTAAGTGGATATTTTTAAAAAGAATTTGGAGTCGTTTTTAAGAAAATGGCGCTGAAGCGCTTTAGTAAATTCGAAATTCAAAGCACATTTTCACAGAATATTTTTGAGTTTTCAATAAACTTCATTGAAAATCTTTAACTCACAAATACAATAATTTTTACAAATTGCTGGAAATGTGCATATTTCTGGCGTGAGAGATCTTTCAAAAACATTACATTTGTGTAATTTTTGAAAACAAATTAAAAACCGTTATGAAATTTACGTCATGTTAAAGAATGCAATTAGCACCTATCCTTTCGAAATGTTTGAAGAAAAAATTTGTTGCCATTTTTGAGAAAATGACGTTTCAGTGTTTCTGCAATTGCGACATTTTGAGCTAGTTTTGACAGAAAACGGTTGAGCTTTCGAGAATATCACATTATTATTCTATATGACATTATTTAAAGCACATGTACTCATAAATATAATATTGTGAAAAAATTGCCGGTAATGTAAATATAAAGATGTGAGTGACAAGTTAAAAAAATACATTTATTAATTTTGGAAAAAAAAACAACAACAACAAAGAATAGGGCAATATGGCGTTTATAAAGTACATTTCGCACTATCCCTACCAAAAGTTTAAGCAATTTTTTTTTGTTTTTGTGTGAATCCTGTTTTTGTAAATTTTTAAAATTTGGTTGATTTGAAAAGGTTGATTTGAAGAAATGGGTTCACTCAAGACAGAAGCCTCAGTCATTAGAACAATTAAACACGTGTTGTGGCAGAAGAATGGGGAAAAACTGATGATATGAGGAGCATTGAATGCACAGATGGACGCAAAGCAGTTCTCAAAGCTAAAGACTTTGAACTAAATATTTTTATCTTCTGAATTCTTGAATATATTCTTTAATTTTTTGCAAAAACGACTATTGCACGGTAAGTCAGATTTTTGTTAAATTATTTATTTGTATGTTTTCAAAGAAAATTAAGTGTTTGTTGGCGAGTTTTGTTCCCTTAGAGTTATATAAAGAAGACAAACAAATAAAAATAAGACAAAACGTATAAAATAGTGTAAATATTTAATTTTTTGTTACAAAAAGGAAGTGTACAAAGAAAATTGTTACACATTGTATATCGTATACATCCGTACTGGTCCAGGAAAAACATTTACAACATTTCTTCCCATTATTTTCCCTCCACATTTCACTGGAGAACTGTCTCAGACTTAGGCATTTTCCCTCTAAAACCTGAATCTTGTCAATGTTTTCAATTGGAGATGTTACTTTTGTGCTAGAATTATCTACATCACCGAATAAAATCTTGTTTTCTGAAAGTCTTTTTTTTCTCCAATGAATTATTTGTCTATCACACTTTCGAAAGCTCCTCTTCAAAATGAGCTTCACCTTAGTTCACGTAATTCGGATCCACTGTGCGTAAACAAAATTTCTTCTCCCACAGTTTCTTCAATCTCATCAGAAAAGTCATCGTCCTTCAAAATTCGGATATTTCGTCTTCAGCTAAGATCTCAACTATAATCACAGTTACCGAATACCTCACTCACCAATGCACAAGCGTTTCTACCTACCTTGAGTCCAAATCACTCCCAGATTAGTAAGTCAAATGTCCTCAGCCAGTGATGCCAAAATGTGGTCGAGGCTTTCTACCTCTCCATTTCGGCCACCCCAGCCACGACGCCTAGCAAATCTGTCATTCTATCATATTCTCTCTTTGTCGTCGAGATTGGTGAGCCACGGCGACCAGCGACGATTTCAGCTATCGCACACTGTTATTATCCCTGTTTAGTGACTGTTCAAATCTTGTTTGTTCGAAATGAAAATGTCATTAAACAAACATTTCATTAAAAATATTAATATTGAAATCATTGTTAAACCTTAAAACACTTCAATAGGATGAATTATTTTATAAACATGATATTCTATTTTTAAGAATGTTACATTAATTAATTCAATTTATTAAATTAATGTATTAAATATTGAAGTTATTGTATATTTAAATTTAAAAGCACTGGAAGTGATTGTTTTATACTTCAGTTGTAGCGATCACGTATTATTGTCATTGGTCTGCCAGACGCTTCAGTCTTTAAATGACTACCTAACGTTTTTAAGTGCTTTTCTAACAATAATTATTCGTGTCTGTTGAGTGCCATGTCAGCGGTCCATTTCATCCTCTGTGATCTTCAATATCAGAGCTTGATATCTTGAGAATAACCCGTCGAATACGTTATTATTTTCAATTATGTATCTTGTATTGAGGTCCTCAAAGAGAATGGGAAGCTACTGTATGTAGCTCTGATTTTATGCCAACTGGAACCAAAATATACCTCGGTCTGACACTTCAGTTGTACTTGGTATAAAGAAAAACAGATTGTATAGACTGTAGGCAGATAGACTGTAGTTTGGTTCTTCAGATTTGAAATAATCTTAGAAGTCTCGTTTAAAGTTTCAGCACTGTTTGTTATAAATATAATCCGGCAGAAGAAATATAAGACTGAGCTTACGTTTTCCACTTCTTTCTGTATGTGACTAAAAACAGCCAACTTATTTGTATACAAGGAAGTCGATGACCCTGGCGGAGGACTTGGAGTGGATTAATTTACAGTTTGCGCCAGCTGTGATTTAAAATAAATAAAACATTTAAATAGTATAATATTTTTATGAATTAACGTTGTTCGTTAATTCGTGAAATAAGAGATAAGTGAATGGGCATTAATCATTCGAGACACCAAAGCTAAACGCAAAGGGCCGTGATGCGACAGAAGAAGAACAACATTGTAAATATAAATACAAATCTGCTGGTGAGCCATTTCGTTCTTTTTATGGAAACTAATGGCGAAAATTCCCTCAAATAAAATAACAGTCTTGGATATCCGGTACATTCACGTTTAACAACCAATAAAAAACCTTGAAAATTTGGTTATCATGTAGAGAATGTTATACATATTTCATTATTTTTGCAAACATTCATGGATTCTTCATTTTACTTTTTGCTCAGTACAGTAACTTTTGTGTAGCTAATGGTAACCTATCGGGATTAATGTATAGGGAGTAAGGGAATTGATGTTTTCGCGAGGGTTAACTACTAAGTCATTAGGTCCTGTTAGTGTAGTGAATGTTTTGTTCATGGAGGAAGCGGTGATTCCTTCCCATCTGCAACGAGAGTTCGCCTTCGACCTATCCGTTGGCTTGCGAAGTATTTGCCTCTCCAGGTATCACTCAACGGAGCACTCCCAGGGCCTGAGCAAGCTCCAAACCCCTAAGTGTTGACCTGACATGTGTGGTAGAGTAGTGCATGAAAATGTGTGTGTGTGTGTGTGTGTGTGTGAGTAAGGGCTCACGATAGAACAAGGAAGAGGCAGGAGAGATCGCGCGCGGTCTGTGGCCCATTTGTTGGGGGAATTGCTCCGGTATTCGCCTGGTACCGATCAAGAAACCACGGAAAGCTACCGATCAGAGCAGCTGGTCGCTAGAAGCTAGTGCTGAAATTCTGCCGTATTCGGTACTCAAATACTGGGATCTCCCGATTTGAAACGCTGGAAAGACAGCGGCAGACAACGGCTGCTGGCTCTGACCTAAACTCATCAGAATCAACTGACTCTTTGATTAGTAACATCATTATATTTAAAACCATTTTTAAAAGAAACGTTATTTAAAAAATGTTTTTTAGCGTTTTGTCGTTAAACTCATTCTCAAAATGTTCTAAACCACGCAAAAACACATTTTCATTGTTCATATTGATCAATTTTGAAACAATTCACTCGAAAAAAGAGTGTAAACATAGTTTTTTTATTCGTTGCGGGTTTTTACGGAAGGGTCTTTAGTCGTTTTAGGACATTGAACGTGTATGCGTTGGAGTAATCCTCCGTTAAACTATTTGTCGTTTGTCTCGTAGTGTCGCAGTCAGTCAATGCCGCTTATCCCTTCGGCAAGGGGCTAGGCGCCGTTAGTAACCGGAGCTCCCAGACGATCAACCATCCGGGAATCCGTGGTGTCGCGAATTGCTTAATTTACGTGACTTCATGGAGCATAGTTAAGCGTTTCAGCTAACGATGCGGGTTAGCAATATGCGAAAACATGCGAGTTATAAATAGTTCGAGAAAGTATGTGCTGCTAAGCACCACTAGTTTTGCTCCTTCTGGGCTTGAAAGTTCGACGATATCTAGTTTGTTCGTCGGGTTAAGACGTTGCAAAAGGCTCTGATGTGTCGGAGATGGTTCTCAGCACTTCTGCGTTACAACAGGATAACAGAGTGTACCTCCATTTGCAGGACATGGGTGTGGAGGCGCAACTTCCGATCGTGTGACAGTGTTTTCACACCGTGAGTGGCCAGTTCACTGTGGGCGGTGACAGTTCCGCTAGTGATTAGGGAGTTTGTGCACGCCACAGTGGGCAGTAATCAACTGCAATATTGAGTCTCTGCGCATGCGCCAACTCGAAATCGAACCCCGCCAGGCCCCTGCGTGGTAATCGATTATTCGGCCACTTTAAATGGAATTTGTTCCCGATAGTTTGGATTACTTGACTTTAACAACACCCATATACTATGAAGCACCTCTCTAGTATTCATTTATCACTACATCTGAATACTGAAGAGGGCTTCTGTAATATACTTTCATAAGGGGTATTCTAAATTTAGGTTTCTTAATCCTAGAACACTAATAGGTTGTAATTTTGAAGGTTAATCGTGAGTACAATGGGGTCAATGGGATTTTGAATCTTGTATTCAATGAAAGTGGGTTTCATTTTTTTTACATTGCGTGTTTCTTAACGTATGTAGTTTGTCAGTGTATCATGTCAATGTGTCAATCAAGTTGACACATTATTTGTATGAAGAAAGTATTATATGATTCTATAATATTACTAAATTAGTGAATACCGTGGTTTGCAAAATGAATTAGGAAAAAAAAAGATTTGATTTTCTCATCTTCATTCTGCTCCTGTTCCTCTAGTATTGAAAAAACATTTCATATTTAAGTCCACATATGTAAGCTGTACTATTTTACATAAGAATACTAGATTAATATGTAAACATGTGAGATCTGGGTAGAAAGTTTGACAGTAATTTTATTTACTATCAGATGGTATGTATACAAGTAATGAAAATTTACAAAGGTCCCAAATGAAGTTCACCAAACAGCTGATGACAATTTCACTGTAGCAGCACACACTGTTGCCTCAATTGGGAACTTCTTCCATTGCGACTTATACATTTCGACCTAAAAATGTATGAACCGAAATCGACGTCTTTCTCGATTACACCCGTTATTGTTATCGGTCTTGCTTTCGATTGCTTTAACGTTCGAGTGTGCACAAACTCTCTATTGTTGGGCTACATGGCTCGATAAGTCCCGCGAGATAATATCATGTCGATCCCAAAAAGGCAGCAACTTTGGTCAATCGACTGTGGGCTCGTTTGAATGTTTTGCGTAGACAGTTGTTATTTGCGGACGTGTGTTTTGCTGTAACGCTTTCTTGCAGGACAAACGTCAAACGAATGCTAAACGAGTTTTAACATAAATATTTTATTTCACATTTATCGGGTTTAATTTTAGTTTTGCCGTCAAACCATAGATTTTTGAAGCAATTTCAATTTCAATATTCATTAAGGGAGCTCAGAAGATCTATTAAAAAATGAAAAAAATAAGGGCAAAAGGAGCGCGGTTCTGTGCGTTTAAAAACAGAACACCCTACGATATTGCGACACCGCACCCCGGCGCTACAGAAATATAGACCCGGTCACTGAACAAATATAGCGATGAGCACGGAAAAGTGCTACGCCTCGCCACTGTTATTCGGTTAATACGAGTAATTGGCATGGCCGAACGTTTGATTGAGACGGGGATTAGCTTATCAGTTTGGGGTTGGCAGGTGGGGATTGGCTTGACAATTGCGATTAAGATAAGATTTAGAAGTTGAATTACTTGTTCTATTTACGGTGGTGATTTTGAAATTTTTATTTTACGAGTTTTCGTTTCAAAATAATTGTTCGAAAGGTTTTGCGGTTAGGTTTAGATATGGGTGGGGGCATGTAAGAGTTGTTTGGTTGATTGCATTAGTGTTTTGCCTTAGAATAGTTGTACAGTTCCTGCTTGGTTAGCTCTTGTAGAAGTCTGTAGCAGAGCAGCATGCGTGTGAAAATGAAGGCTCCTGCGTGCAGAATGGCGGGGCGGGGCGGGGCGGGGAGGCGGAGGCTGAGGGCGCGGTGCGCGCTGCGCTGCTTGCAGACAAGTTCACGCCGCTGATGACGGCGTGCGCGTCGCGGCGCGAGGAGGCGCGGCTGCTGGCGTGCGCGCGCCTGCTGCTGCAGCACGGCGCGCTCGTCGACGCGCAGGACCGCTTCGGGCTGACGGCGCTCATGTACGCGGCGCGCGAGGGCCACGCGGACGTGGTGGCCTTGCTGCTGAGCGCCGGCGCCGACCTGCAGCTGCGCGACGCGCGCGGCTGGACGGTGCGTGGCCCGGCCCCGACGCCGGCGATGGCATGCATTTCAACACTCGCGCTCAAAAGTTCCAAAGTTGAAGAAATTCGACGTTGGTGTATGTGCTGCTCGTACACGAGAGGGAATTCCACTCAATCAGGCTTTCAAAGGATTCCTTGAGAAGCACGCAAAGATGTTAGAGCCCGATGAAAGTACTAATAGAAAAAACTTCGTGGAGCTTGCTTACCAAGGAATCAAAGAGAAATTGACTGACTGTGAAGCGGGAGTCATGTTGGATGAAACCTCGGACTAAATGGAACGATACAATTTGAACATTTTATTTCTTCCCTATCAGAGAAGAAAGATAGTCCCATGTTGTTTAAATGTATGAACTTGGGAGGACTCCCCATTCCAGTTCCTCCCTATACACTAAGCAAAAACTATAGCACTAAGCAAAATGCTTTAGTGCAGGGCCGCACTCAAGGGAGAGTGGCTTACAAGGTTTCACCCTCCCCCCAAAAGCGGAGGACGCGTATTTACAAATACTTTTTTTCTCTATTTTTTGTGTAGTACGTTACAAACATGATCGTAATCAAAGTCCACGTCAGGATGAGAATAATGGTCTAAGAGTTCGACTGAAAGTTAAAGTCTGAATCCGAACAGAGTGAGCATCTCATATTTGAACGGATTAGCGAAACCTGATCTTCTGTCTGCTCCTTACTAATTCTAGTTTTCGCGAGACCTCGGTTCTCCCTCTCTTGTACATCCCGGTGCAGCGACAAGCCCGCACGTGTGAGCCTTGTACTTGTGCATAATTTATACCCTAGAGAATTCTCAACTCTCGAACTGTGAAGTTTGCTCGTATTGGCATATGATTATCTGGGAAGCACTTGTTTCTGCACTAAACTAAAATGCTCAAATCGTATCGTTCCATTTAGTTAGACGTATCATCCAACATGATTCCCACTTCACAATCAGTCAATTTATCGTTGATTTCTTGGTAAACTGGCTCCATGTAGTTTTTACTTTCTCGCCTTATGAATTCTTCGTAAGAAGAGAAAGTTATGTAATCGTGCGCCAGAAAAGGTCGAAATTTCGCCAGAAACAACCTTATTTTTGTTAGTCCTCTCATCTCTTTGCGTATTTTTCAAGAAATCCTTTGAAAGCCTGATGGTTTACTTTATTGAGTGGAATTCCCTCTTGTGTAAGAGCAGCACATAAATCAATGTTAAATTTCTTCAAATTTTGAATTTTTGATAAACACTATCCAAATGCATTCCATTTCAGCTCCATCTGTTTCTTCAGAATCTTGTTTGAATTTCTAAGTCAGAGTAATAAATTGGGATCTGGTCACCTTCGGCATGGCAAAAAATACTCACGGTTAGTAACAAACTTGCACGACCGACCACCAGACTTTTCATTCCCGAGAAAATAAGATGGGAGTGAGAGAAAGAGGATTTACGCTCACACAATATTATTTTCCATTGTTTCAGTTGTGCTTTCAGCCTCACGTTTACTGGAAGTAAAATAGTAGAATGAAACACACAAGCTGCATCTCTTTATAAATGATAAAATGCACACTAGAAGAATATTGAAAAGCTACAGTATAAGAAAAAGGGGATAATGGGTACCGTTGAGAAAAAAAGAATAAATGTACCAAAAAGGAGAAAAATGTGCTACAAAAATGCCTCCTTTCTCTACCAAAGGGAAAATCTCGCACTATGGTACTGCCTAAAAATTTTAGTCCTAGTTATATAACTAAAAATATAATTTAAATTCAGCGTAATTTAAAAATGCTTTATAAGAAACCATCAAATCAGTTTAATATTACACTTACAGCCAAACGCAGTAAAACCTGTTCCGTTCCTGTTTAGTATTTTGTCAAATTTTAAAAATATTCCTCAAATATTATTCTGTTCGGAAGATATTAAATCAACATCGCCGTTTAAAAATATGTTTTCTATATAATGGTAAATAACACGTTTTGTTTTCTAGTTTGTACCTTTTCATTTTTCGAGATATTGACACAACTTTGTTTTTATTTCGAAGTATTCTATATATTTCTTCCGCCATTATAAAATTCTTGGAGATACGAATACATTGTTAATATTCACAGTAGATATTAACAGTGGGAAAAGTAATTTCCACAGTTCCTCAAAACCATGCATTCCGCGCCACTCCGCAACTACTTTCCAGAAGGCAAAACGTCTGTCCTTCGCTGGCGCTCCGCTCTGTACTCTCGAAAATTGAATACATTTACTGATCAATCAATTAAAATGATCAGAATGCAAAAAATCACACTTTTCGTGGACCTCTTGGTATGTAGTAGAATGTAATTTCGGTCTTTGTTTAATTAAATTAATTTACCGTATTGTTAGTTCAGTAGTCTCAGTTGACTTCACATGAAGCTGTAATGATAGCTAAATGTGTGGCTCATGAGGCGTTCCGCGCCAAACAGGAGGTGAAGACACATCGCAAGAGATTCTGTCGCGCGCACGCCGCTGTTTACAGAATGCGGTGCAGAAATGCGAAAGAAAAGTTTTCCTCATCCCCGAGGCCACCCGTAGAATAATTATCGTTTTATAGTATAGTTTTGTTATGTGAAGCTCATTCAATGGTGCTAATGGGATAATAGACCTTTGTAGGAAAATTTCAACAACAAAATTAAATTATAATAAAATTTATAAGAATGGAAATATATTTTGTTAGAATAGGAACTTGCAAACGTACAAAGTTTCTTTAATAAGCTGTTTCCCTACACCGTATTCTGGGGTAGGTAGTGGCCGTGGCCCAAAAGAATATCCGACAAGAAGATTTGGGACCACACCTTTTTTGTTATTTAATTTTCATTTTTAAAAGATTTTTTCACGTACCACGCCTGAGGATTAAAGAACCAGGCAACTGTAGTATTGCCAAACATTTCTCAAGCTGATGGTCCTTATAATCCGCATATTTCCGACTTCAGAAAATTTTTTGTATTTGTGTACTATAACCGTTAGATTACTGCAAAAGCAAGAGATAATCACAATTGTTGAAGTTTTAAATATAAAAATAAAACTATTAACGCATTAAAAAGATAAAAAAGAAAGTTTTGGGGTACTTGACCTCTCTGTGAGAGTAGGTCCAAGGAGCCAGGTTTTTTAGATTATGTACTCACAATAAGAAAATCTGAAAAAAATGGGGAAGACGTTCTACTATTGACGAATTTACCATAGCCGTTCTATTAACAAATATACCATTACCAAAATGTGAACTGATCCTTTGATCAACTCTCTTGAAATCCAGTGTAGAGATAAATGTTTGCAGGGCTCGAATTCGGCCAATTTCGACCCCAGACAGTTAATAGAGTGCTGTGACTTACTGGTGTACCACCGAATTATGCTAAACGTGTTTTATGTTGCACTGTGTTGCCATCGCACGGAAGCAACTGCAAACTAATTGGTCAATAAAATGTATAAGCGACTACAACCGTTGAAAACATTTTTTTGCGTGGGTCCAAGTAGTACCTTAAAGGTCCAAGTAGCCCGTGATGACGGTACTTCCTTATATATGTTGTATTGGCAGAATCCACGCATTATGGGTCCTTGATACCGAACAATTGGTTAACGTCAAAACATTTGCCCGTGCGTCCACCTATCGTCTCTAGAAAACACTAGCGCCTAATTTGCTCTTAAAATATTCTCCAAATTTCATATTTCCAGATCAATCTAACCGATCTCGACGTCCTGCAAAAATGAAACGTATATTTTTATTCTGTTGGGTACACTATATGAAGCATCAATTTTGAAAATTTTCTCGGATAGAGCAAAGTAAACAGGTCCGATTTTAGTTAAAGTATCTACATTTTCGAAAATTGCAAAAGTTGATTTTTTTGGAAGAATTTTGTCAATGCTGTGGGCAATACTCCTCGTTTTATGTACTTAAAACAGAAGTACTCGAAAATTAGAGCTGCAAAAATTAAAGAAGAAATATTTGTGGGTCCTCAAATATGATCATGAAAGCATGATGAATTGATTGAGGAACTATTGTATCCACTCGAGAAAGCAGCTTGGCAAGCATTCAAAAATGTTGCGTTTATAGGGGGGTGAATCGAAAAGCGGGAAATTACCAAGATATTGTCAACTGTCCCATCGCATCTTTTAAAAGTTTTGGTTATAATATGTATGTACTTATATGTACAGTTACTACACTCGCACCTAGATTTCTTCCCAGAAAATCTCGCCACTGCGAGTAATGAACACGGAGAACACATTCATCAGATTTTTGCTCTGGAAAAAAATATCAAGGCAAATGGAAACTTACTAAGCTGCCGATTCTTGTTGGCCCATTAAGAGGGATGTTCCACAGAAGATATATAGCAGAAAATTGTCATTTACTACTTTCTACGTCAGTCAGAATGTTTGAATATTGTGTAGTTAAGAGTGCAAAAAGTATTGAAATGTTTGAAATTATAAATGTCTCTCTCTCTCTCTCTCTCTCAGAAACGGAAGGTGATGGGGAAAAACCGATATCATACATTTGAATGCAGGAGAAAAATACTATCAGAATCACATATTTTTCTTCCTGAGACAAAACAGTTTAATTTTTTCCCTAGTAAATTTGTTTAATTTGTTAATTTTTATAGATCATTTGATTATCATTTGTATTTTTTTGAATATAAACCAGTGGTTTCAAGATTAGTTAAGTACAAGTTAAGTTAGTGTATTCTGCCACCAAGTTCTCACACTTAATTGCAGAATTATTAATAATCTAAAATCTAAAAATCTAAAATTTGATAGATCTCTAACGACACTTAGTTACATATTAACTGTTTTTTTTCATAGTCAGTGCTTAATAGTTTAGGATTGGACATCATTTTGTATTCTTCGATAGTTTGAAACTGTATTGCTGTGTACTTTAAGAGTTCAAAGTTTCTAAACATGAAGAAAAGCAATCTATGTTTGATTAGCCCATGTTCATTGATTAGCCCACGGCCACGTTCTACGGAAGATGCCGTAAAGTTTTAACTTGTCAAAATATTATTAGGGCTTGCAAACTGTGCGTTTTAAATGGCAAGAGTGAACATCAGTAATCTAAGCCCAAAATTGACGATCCCAGATAAATATAACAAGATACATATTGAACATGAGTTGCATTGGAGATTCGTCTTTAGAGAATTCAATGCAAAGAAAGTGTTTGTTGGTTGAGTTGAGTCAATTTCTTTAAGAAAGAAATCTTCGGGCTGCCTGTAAACTGAGGTCAGTCACACGAATATCAAATTGTTTTTGGTGATGAAAGAAACAAAGAAAGAAGAAAAGGAAACAAAGGAAGAATTATACAATATTATAACACTTCGCATTTTGACGCAACTGATAATCGTTTTGTCATTTCAAGAAAGTCTCAAATGTTCTGTGAAACGATTTAATTTGCGATAGCATGTTGCGGAATGCCTTTAAACTTCCTTAGTTGTAACAGCCTTGATGACTTAAAGTTGGATACAGCAGTGATTTAATGCTTTCGTCCACAGAATGGAATGATCTTGTTTGTATTGAATAGAACCATCTATGTGGCTGTAGGGCCTTCATATGCGTTCCTAAAAAATACGTTAAAATAAAATTTACATTTCCTGCTTGTCAGGGTCAAAGCAAATATGGAAGCCACTGCACGGTAGACCAGTTCCCTGCAGGTGTTTTATAGTGACGACCTCACAAAACATATCCCGGAAAATGGTCTACATTGGCCGTGATGTTCCATTATCTATCGAATTATTTGAAGCACTAAAATTTTGTATTTATATGTTCTTATATTATGTCTGACTGGATATTATATATATATATATATATATATATATATATATATATATATATATATATGTGTGTGTGTGTGTGTGTGTGTGTGTGTGTGTGTGTGTGTGTGTGTGTGTCTGTGTCTGTGTAATTTTTTCTTCGATAATTGCTTCCAAAATTCAGGTGCGTCTTTTACTCGAAATTAATATAAAAATGTTGAGTGTTTGATGTAATGAATCCCGCTAGATTTAAAAATGGCAGTATATTGGTTCCCGCGGGAAACGTATCTCTATCTGGCAACATTGGATTCAACTGGCAGCAGCAGCGCACAGATGCGGCACATGAGTTGCGGGGATTCACAAGCTTGCGAACCCCGTCTCTCTCCCACCCCACCACCACAACCCCAGAAACCGGTTTTTTTAACTATGGTTTTTGGCCTAGCTTTTCAATCTAATAATAAAAATGGTATTTTTTTAAAATTAAGGTGGCTCTTAAATTTTAAGCTGGTATTAAATTTTAAATTAAATTAGGGTGGATCTTATAGTCCGTAAAATATGTATTAATTGTTCAACAAATATTGTCCGTTTAATTCCAAATTACATACAACAGAGTCTAATTTTATACTTAAGTTACAACTAAAATTCTAAAACATGAAATATTTTATTCCTTTCTCATGATCTATCCATTGCTGATGAGAAAAATGTGAAGTTCCATTTAAGAAATCAAAGACGATTAAATTTCTCGAAAACTAACAATAATATAGACAATTTCTCTACGGCGTGTTACTTGTCCGATGATTCCGCATTGTTCATCGAAAACTGCATTTTGATACGTGGGGCGTGTGACTCCCTTCAAGAATTTTTTCAGTATCAATAAAATTTTGCTACTAAACGTGCAAAAAAATATCGCTTCTCTTGCACTGGTATGCAGTTACATGATTGGAGGTCATTTCCAAAATATTAGAACATAAGTTTTTCGATGCAAATGTACAGGCGATTTGTATTGACGGGTCATGATAAGGAAGAAATCAGCAAATTTCCGCGAGCGTTGATGCCAATACTAAGCATTCGTATAAGCAAAGAGCTACACTTCTTTTTTGTTATAAATTAATGTATACTATTGTTGTGTAATTTTTATTTGTTTGTTAATATTATTTGTGTTTTTTTCGCTAACTTATCAGGTATTTCGTTTTCAACAGTACCCCCGTGTAAAAGTATTTATTGAAAATGCATTTGTTTTTGAATTCAAAGTTCACGTAATTCTTTTCTAAATTAATATACTCGTAAGGCATGCCATGATATGAAACAATAGATTGTTAGGCATTTTTGTGTCACATGAAATAAGTAATTACGAATATAAAATGTACTGTTAATTCAGTAACAACAAATTTATTGATTTTCATTATTCACAATGTTAATTTTAGTTTATTACCACGTCCTCTACTATTGCCTTCCCAATCCCATCTGTTGAATATCATGCATTTTGCAATGAAATTACGTTAGTTTTTAATTTAGTTCGAATGACTTAATGAAACATCGACAACAGCGCATCGTGTGTTTCGCGAAGTAAGAAAATGTTAGTGAGGTCTTTTATGAAGTGACCTTGAATCCATTTCTTTATCCACCAGTCGGGCTTTCCTGGTATAGTTTTAAAGTTTATTTTTAGTCGCATCAATGGCATGGTTACTAGAGACATTCTGTTACAATTTCAATACAGCGGTAGAAAAATATAACAGTATGATTTCCAACCATCTTACAGTAGTAACAATGATTCAATACAGCAGTTTCAATTCATATCAAACCATTGGACAGAAATATATTAATGGCTACACAACATTTAATTATTTTTGCTCCCAGCGTTGTAATTTTTTGTGGGTGGCTAATGAATCAAAACTAATTATAGATTTATGAAGGTTGCTGGATTTATAATTTTTCCAGTTATGATTTCATTGGTTTTGCATTTCTTCTACAAAAATTTTGAAAAATCTTCAATTCTACATGATAAGTTATGTACATTTGTGATCATTTGAGGATCAATTAAAGTATTTCCTTTATTGACGCTTCTAGTTACGAATACAGGTTCAATTTGAGAGGGGATACATTCTACGACTAAATTTATTCCTTTTCTATTATTCTGAAAATATTCTTTCACAATAACAGTGTTTATTTTTGTTTTAGTACTCGTAATCCAGTTAATTGAAGATAATTAGCTTGACTAATATTAGGAGAATAAAACTGGAGGATGGATTTAAGTACTGACATTAAGGCATAGAATTTTACAGTTTTATGACAGGCATATTTCTAAAACTGGTACTTGATAGTTTTATCAGGCATGCATACTATGACTTCTTTACCGATTTCATTGGTACTGCTATGTATGGAAACTACAGAATAGTTGGAGTAATTTGTGTCAATAAAAGTCGAGAACTTGCTGAGATTTTTGTAAGTTGATAGGTTTTTCTTTTAGCAGCTTTAACTGCCTAATGATTTTATGCCTAATGCTCAGCAGCTGCTTGTTCCTTCAATATCTGAAATTTTTTTTGTGCCCAAAAATCAAAATGTA
This sequence comes from Gryllus longicercus, assembly GCA_038098605.1. Classification (NCBI taxonomy): domain Eukaryota; kingdom Metazoa; phylum Arthropoda; class Insecta; order Orthoptera; family Gryllidae; genus Gryllus; species Gryllus longicercus. The sequence continues at coordinate 174,460 of JAZDUA010000902.1, read as the reverse complement.
AAAATTATTTCAAAGATTTATTGACAGTTTTAAGTAAATACGTGAGTCATTTTTCTGGAAGTGACAGGGACGTGAACATGTGTTGCATTTACGACATAAAATAATTGGCTATCGATAAAATCATGACAAAATATGTTCGCATTACTAATCTGAACCATAGAATACAAATATACTAGAGTGCGCACTAGGCTGCACAGAAGGCCCGGCCAGGTATCAACATCTCTCGCACCCGTGTCACGTGACTTTGTGATACATGGGAGGCAAACAAGAACACCCATCTACTCTATTTGCTAGTACATGAAAAATTCAGATTTTTGTCACACGCAACTGTGCACTCCACTAAACCTGTTTTACAAGTACAATTACATAGGACTACAAATAAAGAATATTCTCATTTGTAAAATGAAATGACTCCATGGAAAACATTAATAAAAGTTTCTGATACTACTCTGCTGGACATTCTGTTATTGATGAGTCATTTATATATAGCAAGTTATCAAAATGCAATTTCAAGGATTTGAAGAGGAAAAACGGGCCTTAATTTTCATAGAATTTATTAATAAAAATAAAGTACAATTTTACTTGCAAACACAACTTACATCACCAGTGAATACGCTAGTATTACTACTCTTTAAATAAAATCAGATTAATTATTACTTATTGACTTAATACTATTTTTTTATAAACTTGTGTTCGTTCTCTTCCAATGTGTTTAGCCTTATTTCAATATATTTAAATAATATTAACTTAATTAAATATGTCATATGATTAATTATAACCTCTGACCAATACTGTGGTATGTTAAATTGTTATAAGGTTTTCTGACGATGAAATTTTCCTTCTGAACCTCATATTCCGTGACCGTCACTGCACCATCTTTTTTTGTCTGTTCACAAATTTGTTTACAAGTTTTCTTTAATGCTTGTCTGGCTTTTAATGGAGGGTCCCTATCTTCGTCAATGAAATCACCAATATAACATTGAAATAAATAAAGAAATAAAAATGTTATTGTAACATAATCAACACAAACATAAAATATTAACATAAAATTAAATGGTTATCGCACTTCTTTAAAAAAGAAAGAGGGCATTTGAAATTAGACTTCATCAATTAGATAATTTCACACTTGACGATCTACTTTGAAATAATTTACACCAAGGAACTCAGCGAGGAGACTATTTCATGTTTTATGGGGAATCCTATCGTTGAGTGAATATTTGTTAATTTGCACACACCACAAATGACGCTTTCTGCTTGTAGAAATTATTTCATTTGATGATGCGCTTTCTTCATTTACACTTCTTTCACAGTGCAACTGATCTGAACAAGGTATAGCTGAAGAAGCCTTTGAACTCGGTTGTGTCGCTGAAACTACAGCAGTCAAATGTATCAGAAAATAAAGCATTTCTCATTTTTCATTACAATACTATACAGAAAATATTTCAATATTTCTGTAAACTTTTCTCTATCAAAACAGTTTTCTTCAAAATATTTTGAACAAACTTTTGAAAATTTTGTAGGAGTAAAATTATCTATTTATTTACGTCAAAAACAGTTAAAAACTGTGTGTGACGTCCTATGGGGAGAAGTTAATTTGAAGTTACAATTATGTCCAGAAGCAAAACAAGGGGCCATTTCAGCATTTGCTCGAGGATCAGGGAAACTGGACGAAAAACTGATCGAAATGGGGGCCTCTCCTAAGTTTTGCACCCACACTTCTTGCTTTCTTGCTTCATCGTTAAGAAAACTACAAATATGCAAAACAATCATCCATGATAATCCAAAAATGTATGAATCAATATCGAAATCTTTATAATTTTAGCACAACTAAAAAGGTATCAGAAAATATGAATACAAATTAATAACCTATGAAACGTCATTCTTTCTCTTTTCACGTACTTCTCGTTGCAGCCAAAACAACAGAAATACAGAACCATTATTCTTTATAAAATATCTCTTAACACACTTTAAATACGTGTGGATTGGAGGCTGTCAACTAATCCATAAAGTCCCAAAATAATTGCGCTGTAGCACCAGAAATAACAAACACTGTTCGAGCAGCCGATGTCCCAAAGTCTAGTGACTTCCCACCACCACATGTTGAAACCTGCCCAGTGGGCTCATGCGCACTCTAGTTGTATCTCTCCTCTATGTTCTCAACATAATTTTAAGTTGTTATTTTTTCGCCCGATTCCGTTTTTTATTGATGAGTGATTCTCCAGTCGTAAGCTGCGAAGGTCATTAGTCCCGTAAGTGCAGTGCATGTTTTCCCTCATGAGATGGCAATGATCTTCCCCCACTGGATGGTGAGATCTGGGGCCGACTAACCTCGGCTAACGTGGTTTCCCTAAATCAGATATCTCCCACCAGCGGGGCACCGCACCGGCCGGGCCAAGCTCTAAGATCCCGAGCGGTCTTCCGGTTCGTGAAGTAGTGTAGTTCAAGTAAGTGAGTGTGTTTAAGTAAGGGGTGAGGATATGACCAGGAAGAGGTAGGAAAGATCGCGCGCGGTCTGTGGCCCGTTTGTTAGGGCACTCCTCCAACATTCGCCTGGTGTTGATTGGAGAAACCACGGAAAACTAACGATCGGAGACCAGCCCGCCGCTAGAATTCCACTGCAGACTATGATCGAATTTGATCTAGCTATCGTCGAAATTCCTGCCACCTTCTTCACTCGAATCCTAGGGCCTGCTGGTCAGAGACTCGGAGTGAGTGTGTGTACGCGAACGTGCATGTGGGAAGGTTCTGAGCACGAGCGTGATTGCTCTCAATTTGCTCCTTGGTGCCACGAATCTTTTGCGCGGCCGGGATTCGAAATAGCGGAGACTCAATTGAAATTGTTACCACCAGATATTTTTTTACAAATGTTGTCTTAATGCAACCCGCACTGCATTCACATGTGAAGGCGGAGCGATGTTTATAACGGAAGGGGGAGTGGCGTTGGGCGAAGCGGAACGAGATGAAGCAGATCGGAGCGGAAGACGGTGTAGCGAAGATATAAAGGAAATTCTCTCCAATTTTTCCAAAAGGTCAGTTTCTGGGTCAATGAAACCCAGCTCCATAAGATTTTTCGTCCAGTTTGTGTGATCCTTTGAGCAAATTCTGAGATCCACCTTTGATTGGCTTCTGCACACAAATGTAACCTCACTGTCTGTGTACGATTTCTGGAGCTCTTAGGGAATGTAAATATTCAAATAATCATTTACTTTCTCCCTGAAGAAGATCGATTCCTTCACGTAGAACATTAGGTTTATTAGCCAAAGCCTCTAGCTGATTCGGCTTTGCAAATAGTTTTTATTACACCGGAGCGACTATTTTCATACCAAGCTTTGCCGAAAATGCTCGTTGGTACCTGTTATTATTCTTCAACTTAATATGTATATGAGTTAGAACTGGGCTCCGAAACTCAAGGAATCGTGCACAGATATCACTTCAACCTATAGTGCGTCAGACATTTTAAAACTCTTGATGTTGAAATAAAAATAAAATAAGAATTGTTTAATTTGAAAAGAAATTTTATTTATTGTTCCTAAAATTGAGGAAAATAATTGTGGAAATCTAATATTATATCGTTTAATATTATTTTTTAATTATTTTAATATAGTATCAGTTTCAAGTACTCTTTTGTCAATTTTCACATAAATTACTACGTACACCACCACTGAATCCCTGCATAACATTGTTCTTCTATCCTTCTGAGTACTGGGTGGTGTGCAAGCTCACTCCAAACGTAGACTTTTAAAAATATTTATATGGGAAAACGAAAACTGCGTCTTATTATTTTTTAATTATAGCCATTATCTTCCGAAGTTTCCGGACTTCTTGAAAAATGCTGCAGCTTGTATAGTGTTTTTCTTTTTTCTATACTTAGTGGATTACATATCTGCTTAAAGAAGCCGATGGTCAGATAAACATGATAGCCTAATAGTTTGTACATGATTAATACTACAGGCAGCATTTTATACCTGACCGTGAGAGATAGTGGGGGCAAGAGACTGAACTTGCTGCGGCTCACTCAACATGTTACTAGAATACCATTACACCTATAACAAGTTTTTTAAGTTCTATTACAATTCGTAACAACTTTCTGTTTGTTACAGCCTCCTACTGTCGTTGAACGTTTTTTTAGTAATCCTCCCTTGTTTGAGTCAGTTATCGTCAGTCGTAGTGAGTCATTGCCTTTTATTCTTTCGATCAGGGGCTCGGCGCCATTTGGTTCCTGGACATTCACCTAACCAGGAACCCGCGATGTCTCAAATTTGCTTAACCTCCGCGACTTTACGGAGCGTAGGTAAGGAGTTTGGCTGACGACCCTGGATAGATTAGGAAAAGCTGCCGATCCTATTTTTAGACGAGCTCTTGCCCGAGTTTATAAACACTCCAAAAGTACTGAGTCTCAAGCGAATCTTTGTCGAATAAGACGTATGGGCTTATAAGAATAAATGCACTGACGTCGAGGTAACCGACTGAGAGATACTGGGTTTCCGAAAGGAGAATTCTAAGTCAGGTGCTCTGATCGGTGACTTCCGGTAGTTTCTCCTATAAATATAACGCGAATGCTGGAGCAGTGCCCTAAAAACAGGCAATTGACCGTGCGCAACCTTTCCTTCATCTTCTTTGTCCTATATTTTCCCCTTAAATACGCATGCACACACTTACATGCACTACACTACCTTACATGCTGGGAACTTAGAGCTTTAACCGAGTGGGACAGTTTCCTGCTTGGGGAGATACCAGCCGAGTATTACCCCGCAATCCGGCGTGCAATTCGGCGCCAGACCTCACCATCCTGCGTGAAAAGAACATTGCCACATCCCGGAATAAACCATTCACTAATTTAACGAGACTAATGACAATAGTGGTGGCCATACGCGGAACCATCAATCAATCTGGGCTCCCAAGAGATACCGGTAAAATCGCATATAAATGATACGTTTGGGAATGCCTTTTTGAGAGAATATAGTTTTTCAGAACCCATTGGTTTTATTATATCATTTACTTGAGATCAAATATAGCTGCCAACAAATCTATTCTAATTATCCGGAGGGCCAGAAGGGATGTACAGGTGTGTCAGATTTTATATTAAAAACGTCGGCGGCATGTAGGGGCAGGCTCCAAGATAGTCTATTTTTGCGAATAAACAAGTAGAAATTTCCTATAAGGAAGTTATATATGTTACATTTTCACCTTATTAGTTGGTAGATACCTCTTGTATTGGCCTTCGGAAAATACAAGACATTTCAGACTTGTCCAGAACGTGACCTGCCAAACTCCTACGTACGATGGGTTGCTTACTCAGTAGGGGAATGCAAAAAATGGAACTTCTTTAAACAAGATTTCCCACGTGTTCATAGGGAATGTAATTCGTCCCCTCCACATGTCCTAGAAGATTGTAACATTTATTGTGAGACCCCCCCTACAATGTCGAAAGTGCAGTACAGATATTGAAATTATGAAATTGACTTCCTGAGTCAAGGTACAATTACTGTGCCATCAATATGAACAAAAATGGTTATAAATGTATGTCCTTTGGCACAACAGCTCTTCACGATCTAAGGTTTATCAACAGCGTCCCGGTCTTGCGTCCATAGTTTATTATTATTAATGTTATTATTATTATTATTATTATTGAGTATATTATGTGATTATGTGATTATTAAGGATCACCGCTATGATTGAGATTTCATGCAATATGTCTAAAAGGCTGACTGGAGTTTGTTTCCTTAACTTTAAGTACAAAGTTTAAAGTTATGTATCTTTGGAATATGATACTGCAGCCTTTTACTCGCTTGAGAATAATAATTACTTATTTACTTACATTATTATTTTTTACTGTAATAATATTCTTTTTAAATAATTCCATCACCGTCTCATTCTCTTTCTTCTTAATTTTTCAAACACGTTTTTCATTCATTACAAAAACTGGCGGTGATACAGAATAACACAGAATTTCCCGTATTAGTTTTCTATTTCCTATTGTCTTGACTAACTATTCGAACTTGCCACATTCTCTTGCCTGCTGCCGTCGTCACCCAAAGTACATTTTTTTAAAATTTTCTTAATTTTTCGGTTTCATAATAGTAGAAAGTAAATATTATTTTAAGAACAGTAAAACCTCGCCCTAAATGGCAATTTTCTTTGAAAGATTTGGAGCTGTTTTTAAGCAAAATGCGCTTTATCCCTACTGTAAATTCAAAATTTGAAGCTCTTTTTCACAAAAACTTTTTGAGTTTCCGAAAAACTTCATTTGAAGTCATTTTAAGTACATTAACTCACAAATATAACAGTGTTTACAAATTGCTAGAAATGTGCATATCAACGGCGTGAGAAATCTTTCTAAAAATGTACATTTGTGTAATTTTTGAAAAAAAAACAAACAAAAAAATACTTGGAAATTAACTTTACGTCATATTAAAGACTGAAATTCGTTCGAAATGCTCGAAGAAAAAAATTGGAGCCGTTTTTGAAGAAATGTGATTTGAGCGTTTCTGAAAATGCAGAGTTCTGAGATAGTTTTCATAGAAAACGGTAGAGTTTTCGAGAAAATGTATGTGACATTATTTATAGCACATGTACTCATAAATATAATAATGTAAACAGATTGCCGCGAATACAATTATTAACGATATACGGGGCAAGTCAAAAAAATACATTTTTGTAATTTTTGAAAAAACAAAACAATAGGGCAATATGACGTATATACCCCTACCAAAAGTTTAAAGAAGAAATTGGAGCCGTTTTAAAGAAAATCTTGTTTTTGTATTTTTTTCAATTGCACAGATTGCATGCCATTTTGCGCGAAAACTACTACAATTTTCAAAAAAATGTGCATGTCCTTAATGAAAAAGCTCACTATGGAGAATAAATTTAATTTGAAGGAAAAATCTCCATCTTCAATTAAGTGGTTGTAGGAAGACACCGAAAAAAATATTACTTTTGAAATTTTCGAAAATTTAGAGTTAATCGGACCTATGCCACCTTTATAAGTGTATTTTACTCTATTCTTACAAGAAATTTAAAGAAACAATTTGGAGCCGTTTTTGAGAAAATTTTGAAAATGTCCGGAAGGCTTCATGTATAGTACCCCAAATTTGAAAGAATGGTTTTCAAAATCTCAAAGATTCGACTCGAGCCAGAACGACACGGGTTTCTTCAATTTGGAAAAAAATCCTAGGCATAGTTTAAACGCTAGTAGTGTTCACAGACACCAGACGAATGTATGGAAGGACAGACGGACGGGCGAACAGGCGGACGTCTAAAAAAACAACACTTTTTCGGTATCAAGGGACCCCAAAACGTTTGTTTCCGTCGAAATCTCGAAATCGATTACACGCAGCACTGCATAACTTTCCCTATACTACGTATATTACTCCGTATGTACGTACGTATACGGGAAAGTAAAAATGGGAGACCACTAGTTTTAAGTAGTCCATACATAATTAGTACTTCCGCTTTAAAAATTGATTGTACTTTAAAAAATTACATATACCCAAACTGAAATTTGGGAATTTGATGAGAAACACCCAAATATATTTTGTTATATTCACTGATTGTCAGGTGGTAACCAGAAGTCCACAGACGTTGACCACGATTAACGTTACTATGTGTAACGGTCGTAGTAACGTCGGTAAATTACGATGCTATCATCGGCGAAGCAATAAATTGACCCATTATTCTTCTAAATATGAAATTCAGTAGGTCGTTAATCAGGAATAAGTCCCAGAACTGTTCCGTTAGCTAATTTTATAGATATGCGCATGAGTTCACTAATTTAGTATTTTATTGTCATTTTCTTAAATTTTGTGAGAAGGGAAAGTTGTGTGATGGTGCGCTTGAAAACGGCGAATTTTCGTCAGAAAAACTCTTCTTGACGGTTACGAATTACGTTACCAGCGCTTGTTTACTGCCTCCTAGCCCCTCAGATTGCGGCCGCAAAAACTATTGTTGACGATGTTCTTCTGGAATGCCTTGGAAGTCGCGCAAGTTTTGAGCATTCTCTCTATATCGCTCTTTATTCCCGGTCAGAATCAGTGACACCTAGCTAGCTATTTTATTACGGAGATGCACCAATGCCCTCTAGCCAGTAGTTTTAGTATTTCTGTCTTTGAACTCGTAGGGACAATAAGTAGCATCGTTGTTTGTGTCCAGGACAAAAGGGAACAGTTTTTGTTGATAAACGGTCTTGTAACTTGAGCTTACAAAATGCATCCAATCTCAAAATGTGAGTCGTGATGTACCTGTTCACTACTCTTATTTGTCTTCCGACTCCTTTGTATGAGGACGGTTCTTCTGTATCTGCTTCTTGTCAAACGTTTTCGGATCTGGTGATGCCTTGCTACAGCGTGGCGCTCCAACCTTCGGATATGTGACCATGTTGATCAATGTCCAGACTTCTCTATCCTTTGTGAACTCCTTTGTCACCAGCGATTCCGTATCCACTTGAAAATCAACAGCACACTGGATAAACTGCAAATCTACACTAATATTATGTGCAGCATTGAATAGAACAGTTTTTAATCTCACGTACTTCCATACATTCGTCCTCTACTCCTTTATATGCCTTCCTACTTTCTTTGGGTTGGGCCTTTCACACTGTCCGTATGCGTCCAATTCTCTCGCATTTGAAACACTTAGCTTTCAGGAATTCCTTTCTGCCGTTTGCGGTAAAAGATCCTGGGAGCGACTTCAGTCTGCTACTCTCCTTACTATCACCACCTTCGCTGCACCTTTCGCTGTCCTTGTCTCTGGGTCCTGGTACTTCTGTATCTTTCCTGACTTGCATCGTTGCAACGATTCGACCCGACTCCATCTGTTGTGCCGTTGACATCGTCACATCATGAACTGATGACAAATTACATTTTTCATCTAACGATGCATTATTCCTTTGTTGCGCTTCATACCGGTCTTTTTTGCGGGTGTGTGCCACCACCATGTCCATACAGAGGCTCCTTACATACAATTTGTCACATTTGCACTAGAAACCGTAGTCGCCAGCGGTACTATATACCCTATTTAAAGAAACGGCCCTTCCAATTTAAATTAAAATACAGCACACAAAGAAACAATAAAGCATGGTGACAAGATAAATTATTTTAATGAGGATAATGCTTCGGATGTCGGTCTCCGAAGCCCATGGAAGCCTTTTCGCCCTGGCCGGAACGTTTCGTCACAGGTTTGACCTGGTAATAAAAAAATCGCCAAGGGGGCGAGCCATGTGGTCAACGGAACTGTCGACCTCGGCAATTCGTCCAGCCTTCTCAATTCCAGGGAGGAAAAGGTGGTAAAATGAACCGGTCTGGCAGTCCAAATTCATTGAGTGGCAGCGCCGATATCCTGTCAAAGGTGGTTGACAGTCCAGGGGCTATGCCAAGATCTACCGTTTGTGCCCTCAAAACGTTGAGTATCAGGTCCTCAGGCGAGCTTCTTATCTCGTTGATTGACCACAGGAGTTTAATTGAACTCTGTAACACATCTATTAGTTGAGATACAGAATATTGTTGCTAGTAGATGCTGAGAAGGTCTTAACCCCTGAGGAAGTCTAGGGAACCCAAAGCGTTCTATATTGTCTTGGAACAACTTAGTCCCATGTCTCTAAGTGGGAAGAGTGTGTGTTGTAACCAGGCATATTGAAAATAGTATTGTCATAATACACGTTTTATTACTGCAAATTACTTCGTTACCACAAAAGAGTTATTTTCGCAAAACGCCTGACCTTTCCGCGTGTCTGTTCGTCCATCCTGATTTTTCCTAAAACTTCGAAAATTGAAAAAGTTAAATTTTTCGCACCTGTTCTATATCTTGAATCTAGAAGCTAGATGTTTGTTTCTTAATTTGCTCCAAAAAATTAGATTATTAAAATCATTTTTGTACATTTAAAAAAAATGTTTCGTGTAATTTTGAGTTGCATCGTGACAAAATCACATCACATTATGATTTTTTGTAGGTTTTGCAACACAAGTCGTAAATATCAGTAGCGTAGAGGAATCATTCTTGTTGCTAGAGCATACTGGAAGCTAGAGATTTATTTCTTAATATACTCCACAAAATTAGATCATTAAAATCATTTTTCTACCTTTAAAAAAATGTTTCGTGTCATTTTGAGTTGCATCGTGACAATGTGTTAAAATCACACCACATTAAGAATTTTGAAGGTTTTGCAACACTGGTCGTAAATATCAGTAGAGCAGAGGTATCCCTGTTGTTTTGTGAATCTAGCCGGTCAAATATTTTTTGGGAGTTGGTAATACTTTTGTAGGTTAAACTGTTAGTAGGCCTAATATAACGTAACCGTTGCCAATAAAACGAATAAGTGTATGCTGTTTTAGAACTTTAAGTTATAGCTTCCAATTCAAACCCATTTGCAGTTATACGACAAAAAAGAGTACATTAGTAGCATATTGTTGAATATGTACGTTTTGATTTCAGGCACTCTTCTGGGCAATAAACAGCGAGAGAAAAGCTGTCACGATACTGTTGCTCCAAGCTGAGTCAGCTCTGTATTGCAAGAACCCTCCGGAATTACCCAGTGGATTTTCTCTTTTGGATTCACAGGTAAAATAATACATAGAAAAATAGGCAATAATTTGGTATTTTTAACTCTTTCTTGTGTATGTAATGAAATTAACGTCAGTATCATTAAACAGTATTTAAACAGTATTTACATTTTATTATTTATCATTTAAACAGTATTTTAAAAATAATACCGCAACTAAAAGTGCCATATTTTGACAGAAAAACTGGTTTGGATTCACCCTGATACCTAAAAAGTGTACTTTCTTGCTCCCTTAAGAAGTACACTACTTTCTCGAATACGTAGTGGTCAGAATCCATGTTTTGTAGATGTCATGATACCACCGAAAAATTGATTTGAAGAATTCTGTTTGTCCGTCTGTGAACAGTGAATACTAACACTTAAACCATACCCTGGAATTTCACCAAAAGGGTTATCTCCCAAAGTTTTCTCGAGAACGGCGCCACAATTTTTTTGTGGCACTGTAGTGCCTCTGACCGGGGGAACCCAGCGTTCAAGTTCCGACGGTGGAAGGATTTTCGACGCTAACTACATAGCTAGGCCGAAGTCAGCTGCTGGTTGTGTCGGGAATTCTAGCTATTCTTGTCGGTAGTTTTCTGCGGTTACCCCGATCAACACCAGGCGAATGCCTGAGCAGAACCCTAACAAACGGCCCACGGATCTTTCCATCGTCTTCCTTGTCCTATCCTCACCAGTTTCACACACACACACACACACACACATTTACATGCACTACACATGTCGAGGGACCTGTACGTGCTGTTGTAGAATAAATAATTTCATTTATGTTCACTTCAAAGATATAATGTGTCCTGTAAATATAATTTTTTTAATTCTTTAATTATTGTTAATTGTTTATATAGACGGAACGAGACATGGGACTCACTTTTCCCTGGAAAAATTCAGACAAGAAAATGAAGAATGGCATGGCTAACGGGACAAACAAAGGTGTAGAGGAAAAGTAAGTACTTCATTGTTTTAATAACTGCTTTTTTATTTGCTTACCCACTACGTAGATACACAGTAAAAAGAATGTAGTGTAATGCATCAACAAAAATGGCGATTTTTCGACACAAAAACTCGCATTGTAGTTCCCTAATTTTGTGGATAAGCTAAGTGGATAATTCTTGGTTCTTAATTAAATAAGAGTAGTATTAATTTTCATAACAGAATCGCTGCCGCTAAGTACATTTATCAATCAAATACAAACATCCGCCGTTAGATGGATGTAAATCCGCTGAATTCGTCCCAATAAGAAAAATTCAACATTCCAAGCGGGAAATGTGAATTTGCATTAAAATGATGATAGTTTTTGGGGATAGTGCCCCTATGAAATGCTTGATTAGTTTTATTTTTTTTTTGTTTGTGAACATTGTAATCTAATATATAAAACAATGTTTGTCGGTCCGTACTTAATGCACTGCCGTATCGTTCATCTGATTGCGGTAAAACTTTGTCAACTGATTGCTTGCACTTGCGGCATGTGCGTAGTACAATTATTCTAACTCCAGTAGATGGCACTGCAGCGCAAGATGGCGCTTTAGTTAACTCCAAATTTAAATGCAATTCCCAATCCATCTGAGCTTCATTGTTGCTGGGCGTTGTCGTGTAACGTGTGGTGAGGTCGAGGAGGACAGGAGGAGCAGGCTGCGCAAGTTGAGAGGAGAGAGACAAATAGAGACAAAGAGAGAGGGAGAAAGAGAGACAGGGAAAAAGTGAGAGATGGAAAAAGTGAGAGATGGAAAAAGAGAGAGGGAAAAGAGACAGAGTGAAAAGAGAGACAGGGGGAAAAAGAAAGGCAGAGAGTGGGGGGAAAAGAGAGTTGGGGAAAAGAGAGGCAGTGGGAGAAAAGAAAGGGAAAGAGTGGGGGGAAAGAGCGGCAGAGAATGGTGGAAATGAGAGAGAGGAAAGAAAAAGAAGAGAAGAGAGAAAGAAAGGGAAAAAGAGAAACAGTGGAGGGAAAGAGAGAGAGAAAGGGAAAAAGAGAAACAGTGGAGAGAAAGAGACAGAGCGGGGAAAAGAAACAGAGTGGAAAGAGAGTGCGGACAATGAAAGACGGAAAAACAGCGGGGGAAAAGAGAGGGAAAATTAGAGGGGAAAGAGAGAGGGGGAGAGGGATATTTCCCCAATTATTCTTCTGCGGCAGCAGCGCGCCGTGTACCAGCTAGTTAATAATAATATTTGTGTCAAAACATACTTTTCGTAATAATGAGTTGTATCTTAATATTTAAAAATTAGTTACGACTATTCGTATGACTTTAGCAAATATGACTAATACTTTAAGTGATAAAATAATTTCTCCACTTTCCCATTTTACCTCTCCTTGATCCTCTTAAATATTCGCACTTAAAAAGATGCGAGACCACAGCAATGCTTACAAAGCATGCTTATTCCCTACTGCTTAACGAAAAATGCTGTCAGTGAAACCGTACTTCCAAAAGATGACTAATTTTAAATGGCGTGTCCTAAAATTAACTCTAAGTTCTGCCAATGTAATATATATTGCATACTCATGTTTTGCAAGGAAAAGACGCTATGACTTCAAGGACACACCCTATACAAGAGGTCTAAAAACTATCATTACTCACTTCTCAAAGTAAATTTGAACGAATTTACAAATTATTAATGCATTTCCGCCCGTTGTAAGTATCCCGCGAAATCGATTTTTATCTCGCGAGATAGAACTGTTTTCCAGCCCCAAAAGCGGAATTCCGCCCAATCTGGCAACCCTGGTAGCTAGGAGGCCGATGTAGGACCTCGAATGTTAAGAGTCCCTTGTGCCAAACCAGCCTCGATATCCGTTACAGCTTCATTTTAAAAAACGCCATAACTAACACTATTCCAATATCTCTACGGTATATTACTTGCCCCATGATGCAGTACTGTTGAGCATAAACTGTAATTCTGTATCGTAAACTGTTTAAATGTTATCTTGGAGGGACATCCGGTATTTTGGAATTGAAATTATCAGAAGTATGTACAAGGAGCGTTCCGAAAGTAATGCAATTATTATTTTTTAAATTAATTTATTGAACATATTTTCACAAACACTTAAAATTCTTCAAAATACTGTCCTTGGGCCTCTTCACATTTTTTCCAGCGACTCTGCCATGAACGGTAGGCGCCCTGGAAGGCGTTTTTGGGGACCTCTCGCAAGGTCTTCGTCACGGCTGATTGGATCTCTTCTATGGACGAAAAACGGGCTCCTTTCAGGGCCGCCTTAACCCGAGGGACCAAAAAGAAGTCTGCTGGGGCGAGGTCAGGACTGTAGGGAGGATGGGAAGCGTTGGCACCCGATGTTTGACCAGGAACTCTCGGACTCGTAGCGCGTTATGGCAAGGCGCGTTGTCGTGATGGAGTTGCCAGGTAGTGGAGATGTCTTTTCTCGTCCTGACGACCCTTTTTCGGAATCTTTCCAGCACATCCACGCAGTAGGCAGCGTTCACTGTTTATCCTTGAGGAACGAACTCCTTATGGATCACTCCTTTGCTGTCGAAAAAGACATTGTTGTCGGTTTTGCTGGTTGACGGACGCCCAGAACGTTGTTCATCGTGAACCTCTTCCTGGCCCTCCTTAAAAGCCTTTAACCACCTCGAAACTTGAGAGTAGGACAGAGCAGAGTCCCCATAAGCCTCACGAATCATCTTGTAAGTCTCCTCAAGAGACTTTTTTAGTTTAGCACAAAACTTAATCGCGTACCGTTGCTCGGTCGTCGATTCCATTTCTATCCGTGACACGGTCGGCGCGCAGAGATTCACGATAACTGACGTCCTGCCGCTTGCACAGCTTGCAGAGCACTGAGGCCGGTTTCATAGCAAAGCTAATCGTCCCCCCCACCTACTGCAAGTGGTCCGATTCCACTCCGACCAATAGGAGCGACGCGGGAAATTCAATTGCATTACTTTCGGAACGCTCCTTGTATGTCACGGAACGTTAAAGTGATAATTGAATTAACCCATTTTTGAGTAGGAGATATAATAAAGAACTTATGTTAGTGTTCTTCTTCCAGGCTATATACTATTCTCAAAATTATTGGAGGTCTCGACGCCCATCTGAGAAGTCACTATGTGAGCCTAGACACACTGCGAAGCTCTCTACACGAACTAGCTGTGAGCCGACCTTCGACAATTTGGCCTCTCACATCTCGACAGCTGCCGATCATGACTCGCCGAGCACTCTGTACCACGGAACGCCTGTTTCAGCAAATGCGTTTTCTGAACCGAGTGACTGAAAAGGTAAGAATCCGAGTCTTGTGGTAAGAACTCGATAATGACATAAATCCTGGAATAAATTTCTGAAGGAAATTAAAAAAAACTTATTATCAGGCCGAAACGTGCCCTATACTTCACCAATAAAGTTCCAACATTATATTTATCATTTGTTGCTTAAGATATGGTATAGATCTATTCGAGTCAATCTATTTGAGTCACGAGTTGACAAAACAACGAGACTCGCTAGAGGACTAAAAATTAATCTGCTTTCATCTTTCATTATCAGTGTCCATTTAAAAAGGGTTATCAAATGTTGTTCATTCACATATTAAAGCCTTTTCTCCTTTGTGGAGAATTAATTATGAGATGATGTTCCTACCCTGAAGAGCTTATAAGCGAAACAAAGCTGTAAAATATATCATTTTACTAAATTTTATTGCTCCAGCTTTACAAGAAACGTAATTATGACTATTGGAGTATGTTCTTAACAGCTATATTATCCTGAAAATTGCATAACACAGCCTATTTTGATTTGATTTATTTTGTCACTAAACAGTAAAAACTGTACCAATACTTTCCCTTAATAACATTTATATTTCCCGTTTTTTTCTATATTAGTTCACACATTTCTAAGATGAACCAATGGAATGAACAATACGTCTATGAATTTTTAACATTTATGAAATTCATATGTTTTTGTCTGTATGCATTTGACTACATTAGTGGAAAAAGAGTTTTTCACGTACCCTAGCTACAAAACGTTTCGGAGATATGATCGTCATTTTGCCTTTATTTTACCCTCAAAAACAAAGAAATACCGGTTAGGTTCCAGGGACAGAGATAAATTGAAATTTCCTTGACCTGTGTCATTGACGTAAATGTCCCTGCTCTGTGACAAAAATATCGGAGAGAGACGCTGGGAGAGGCAAATAAAAATGAATCCATGTTAATTGTCTGCTAAAACCAAAATCTCCGTCGTCTTTCCCAAACCACACTTTTGCCCCCAGGCACCTGCCTGCTGAGGTCCAAGAAGGTGCCGACGAAAGCAACAGCCATGGCTCTCCAGCTTTAGTCACGACGAGCCAATCGTCAGAAGCTCGTACATATTAAAAACGCTTGTACATATGAAAAATGTTGTTTCGGTGAATGACGACTTCCAATACATACTTAATAGATTTTTACAATAATAAATCTGAAAATGCGCTAAAATGGACACAAGAGTCCAAAATTGCCAGAAATTGACCAGTAGCAATCTTGAAAGAACTTGGAGAATATGTCAAAGACTTTTGCATATGGCAAATTAAATGTATGTAAATGGATAGATTTCTCAAAACTCCACGACTCCAATATAAAATTCATTATGTGCATCTCACGCCAATGGCATTTCCTTATTTGTACAACTTTTCAGTAATTTGAAAGTCTGGGTACAATGAGATGTGTTGCTCAAGACTTCGGCCACATCTCAGGCATGCAGTTTATTTGAAGTACAAAACCGCTATAAAACCGTTCTTTTTAACATTTATTAATTATATTATTGATTTATTACGGAACCAGATTTAAACGTCTCTTAACGTACAATATGTTGTTTCTTTTTTGCAAACAAATTCGTATCAGTGAAGCGAACTTTTCTAATGTGGGCGGACAGTACTTTTATATATACTGGAAGAAAGAGTGTGAGGCTTAAAGAACGAACACTACGGGTCCACATGCTCAATCGACAATGAATCTAAAAGATAAGTGAATAATGTCCTATCATAACAGCAATGTATTTCTATTCTCTGTTATATTCATACATCAAAGCTATCATGTAAGTTAAAGCAAATCTACGAACTGTGTATAATTTCGGTTTTGGAAACAAAATATTATTAATTACGTCACTTTCTCTTAAAATATCTAAATATTACTCACCGAGTGCTTTAATTGGGACTCTTCGTGCATCAAAATTTTCACAAAAAAAGTATGGTCGTTTTCCTAGGTTTTTAATTTTCTAATTCAATATTCGTATTCTGATAAGCATAGTTTTCTTCCCAAATGTTTCTTTCTATTCGTGAATAGAAAGATCTTGAATTAGTATATAGACTGAGGTGACAAAAGTGATGGGGTTGCAATATGTAAATATAGATGGAAATAGCGACACGTACAACAGGTATAAAAGGGCAGTGCTTTGGCAGAGCTTTCAGTTTTACTCAAGTCATTCATGTGGAAAGGTTTCAGACTTGATTATGGGCTCACAACGGAAATTAACTTACTTTAAACGCGGAATGGTGGTTGGAGTTAGACGGATGGGACATTCCATTTCGGAAAGTGTTTGGAAATTCAATATTCCGAGATTCACAGTGTGAAGACCGTGCTAGAAATACCTAATTTCATGCATAACCTCTCACCATGGACATCGTAGTGGCCAACGACCTTCACGTCATGACCGAGAGCTCCGCGTTTTGCCTAGAGTAATTAGAGCTAACAGACAAGCATCACTGGGTAAAATAGCAGCAGAAATCAATGTGGGACTTACGACGAACGTATCCCTTAGGACAATGCGGCGAAATTTGGCTTTAAAGAGCCGTGGGAGCATAAGTCCAACTCGAGAGCCTTTGCCAACAGCACGATATCACCCGCAGCGCCTCTCCTGGGCTCGTGACCGTATTGATTGTATCTTAGACGATCTAGTGATGTCGGGCGCGACAACTGCTAAGGTCATTAGTCCCGTAAGCCCGTAGTCCCGTAGTTCATATTTTCATTGCGGGATTTGGCGGTGATTGTTATTCTCCACATCTTATACTTTTTTGAAAAGATGATTTATTCACTAAAGTCTCGGCCTACTTGGACCGCCATATATACAAACAGAAACACTTTAAATAGTAAACCGCCAAAGCGTGCGACAGCGTTACGGTTCCGAGCTCAAACTAAAAAAGTTGCCATCTGGCTTAAGCTACGGTGGAAGCTCCTCTGACTCTTATATACATGAAGGCTCCTGTGAGCGGTTTCCCGCGGCTCTTCCCCATTGTGGGCTCTCCAGCGCTAAGGCCCAGCAGCGGGCGCCGCGTACTTTCCGAGCGTACCCCCTGGAATCTGCTCCTCCTAGGCGCGCCGAGCCAAGCACAGCGCGCGATGTCGGCGCTCCGTGCCGCGAGGTCAGCGCGGGGTTTTCAAATTCCCAGTCGCACATTACAGATATATTTTCTCCCGCTGGATGGCGAGATCCGGCGCCGATCTACGTCGGCTTGCGGGTTAGATCCAGATCCCAAAATTGGTTTTTCCCACCAGTGCCACCGCCCCAGCCGGGACAAGCTCTAAGCTTCCGACTGGTCTCCAAGCATGTGCAGTAGTGTAGTGCATGTGAGTGTAGATGTGTAAGTAACGAGTGAGGAAATGACACCGAAGAGGAAGGAAAGATTGCGTGCGGACCGTAGCCGGTATGTTGAATTGAAGCCTTATTTTACGTGGCGAGACTCAAGCCATGAGGCCTGCTCTTCCGTCTGACCACGCAAATTTCGCTACGCTCCTTTCACCAACTAGCAAAGAAAGGAGGTATTTCTTGGACGAGAAACAGGCGATTTCAAGTTAGCTCAGAGACGTCATTTAGGCTTGAGGATCTTTTACATGCAAGTAAATCTACTAACATGAGACAGCCGGCTTTACTTCCCCTCCGAAGGAAGGCGGTCGAAGATTTTTTTCGCCCTTAAAAATCCACGACGTCGATCGGGTTTGAACCCGCCAGCTTGGGTACGCTAACCGTTACACCATCGCCGCACACTGCCCCGGAGTTCGCCTAGTGTTGATCAGAGAAACCACGGAAAACTGCCGGTTAGAGCAGGTAACCGCTAGACTTCTCCTCGAGACAGTGCCTGAATGCGGTGTAGCTGACAAATTAGTGTCGAAAATCCTGCCACCGTCGGGACTCAAACCCTCGAACCTCGCGATCAGACGCACTGCGGTGATATCAGTTGATGCTCTGAGCCACCTTTGCAGGTCCTAGACGACAGGAAAACCGTGGCTTGGTCAAATGAGTCCAGATCTCGAAATTTAATGTGTTTAAATTTTCCTCATTAAATTATTTACTCGACATATCCACGTAATTTCAAAGCACTCTGTTGTGCTGCGTAAACTCTACAGTGCTGCCCACTGTAGTAATGATTTTGTTCATTATTATTTAATCGCTTGCCTTCCATTAAACTGTATTCATTGTAAGTAATACATTTATATGGTCATGCAGTACTCCAACGCTTACTTTGTGGAAGGTTTGAAAATACAAAGTAAGATTAATTTCTGGTCTTGTTAGACGTATAACCATTGTATTACAAATATTTTCAACTGAAACATACATTGAACTCTGTCAAAGAGGAAGAATCGATATTACTTCGCCCTCTAACATAAATATACGAAACTTTATTTGCAGACCCTGATTTGATTCTCTCGCACTGCACTAGGAGCCTGCAAGATAAAAACTGAATTTGGGAGTTGTTTAGTTCATTATAAGGAGAGGCATGCCCACTAAAGTTGCCTATTTAAACCTCTATTTTGCTAAGTGTTCTAGGTCTTATACACTGTTTACGGTCTTTCGCTCCAATACACACAGAACAACATACATAGATAACCATTTTTCGCCAGTACTACGTATATTACTCTTCATATATGTACGTATACGAGAAATTAAAAATACCAAGTTTGCATACTACGTAATAAAAAGAAGAATGAAAATAACGTTCGATATGCGAGGGGTGATTTTTCATTTTCATGAACGAGCAGTGATTTATTTTTAAGTCAAAATGTTATGGGTAATTTAAACGCTATTGCAGACAATTTATGCAGTGCAATTGGAGATATAAAGTGCAGGAGAATTTCATTTGAACTTTGGGTAACTAATGTTTTGTAACTTTTTCTTCTCCCTGTTTCCAGGTTGTAGAACATAATGAAGTAACTTCTGCTGACTTTATGGTGCAAAAGAAAACCTCCCCTTTTCAAGCGTGGATGACTTTCCTGATTACTTCGACAGTGGTGTCGTTTGCACTCTGGCAAATGCGTGCACCCGGCACCACGTCCACCACATATTCACTGTCAGGATCCTAGATGTTCTGGAGACATTTGGTAAGAAACGTTTGTGTGTAGAAGGAACTCGCGTTCCCATTATTGAAACAGTTGAATTATTTCTCATGCTCCCGAATTGTATTGAAATAGTAATTTCATTGAGTGTTTTGAAACGATGTTAACATGGTAGATATTACTACATACGCAAATATTAAAAACGCCGTCCCATCCAGTACGGCTAGGTATTCTCTGAGAGTTTACTCTGTTAAAAAATAAAATGGTTGGTATGTGGAGTCTATTTATTAAATAAATCAGCCTGTTTTTTCAATAACACCGATGTATGTATATACATTTACTATGACACAACAGATCTTTACGAGATAAGGCCCACCAGCAACGCCCCACCCTTGCGGCCATGGGTTGAGGGATACGTGTGGTTAGCACATAGCCATCCCTATCCTGTATTTCTGGTATTTTCAACCTGAGAAGCGAGCCTTCTAATCGTCACGCAGCAACAGATATTAGGACATTGCAAGGAAAGCGTACAATTAACTTTTGCTCCAACTGGGAATCGAACTCGGGGTTGCGTCGTGGTTAGCGAGCACGCTAACCATGAAGCCACCGAAAGTCTATCTTAGGAACATTATCATGCATATGTTAAAATAGACAGAGGTGTATCTAGGTAAGCTAGCTCTCGTGGCAATCTTTTAATTGTTGTCCCTCTCGGGATACTTTAAATTATGGTTTTTGTTTTGACTAGTTGAAACAGACTCATATATACGCCTGTAAACATTTATTTTACATAAAATTTACGGCTGTTTTATAAAATAGCGTACTAAGTGACAACAGTTGGTTTCTTCGTTACATTATAAAAACGTCCTATTAAAAAGTGTATTCATTCCAACCTTTTCTGCCTTAAGAGATACTTTTACTAATCAAAAAATATTTCTCATTCAACGTTTTTCATGAAGTAGAATGCTGAAGGCTGTTCGTTGACAATTGTAACCATATCACGAGCCATACTTGCAGTGCCAGGATACACCACTGAAAATGAACATTTGATGTAACATTTTTGTGCAAAGAATTGTTTTATTTTTCAGTGTTATGGTAGCTACACCAGTCAAGTTTTCCAAGAAACCGCTGTTGATCGCCCTGTGACAAGACTGGCAGAATCTACAGAATACATATGTGATACAAATATTCAAAAATCATAATCATGTATTGCACAATTTCTATTGTATGCGGATCAATCACAATGTCGTTGGCGAAATCATACAGTGTTAGAATAATATTGCATCTTTGCAAACTATTACTGTTAATCCTGTCGTATATATATATATATATATATATATATATATATATATATATATATATATATATATATAAAGGATCTACTATTAATAATTACAAAAATGTTCAGTCTTCCAAACTCATTGACCGGTTAATAGTATCTTAAGAACAACTTTTCATTGGTATGAATAAGTTGTATCGGAGTATATTAACTCCCGATCCCTCTCGGTTGTGATGATTACCTGGCAATTGAATGTATGTAAGAGAATATTTTAAGTAATAAAACATCAGAAATTATTTTCCTTAAAAATGTAATAACTTAATACATCAAATAATTATCCCAAGAAATCCCATTCCATCAAATAATTATCCCAATGAAAAGATGACATGTCATCGGAATCCGAGCCCTGGTAATTACTATAAGTTATTGTCGAATATGCAGTAAAAACTTAATATTATGAATATTGAGATGTAGTCTCTGAAGTACTTGAAGTATGGAGGAGAAGTAAAGAGCGACCATTTAATTGGTGTGCAGCGCTCGTGAAACTCTGCTCGGCCGACGGGCCCTCAGTCGCCTGGGAGCGGTGGCTCAACTCCCCTGGGAACGCTGCGGGGTTTTACAAGTCTCGCTCTGCAAAAGGCATCCTTTCCCGTCTTGTTGAGTCGGTTTGTAATGGCTCGCTCCAATTTCACTCTCGAGCAGAAAGTGTTTGTGTATGGCACATACGTAGTATGTGTCAGACCGTAATGTGCACCGTATTCTGAAGCCTTTCTTCCTAATGTCGACAAATTAAAATCGTAATTACGGTCAGTTTCTTCAACCCCGCACGCTACTTCAGTTTCTTTAAGGGTTTACCTGTCGTTTATAGAGGCAGAATTATCACTTGTGGTTTGTGTCCTGCAGTTCACCTGATCTGACTCCGTGCGATTTCCTTCTTTGGGGATTTCTGAAGAAGGGGAAGATTGTATATACGATGTGACAAAGAAGAATTAAAGAACAATATACAGGAACAGATCTCCGTAATACCACAGGTCATCCTCTACTGAGTGAACCATAACCTATTGAGTTGTCAAGAATGTATAACAGCAGTTCCAGCATCTACTATAACATGAGTACAATTTAAACATTCCGGTAGCGAAAAAGTACCTTCCCCCTTCGGCGATTCTACCGCCCGCCCTGTCTCGGCTTCCCGGCATCCGCGGCCGCGTTGGCCGAGGTCAAATCCTCGCGCGACCAGCACATTTATAAAATGGCCGCACTATAAAATGAGTATCTCCGAGAAACTTATTTTTATGGCAGATAATGCGGAGAAATATGTTTTGTTCATAAGTATATATAAGAATGCTCTACATTTCATTTTCTCGATACATTTATGAATTCCGTCTCATTAAAAAGCCACACCATCGCCTTTGCGCTTACTTCTCGGACACCCACTCCTATTTAACCCCTTATGTTTTCATTTAATCATTTGATGGCCACTTATTTCAATTTGTTTGCTCGCGAATAGGCCGACTTGTCCACGCGTGCATGCTCCCTGCATTTACCGGGGCTCAGTACTATTATCTCCGTGGCAGGTGCATGTAACGTTATTAGGGGATCAGCATTTAGATGGCCCCATTATTTATCCCCTAGAGTTGTTAGCCCTGAGGGTATGGAAGATGAAATGATGGTAATGAGTGAAAGGACGACACACATACAGACATACACAAACACACCCATGCCCGAGGAGGGACTCCAACCCGCGATCTTCTTGTCCGAGACCACTACGGCACTATTGCCTTAGTGATCTCGGTCATCTGGTCGGCCACCGATTATTGATTTACTGATTGCTAAATATCTTATGAGCACTATTGAAAATTTATTATTTCGGGCAGTGGCGGCTCGTGGTCATGCCATTAGGGTCTGCAACGTCTCTTTTCTTTCTCTCTTCCTCTTCCCCTCAGTCTCTCATACACACACACATACATACACACCCATATAGAAATGGAAACATAACATTCACACACACACACACACACACACACACACACACACACACATATATATATATATATATATATATATATATATATATTGTGACGTACCTGGTGGTGCCGGGTATCTTCACTGCATATAACACTAAGAGAGGGTGTCTTTTACGTGAATGGGTCCTAGGATAAGTCGGTGCAACGTTGGGGAAGTTATTCATACATAGAAATACAATTATGACAAGATTTATTTTAAATCAAAGTTACTATTTACATAATCAGACACCGTTTTTATACTCCGCCTTGGTACCAAGATTAAGAGTAAAATACAACTTTCATACCTTCGGGGCCCCGTTTGAATACCTATGAGGTTCGTCGAGCCGCTCGTGCCGACAGGGTTGTCGACCTCTGCTACTGCTGCGGGCCGTCGGCAGCAGATGGCGTGGTGATCATCCACGGCTGATGCTCCAACAATTCTTCCCCGAACAGGATCTTGATACCTCGGCTGCGCACCTTCCTCGAATCACTGTCCATTAGTGGGTTTAATTACACGACCCCCGCCTACTCCGTATACTGGTCACAGTTCTGTACCGCACGCTGTCAAGAATGTTCCCTCCGCACCAACTAATAAGATCGACGTCAATTATTTTACCAACACTAATCTTTTACTATACTGATACTTCTAATGTTCTGTTTACATGTCCATTACTTTGCGATTCCAAATCACATAACTATGTCGCGTATTACATGCGTCCATTCACTAGCGGAGAGCCCTCGCTACACGTCCGCACTGGTCGCCGCTCTGCTAACGTCTCCCCTTCGCCGGCCGCACGTCGGCACATCCTTCGGCGGCGGCCGCCTCAATCCAACTAACGAACTTTTTGCACGTGCGCGCTGCCACGCTTGTACCCGCCGTTCTCACGCTCGCCTCCCGGCGGGCACCGGTGGCGGCGGCGACCGTTGCCGGCTGCCCGCTGCTCGCAGCGCCCGGCGCTCGCACCGCGCAGTCCAGAATAGCTATTGAATTCTTACACTAATGATTTAATTAGTGTAATGAAACACATATTCTGGGTTTCATCACCCCCCCCTTTCTTTTTTTGAATTTTTCCCGCTTCTGGACAAAATTCACACTAGTAACATCGTCACTGCCGATGGTTGCACTCTTTTGCATATTCCTCGACGCCCTATATACACTTATAACTTAGAATCGAATTAACATGTGATTACTTGTATTAACACTAATATTACACTATTTACACTTCACTATTTTCCATCCATGTTGAACCAGGTTTCCGATTTGAAGCTTGTGGTGTCCTACTATGTTTTGTTTCTTGTATGACGGTTCATCCCCATTTTGCTGACATTGATTTCCTAAATCACAGTTGTAGGACATAGCTTCCAGCGTGTTGGGCACATCTTGGTAAGTGTCGTCCCATTTCCAGCTACGACCTCTTCTACGTTTGTACCAATGGTTGACTATACCATCATTCTTCCCTCGCCCCTGACTTCGCTCCATTTTGGACCTGCCTACATCTCCTTCATTCCCATGCTTTGGGGCGTCTGCAAAGGTGACTTCGTACCTCTCCAATATCTTCAAACCCCTTCCTAAATCGGTATGATCTGCTCTGCCCAGTAAGCTCTGCACGGTGACAGGATACTGTTGCGTTAACATGCAACTAATTCCTTGATATTTTATAGGAGCAACTAATGTTGTTGGTTCCATAATGTTCTTCATTCTGTATCCACTACTATTTCCCGTGATGTAGTTGTAATGGCTATTCCTCTGGTCGCTCTTGATGTTTATTTGAGTTTCTTCGCTCCGTTTTCGTACGGAAATCTTGTCTTCAAATTCCTTCAAAAATTTCGGAAGTATACCAAAATTCTCTGCCCATGTCCTGGCGTTCTCTTCTAACATTGGGTGTAATAACTGGATCTTGTATCCTTCCAATATGTTGTTTGATGCTAGGTGCCGTTCTTCTGCTCGCAGAACTACCTTAGGGTTTTCCGCCCCATCTCCCAGAGATTCCATCGACTTTGGAGGCCTAATTGGTGTCACCCCATACTTGACACTTGGCGACGTTTTCCCGTCTTCTTCCTGTTTAAACTCTTCTTGTACTCTTTTCTCTTCGCACCCTTGTATATTTTCCACGATTTCATCTTCTACTATACGCTCCATTTCTTCTATTTTCATTTCCATTTCTTCTTCCATTATTAACTTCAATCCTTCCGTTTTCACTTTCACTTTATAGACATCCTCCTCGGTCTCGATTTGGACCTCCACCGTTTTGCCCTCCGCTGTCTTGACTTCCTCATGGATTTGGTTCGTCATCCCCTCGTTTCTATCTGTTACCGCTACCCTAGCATCTATTTGATGGCATGATTGAAATTTTAGCACCTCATCTTTCCTATCCAGTTCCTCCGCTTTCCCATACAGTTTTTCGCATATTTCGATGAGCTTCCTATTCCGTTCTTCTGTGATTCTTCCCATTTCTTCTGCCGGCTTCTTAATCTGTTCTTCAACCACCTTCCCGTTCTGTTCTTTTATTAGTTTTCTATTCCGTTCCTCCGCCTTCCTATTCTGTTCCTCCTCGGATCTTTTCTGTTTACCTAATTCTTTGCTCTGTTCTTCCGCAAATTTCTCAATCTGCTTCTCCGTTTGCTGCCTCAGCTGTTCTTCTAATGAATCTTCCGCCATTACGCCCGTACACGCTTCGTATTCTTCGTCCATCCCCAGGTCAAATCCTACCGCCTGGCTCCCCAGTTCTACCACCTGCCGTTCTAGATCTATAATTGCTCTGTGATCGACCAGAAAATCCGTCCCTATGATTACCAAATACACTAATTTTTTGACTACCAGGGCCACCATCTCATATACTTGGTTGCCAATCCTGGCTTGAAACATGATTTGTTTTGTGATGGGGCTTGACTTCTTCTGAGTTGCCCCAATCACATACGCCCTATTCATAGGCAAACACATTACTTCTTTTCCTGTTGCTTTTAACTCCTCATACATTTCTTCTGATACTACTGTAGTCGTGCACCCTGTATCCACTAAAGCTTCTTTAATTATACCTTCACATTCTATCGATATCGTGGGACATTTCCTGATTCTGACCGCTGAGTTCTTACATCTCCGCCACGGTTGGGTATCGTAGGTTACCGGCTGCATAGCGTTTATGGAGACCGCGTTTACATCATCGATTTCCGCGTCCGCAATGGGGCCACCTATCACCGCGGACTCTATTAGTTTAAATAGTGTCCTTGATCACTACTTGTGCTAGGCTGTGCTAATCGGTCGGGTGCATTCCCGCCCCCACCTCGCGTCTCCGTACGGTTTGAATTAGATCTATTCCAGTCCGGTCTCTGGTTCCCCGACTCTGGTCTCCATCCGTCTCCCCCTCTTCCGCGTTGGTTTCTCTGGTAATCGTTGCTCCTATCATTCCCTTGCCCCTGGTTACGTTCCGATCTAGCCATATTAACATTCCCTTCATTTCTGTTCTTTGGTACGCCTGCAAATGTCAAGTCGTACCCTCCTAACACATTCTGGAATCTTTCCAGGTCGGTATGCTGCACACTACGTAAAAGATTCTGCACTGTGACTGGGAACTGTCTCGTCAGTAAACATATTATTTCCTGATCGCTCATCGGTGGGGATAGCGTTTTGTATTCCATGATACGCCTTGTTGCGTATTCCCGCAAGCTTCCCATTGACTGGTTGTAATGATTATTCATTAAGCTGATTTTAAAATTAATTTGAATTTCCTCATTCCAGTACCGCTCAAGGAATCGATCTTTAAATGCCTTTACTGATTCGGGAAACTTATCGAATGTATCGGCCCATATCCTTGCGTTGCCTTCTAACATTAAGTATAATAATTGAATTTTACACCTTTCCGAAGTATTGATAACATCTAGATGTCGTTCTGCTGCCTTCATAAATATGCATGGATTTTCTTTCCCGTCTCCTGAAAATTTTAATGATCTTGGTGGGGTAAATGGTACCGTCCCGCTTGCTGCGATTGGGGATGCCTTGCATTCTTTTATTTGTTCAATCTCTGTCCGTAATGACACAACCTTCTCCTCGCATTCCCTCTTGTTCTCCAGCATTTCTTCCTTGACTACCAATTGTATCCTTTCAATTTTCTCGTCCTGCTTAGCGGTTTTAATATCTAATTGCTGATATAGCTTATTCTCTAATTCTCCCCCCAGATTGATTACTTGGGATTCTAATTCCTTTTTCTGTTTCCCTAATTCTTCGGCGGTCCACTGCTCGTGACTTTCTACCCGCTCCGCGATTTTAGTCATCTCATTCTTCGTTAACACAATTTGTTCTTCGGCGCGTCCTATTCGCCCCCCTATTGCATCTAATTTCCTATTCTGTTCTTCTGCCAGCTTCCTAATCTGATCTTCTACTTTCCTATTCAGTTCTTCAGCCAACTTCCTATTCTGCTCCTCTGTAAATATTTTCTGCTCCTCAGCCGACTTCCTAATCTGCTCCACTGTGAATATTTTCTGCTCCTCAGCCGACTTCCTAATCTGTTCTTCTGTCATCCTATTCTGTTCACCTATTTCGTCTAATTTCCTGCTCTGTTGTTCGAACATCTTCAACAATAACTGTATGGGGTCATTATGAATATTTTCCCCACCCCCCAAATTTGGATTTCTTGTTGCCTGGATCATCGGTGTTGATGTCACTTCTACTTCTTTATTGAAGCTATCTCCTGTCGTGTCGTCTAACCGACTTCCAATGCCACTATCCCTGCTTTCCGATGACATGCTATTATTGATTCCTACATCTATCTCCCCTACTGCATCCGCCTTCTCTTCCCGGTCCAGCACTATATTTTGCGCCTCCATTCTGTTGCTTTAAGCTGTCCGATCGATTCCCACTACACTAAAATATCGCACAAATTTTCCTCTTGCCTCACCTACCAACGATACCACAGTTATCCTATAAAGTAATTATACCCGCCACAACACTGTATATTCTTCGTGAATGGTTTAATTCACTCCTATTTCAATTGCTAATTAATGACGACCAACCCTCATTCACCACCAAAACACAATAACACTAGGTCAGTAGCCATATAAATCTCCACTCACCTACCAATGCATGACCATACTCCTTACAATACATATATTATTACCATTTAAACACATATACACTGCTAATACACTCATTAACACTATTACATAAATGCTTTCAGATTATAGTAAATCCCTTATTAATTGAAATTACTTTTCAACACACTTATTGCTATATTATGTACATAATCATCATTCACATTTACATGTCATATCTCCTCCCTGAATTTTCCTCAATAATATCATATAAATATTCACAATAAACATTTACACTGCTGGTATATATTTCCCAACCTGGTATCTTTTCTAATAAATTCCCCACACTTTACCATCACCAATAAATAATGCACTACTGCGTGAATGTTCCCAGCAAAAAAAAAAATTGTGCACAATTTGTACAACACTATTAACCACCTTTATATTCTCATAAGAATTATTACTACTTCCCCATTTCTTTGATTTCCATGTTATAAAAAAATTGCCAAGCCATTCAAATATTATTAATATGTCTTACAAAATTTGGAATTCTATTACATTCTATTATTTGTAACATGTACATGTATAGCCTTCATAACCTCAGTAACTACACTATTAACTATATATTGGATGCTCACAAATAATTGCCTATGTCAGCCCGTAATTAATTACGCAACAACATTTTTGTAATTATCAACATTTCATTATGCTTACTTGACTTGTGCATGTTTTGCTAACACATGTATTGTTACTTTTTGTTGTCTACAATAATACACTTCACTGCCTGCTTCTCATCTGTACCCTGCACTACTATACATCAATTACATGCACATTATTTTCCAACATTTCACCAACTTCCCTAGGGCCACATTTCTTAATTATACGTTATCCACTTGTTCGGGCGCCAGCTGTGACGTACCTGGTGGTGCCGGGTATCTTCACTGCATATAACACTAAGAGAGGGTGTCTTTTACGTGAATGGGTCCTAGGATAAGTCGGTGCAACGTTGGGGAAGTTATTCATACATAGAAATACAATTATGACAAGATTTATTTTAAATCAAAGTTACTATTTACATAATCAGACACCGTTTTTATACTCCGCCTTGGTACCAAGATTAAGAGTAAAATACAACTTTCATACCTTCGGGGCCCCGTTTGAATACCTATGAGGTTCGTCGAGCCGCTCGTGCCGACAGGGTTGTCGACCTCTGCTACTGCTGCGGGCCGTCGGCAGCAGATGGCGTGGTGATCATCCACGGCTGATGCTCCAACAATTCTTCCCCGAACAGGATCTTGATACCTCGGCTGCGCACCTTCCTCGAATCACTGTCCATTAGTGGGTTTAATTACACGACCCCCGCCTACTCCGTATACTGGTCACAGTTCTGTACCGCACGCTGTCAAGAATGTTCCCTCCGCACCAACTAATAAGATCGACGTCAATTATTTTACCAACACTAATCTTTTACTATACTGATACTTCTAATGTTCTGTTTACATGTCCATTACTTTGCGATTCCAAATCACATAACTATGTCGCGTATTACATGCGTCCATTCACTAGCGGAGAGCCCTCGCTACACGTCCGCACTGGTCGCCGCTCTGCTAACGTCTCCCCTTCGCCGGCCGCACGTCGGCACATCCTTCGGCGGCGGCCGCCTCAATCCAACTAACGAACTTTTTGCACGTGCGCGCTGCCACGCTTGTACCCGCCGTTCTCACGCTCGCCTCCCGGCGGGCACCGGTGGCGGCGGCGACCGTTGCCGGCTGCCCGCTGCTCGCAGCGCCCGGCGCTCGCACCGCGCAGTCCAGAATAGCTATTGAATTCTTACACTAATGATTTAATTAGTGTAATGAAACACATATTCTGGGTTTCAATATATATATATTGTGGCGTCACCAATTAATTAATATAATTTTATGGCATCGCCAATAACAAAGTAATTCCTACAGCTGGAAATAGCTCGCGTCGAGAAAGAAGTGGGTCAAAGGGACGCGGCCTCCACCGCGACGGTTCCCTTCGCTAGACAGGGAGGCCCACCCCCCGACCGCGCACAGGTCTTCTTTCCAGAGGCAACTGGTTTATTGCCCCTCATAAACAGACATAAAGGCCCAGGCCGAAGACCGGCCGAACAAATCGCCACCCTCGCGTTCTTTCTGTTGCCGCTCGACCAGGGAATGCCAGCCCCGATGGAGTTGGGCCGGGTGTCAATTAGGCGAGGAAGACACATTTACGACGCGTCGTGAGCGAAACCTTTCTTGGCCATCAAACTGATCCCTTCTCGGACAATGCTAACTCCTCACATTCGTTCTGGCACGCGTCGGGGCACGCGACGGGCACCAGAAGTCCCGCGGGAGTTGTTTCTCTCTAAATACAGTAGGGTGTCGATTAGCCCATGACGATCCGGGAATCCGGGAATCGGGAATCCGTGAAATGCGCTTTTACGCGCGCACGTGTCCCGACAGCTGCGATCAGCTCCCGGAGTAACTGACAAAGGGAAGCGAGTGAGAGAGCGAAGCCAGCGACAGACAGAGAACATCTACGGAAAAATACAGAGAAATCGACACGAGATTGGTTAATCAGAATCCTGCGACGCAGCCACCCTCGGCCAATGGGAAGCTTCGCCATGAGGGAAGGGAGAAATTTGGTGCCAGGAACAATTTGGGAAGGGGAAAGGAACTTCTTTTATAAACGCGATGCAGAGTAGGAATAAGAGATCTTTGTAAAATTTCTTCGGAGGAACACTTCTAAAAATTTCCTCGAAACGAGACTTCTTCTTAGATTTGTTTGAAGAGACTACTTCTAAGATTTTCCGGTGAACTTCACTTGTAAATTCCTTCGACAGTCTCGACTTGTAAAATTTCTTCGTGGAACTTCGAAATTTCCGTTACATGAGAACTTCACTTCTAAAAGTTATCCAGTCATTCACGATCGGGATGCGAGTTTGGGAAAAGACTTTCCCACAGCCGAATTAGTCAGGACGCGACTCGTAAATTGTTGCGGAGAAAACTCGGGCGGGAAACTACCGGATCCCGCGCCGTTTTCGCTTCGGCCCGCCAGCCTTGCCGCCTCTCGTCCCGGGCTAAGTGACAGCCCTTTTCGCAACGTCAACGCCCGTGGCCACTCGCCCCCTCTGAGCCTGCTGGAGCTGACAACCTGGAATCGCCGCTACCTGAGCGAGAGAAGACGCGCCGCAGAAGATCAGCAACCCGGAGCCGCCGCCGTCTCTGCTTTGAGGCTGCCGCCCCGGCCCGCCCACGAAGACCGGCAGACATTGGTGATAACTATGAGACGATGCCGTCTCACTGAACAATTATAACAGCGAAAAACTGCAAGTGGCCGCGCTCAGGCCCAGCAGAATTAACCACTTGTAATTAATTCACAGAGTAATTTTAGTAAAAAACTTGCGTCGCCCATTGCGACATTGTAATTTCCCTGGTAGCTTTTGGTGCCAGAAATAAACTGGTATTCGTTACAAATGACTCTGTGTTCATTCCTGACCTCCCATCTCTTCCATTCAGTTACATTTCAGGAGCTGAACCTGGCGCCCTCCCCCGTGCACATTAGGTTTGTTTACAATATATATATATATATATATATATATATATATATATATATATATATATTCATTAACACAAATAATGACAATTAAATACAGAGAATCTTATGAAGTCTGATAGCATGCTGAACGGTATCTTTCATCAGCTGTGGGGGTTGCCCGTATTTCTTTTCACAACACATGCTTCGACTTTGATCGGCAAGGACCCCTCCGAAATATTTATTACGAGTGTCGGATAACTACTCAGCACGTTCCAAAACAATTTTTGCAGGGTTTAAGAGTTATAATGTTCACGTTGATTAAAAACTTTTTTAATTTGACTTTTGCTATACAGTACTTTCAATATGTTCGCTGTACAAATTTTAGGCTAAAAGTACAAGTTACTGAATATTTAATCACAATCTAGATTATTGGCGTCTGCACTGTGTGGCGAAACACGAAATAAATTCAACACTGTTTCTTTTCAGCAAATTTTGCTTCACGCGTGACAGGAAAACGAAAACTGTAACTTCGATTTTTCGAAACGCATTAAAAAAGTAGCCAACTATATACGTTTACAAAATGCATTTGAGTTCAAAAATGAGTGAGACAAAATGCATAAATTCAAAATGGGTTTGTAATTGCAACTCACTTCACAATGTAAGAGAATGAGCTTATAATATTAAATTAACACAATTCTTATGAATGCTACACTTCACAGCAATGCGTTCGAGTGTCGCGCGCTAGTGAAGAACTTTTTCATTACGAGTGGAGGGGATGAGAGCTCTTTTCAGTGGAGAGATATCTCAAACTTCCCTCGATCAATGTCACACGTACTTCTCCAACAAGCTTGTGCTAGCTGAGTGTTATATCTTCGAGACATGTCAAGGCACTGACTGAGATCGCCACTGCGCAGTCACAAATTTGAACTTTATGTCTTGGCGCGCAATGAAAGTACATGTTCTGTACAAAATCACATACGCTGATTGCGAAATCACAAATGTTCTATCACGTACAATTTTTGGGGGCAAAGATACGACTCATATATCTCTTTCGAGAAACTTGGAAACGACTCAGTAACAATTCAGGAGGAATCTGTTGTGTATTAATCTACAGATCATGTAACACAAATTGTTTGTATTAAGTGTTTGTATTACAAAACATAAAATGAAAACAGTACAAGAAAGCTGAGTAAAGCTTGAAATGTATTTACAAGTTCGAAACTTTTCTTTCAAATTTTGGTTTGTGGGTGGATGGTGATACTTCTTGTAGGAGTGTCCAGCAGTAATCCGCCAAAAGGTTTGGAGACCATTTTCCCTTATATCGTCTTTCCATGGCAGCGATATCTTTGGGTGAAATCGCTCACCATGTTCGTTCCTCAATCTCCAAGATTACGTGGGAAGAAATGGGAATGAAGAAATGTAATTTCAGAGACATGTTGCACCCCATAACCTTGCAACAGTCCAGCATGTGTTCCGTCAGTTCCCTTACCCATACATCTTTCAACGCAAGCGTAGCTGCCTTCTTAGTACCAGTCAGTAACTGTTCAAAGGTAATATCTTTCATCAAGTCAGGGCTCTGAAGCCCAATGAAATTTCCTTCTTTAATATTTGCAGTACTAATCTCAGGAAATTTAGATAGAAAAAATTGAAAACCCTGGCCATTTACGTCCATTGGTTTCACAAAATTCTTCATAAATCCCAATATCAGATGGAGTGGTGGTAACAGCACACTATCTTTTTCAACAAGGGTTTCATGCGACACATTTTTTCACCAGGATTAAAAATTTCTCTCTAAGGCCACTCTTTGACACTCTTTAATTCGAATAGTCAGTATACTTCATGAATACCACCATGTTCTCGTTGGTTTCCTTTAATTGAAGGGCCACTGCTATGGAAGATTTCTCGTTTCCGTTATGGAAGGGGATGGCTTCGAGATTAGTCTTTGAGGAATCTATCAATAGGCGCATTCTTACCGATTGTGAATCATCACCAATTTTGTAAGCAGCCCATTTACAAATATGTCATTACTAGGGAGAGAATTTTAAGTCCACAAAAATTATTGAAGTATGCTTCTAAAAATATGTATTTATGACCTAAAAATTCTGAAATATGCACTTTAATATTCATTTAAAATTAACAATATTTCATTTCCTCTTTAAACCCTTCTTGATAAAATTCAGGAGAAGCATTCTTGGAATGAAAAGATATATTTTTGTGCAAACATAAAATCTATCCTACTTCGCGAGAGAAATAATTGAAGTAAATATTCCTCTTAGTGAAGTACATAGTATGTCTTGTTGTATTTCTTCTGGCTGGTTTAAAAATATATGTTATCAAGAAATAGCCTACATTTGCACAAGTATTTTATCATCTATAAAAAACAAACGCAACTGTGACAAGCCCTTTCGAATCAATGAACGCTCACAAATAAATAGATTCTATGAACAGATTAAACATTATATAGATAAGTTTCTATTTTAATGAAAGTTGCAAAGTATGCCCTATAAGTACACGAATATGCACCAACTGGAAAATCGGGTAAATATGCACAAATATGCACTTACATATTAATCTACATTGCATCCTATTCTAATCAAATGTCAAGAAATTTCACTTAGCTCTGCACTGAAGCAACAAGACAAAATATGCAACGTAACAGAAATCCGCTCCTTAGTCATTACAATGTAACAAAATCTCTGTCATTGAGACAAAAGAGGGAAGATGAAGCGGTCGTTTCCGGAATGCAATGCTAGTGTTTGGTTGGAACAGGTTCTTTGCTTGAAGGCTGCCCAGGTCATTCTCCTTGCCGCTTTCAAAGATTTAGATATCTTATAAGATCGTTCCATTCTGCCTGCGACAATGGCTGTGGTTGTGGCACGCTGCAGATGGCGTGTAATCAAGATCTTCATGATCTTTGTGATCTGTTGGTTTTTCACTATCATCGTTTGATGGATGAAAATTATCAAAATCATCGATCATTCGATCTGATCATCGAAAAATGAAAGTCTTTCATTGTCCATTCCGTCGATTGTTTTGGAACTGCGTGAGAATCAGAATGCGGAAGTGAGCTCATTGCCGATTCCAAATTTGGATAAGAAACTGTGTATTTTGATTTTGTTAAACAAAAGTAGCAATCTGTAATGTGGTCTGTAGGTTCTTCCTGCAACTGTGGCGCCGTCAATGACGTCGGTGGGCGGGATCCATACACACCGCCTCTTAAATAGCGGGAGCAACGTTTCTATGATGACCAACACTTACCCTCATTTACATTTGATTCAAGATTCATTTGGTTTTTGAGTTGTAACTCGTACGCCTTTTTGTTGGTCAGAGAAACGGAATGTCTTGAGACTTAGACGTAAACTCGCCACACACATAACAGAAAAGATTTGGTGAATTAACAGAATTCTTAGACTTTGTTGAGTATAAGAAACACAAGAAAATGCACCACCAATATTCTTCACGTTACCGAATTTATACACCTCATGAATAGATACTGTGTGATCTCACTATCGATTGAGTGATGTAAATGTAACTTGTCTTTACCTACCCCAAGTACCTGACTCCCCACCCCGTCTATACTCCCAATAATATTCCTAAAATAACATAATGTGATAAGAACCGCGACAACAAATAACGCAGCCGAGCGCAGAAAAAAATGCGTTTCGAGAAGAAAGTTAAGGTCTTAGATTAGGAAAATGATGTTCACTATTGTCAGCAGGACACTGAACTACATAACAATAACATACTTGTATTTTTGTTCTGCGTCAAATTTCATAGTCACAATGATTTATCTATGTTCAGCTAGACGATACGGCAGATTAATAGAATACACAGGTGTCTGTGTTTCTTTGAAGAATATTCTAATTTAGAAAGAACTTCTTCGCTACAGTTAATAAAAAACAGATGAATGAAGACATCACAGACAAGATCAATCTGCTCTGACAGGGACAATAGCAATTTATCACTCAGAGTTCATTCAATTAACAATTATTTTTGTTAAGTACATTCCTATATAAGAAATCTCCTTAAAGCTAGTGTTAACCCCTTTAGTGATAAACATTTAGAAGCTAATGATATTAAAACAGCAAGTTGCTCTAGAGAGAAATGTAAACCAGGAAACTAGTGACTATCCCCATTGAGTAAGTTAAAATTGTGCACTCCAGAACTTATAGATGGTTTTAGTTTTATATCTAGAAATATGAGATCAAAACAGTATGCTTATTGGAAGTAAATTACTTATATACCAAGTTCTGAAACAAAAACCATTGAAAATTGTTCTGAAACAAAAAACATACACCTCTTAGCCATTTTGAACTGCTTGTTTATTCGATACTCCATAGCATTCAGCACAGGTGTAATTTTTGAAGCAATTTATGTCACAAGGAGGCTTGATTTTCCTTGTAAATATTAACTCTACCGAATCGTTTATCCTTAGCATGCTTAAGTTGTTTCCACGATCCATCCAGTTGTGCATTGTAGTGGGGTAGCAATTATGGTTAACAAGAAGTGGAAAAATAGGATAGTGGAGTATTCCTTTGTAAATGAGCGAATCGCGACGTGCAAATTCAAAATAGAGAGGGGCCACTTAATACTTATAGGCGTGTATGCCCCAGAAGAAGGAAGGAAAGAGGACACACGGACGTTTTATGACGATCTTCAAAAACAAATCAGAAAAATAAACAAAAGTAATCATGTCCTCGTCTGTGGCGACCTAAACGCCAGGGTTGGTAACATTCCGATTCCGGGAGTTGTCGGGGTATTTGGAGAACAGTACTTGAGTAAAAACGGAGAAGAACCTAGACACTTTGCAGCCTACAATAAGTTGAAAATTGCTAATACCTTTTTCAGGAAAAAAGAAATACACAAGTTCACCTGGAGTGCCAGAGGCCTCAGATCACTGATAGATTATGTAATCGCAAATGATAAAATTAGTAACCAAATAGAGAATGTACAAGTACACCGAGGATGTGATATATATTCAGACCACTACCTAGTGATTGCAACAATAGCAATGGTAGCAAAATGGAACAAAATTAGACCAAGAAAAGAGACAAGTCAGGAAATTTTCAAAGTGTACTTACTTGAACAAGAAAGCATAAAAAGACTATATCAAATTCGATTACAACAATTTCTGTCAAGTGTTCCAACTGTTGATGATGTGGATAAGGAATGGCAAAATATAAAGGAATGCATAGAGAGGGCAGCATATGAAACTTTAGGAAAGAAAAAAAAGCATAAGAAAAGAAAGGGACTGAGAGTATGGAACGATTGTATAGCGAAAGCCATAAAAGATAAAGATATATCATATAAAAAATTCCTTCAAAACAAAACCCAAGAAGCTAAAGAAGAATATAAACAAAAAAGGAATAACGCTAAACAAATAATAAGATCTGCACATAATGACTCATGGGATAGATTTATAAGTACCATCGAACATGATATACATGGAAGACAAATGTTTGCGTACAAAGCGTTAAGACATTTAAATCAGACGGAGAAAGATGTTGCAGATATACGCATAATCAATGAAGAACAATGGAAGGAACACTATATAAACCTTTGGTGTACTGGAACTGTTGAACCTAAAGAGGAAGAGCTTCGCTACAACAATACTGTGGATTCCATCTCCTTGGATGAATTAAAGCAAGCCTTGAACAGTGTAAAAAACAGTAAGGCATGTGGTCCTGATGGAGTTAACATGGAACTCATAAAATTTGCAGGCCCCCTAAGCGAATTTAGACTGCTTCATCTGTTCAACGAATGCTGGAAATCTTATAAGACTCCCAATAGCTGGAAAATAACAGAGGTCATATCTGTCTTTAAAAAAGGTAAAAGAAATGAATGTGGAAACTACAGGGGTATCAGCCTCATGAATGCCGCTTACAAAGTATTTGCAAAAATTATCAACGCTCGATTGAAAATTATAGCAGAGGCTAAATTACAAGAAGAACAATCGGGATTTAGGAAAGGATGCTCTTGTAACGACAACATTTTTGATCTTAAAAGAATATTAGAAAAACGACGAGAAGTAAATAAGGAAACCCATATAGCCTTTATTGACTTCGAGAAAGCTTTTGATAGCGTGGCCAGACACAAGCTATGGAAAATAATGAACGAAAGTGGCTATCCTGAACACCTCATAAAAACCATCAAAAATATGTATAACGAGACAAAAATTATAATAAATACTGGCATAAAGAAGACTGAAGAAATATTAATAAATAGGGGACTTAAACAAGGATGTAGTTTATCTCCAACACTATTCAATATATATATTGATGACCTTATTAAAAAATGGAGATGCATAGCTTGTTCTGGAATACAGTTGAAGCAGAATAAACACCTAAATGTTCTACTTTATGCAGATGACGTAACAATACTGCAAGAAAGTGAAGATGATCTGCAAAAAGCTGTATACACACTGCATCAACTGGGAAGAAATGAGTTTAATCTCCGAATTTCTAAAACGAAGACTAAAGTTATGGCCCATTGCGGTAAATACCCCATACGCTCAAAAATAGTTATTGACAACACAGTGATCGACCAGACTTCAAATTTTAATTACCTTGGTTGTGACATCAGTTATGACACAGATAAAGACATAGAAAATAAAACTAATAAATTTCAATCAATATGTGGAATAATAAACAGAACACTACAGAACAAAGCATGGAAAGACACAAAAATGAAGTTCTATAAGACAATGGCTGCTCCAGTTCTCCTGTATGGAAGTGAATCGTGGATAATGAAAAAAAGAGACCAAAGTAAGCTCCAAGCAGCAGGAAAGTTAAAGGCTGCATTAAACAAGACCAGATAAGAAATGAGGATATCCGTAAAGAACTAGATATATACAACATAAATGAAAGGATCTTAGAAAACAGGAAAGGATGGCGGCGCCATATCGAAAGAATGGAGGAAGATCGTATTCCACAATTAGTGATGAACTACCAACCGAAGGGAAGAAGTGATATCGGCCGACCCAGAAAGAGATGGTCCTGAAGTGCAAGGTGAAGACGGAACAGGCATTCCTGCCTAACCCTTGGAATGGAGAAGAAGATATTAACTCTACAAATTTGAATTTCAAATGCACACCATTCTGCTAAATATTAATATCTAATTATGCTACACAAAACCGTATATAAAAAGTGCACTTAATAACAATAACTGATTTTTTAAAAATCATAATCAAATATTTCGGAACATACAATCTAAAATCAATTTCATCATCCCCTGAATATAGACAATTAACTACAACAAGATATATAAATAAAGAAGAGAGAAAAGCAACAAAAATTCTCTGTCAAGGTATGTGTACGAGTTGTAACGTAATACGGTTTTAAAGCTAGTGGATGAGAACCATTGTTTAAAAATAATCCTTCTAGATTAATTTAAGATGAAATCTGAACAATTGTTTCGAAGGTAAGTGATATGAACGTAAAAACATGCAACTAAAATTTAAAATAAAATTGTGTGTCAGCAAAATTATAGGACCTTGAATTATAACAATTCAACCCACTATAATACCCACTTTCGATATGTTTGTACCTTCGCAGCTAGTTAGCTTTACGTTTGCAAACGGGGAGGCTATTAATTGATTATGCAGACTCGTTCCGTCCCACGACCGTGCAGCGGATTTCGTGGCCCCTGCTCTTAGCGTGGCGGTAGCTTGGTGTACATGAGTGCAGTCTCACGCAGGGAACTGTAAATGCTTATGGTGTTGATGTTGGATGGTGGTTTTGGGGGCGGATTCTGTTGTCCCTTATGTTTTTGGTGCACATCTCAGATAGACTACGATGCCAAGGATAACAACGGAGGAAGTGGACAGTCCGGATATCTGCAATATGCTCACCTGGTGCTCTGTTTTGTCCAAGAGCGAAAGGTGTTGTCGTATTTAGACAGGGGGAGCGAAATCACCTGATGGGTATCGTGAAGCTGTACGGAGGTGTTTGCATAATCAACAAGGTTGGGATGAATCTGATTATAGGAGGGCAATGTTACAACCGCGGTATTAGCAGGAGCAGCAACGGTGGCGTGGATAGTGGATGGTGTTGGAGGTGGAGATCAATGTTCGCTGGTTGCTGAACACAGGGGTGGTAAGGTGGTAAGGTAGGGAGGTAAATTCCTTGCGCAGTGAGCGAAATGATCTTGATTTTTGTCGGGCAGAGCACGGTTGCTGGCGAGGTTGCTGGTTGAGAGAGGGAGCAGTGCTGGGAACTTGCTGCCTGACCATGCATTAAGACAGTAAAGGCAGACACAACGAGATGGAAATCACAGAACCTGTGTATACTCTGATAAATATTCAAGAATGCCGCTATTAGACAGAAATTTGCATCTCTATTGCAGGAGGGGAAGTCAGGAGAGCAAAGGAAGACACCATGGCGTTCAGTGTAGTTGCGTTTAAAATGGCTCGGAAGAACTAGGAACCTAGATCCAACTGCTGACTTGGCCAAGCTCATACCATTAGTCTGCAGTAGGATGGTGCGATTTGTACGGTCTGTGAGTAGGGAAAGGGTGCGCACTGTACAGACAGAAGGTGGAGCTTTTGCGGGCGAGGGGAAAAAGAAAGGCAGCATGCGGCGCTATTCTAGTCCGTAAAACTATGTTTGAGCGAGGTTGTACATCACAAAGTCCTTGCGAGGGTGGAAGGAGACAAAATCCATTTCACTGTGTAGCGAGGGTTTGGCAAGTTGTAGTGTCGCGAGTTGAGAGGGAGAGGGAGTACCCCAGCAGCTCGTGCAGGGGGAAATGAAAGAGAGTATCCTTAAAGAAGTTTATTCTACTCCCTCGCGTAGTGGACACATCGTCCTGAGAGTGGGTGGCGGCACCGGCATCACAGGTAGCACGTAAGGAGACGGGCGAGGTGTGTAACCCTCGCCATTTTAGAGCCTCGGAACGCTGACGTCGGCAAGTGCAAACTGGGTCACTCACCAGCGGCAGCGTGTCGCGAGGGCCGGCATGCCATATCGCGACACCACCCTCTCCCCGGAAAAGAGTCCGCGCTACCGCGGAGTTTGTGTTTAGTGAATACATATATACATGCCCATGCAGACCGCATGACATTTTACTTAAAAGTTAATGAATTTGGATGAAGAAGTGACAAATCACAGAGCTTATACAATACCAGCATATTCGCTAATGTCTTTGACTACCAACATTACTGAATATTTTATGAAAGATCAATCTGCTCAGATAGGAACATTAACAATTTATCACTCTGGGTTAGTTAAGTTTAACAATTGTTTTTTGTTAAGTCCAGTGCTTTATGAGAAAGC
This sequence comes from Gryllus longicercus, assembly GCA_038098605.1. Classification (NCBI taxonomy): domain Eukaryota; kingdom Metazoa; phylum Arthropoda; class Insecta; order Orthoptera; family Gryllidae; genus Gryllus; species Gryllus longicercus. Next base: position 133,559 of record JAZDUA010000902.1, on the reverse strand, counting down.
ACTTGAAGACATAAGTTGGCACACTTTTGTGATAAACATTGAATAAATGAAATGCTAATTAAATTAAAAAGGCAAGTCACCCTAGAGAAAATAAAAACAACGAAATTAAAATTAAAAAGTAACTAATACATACAAAATGAAAGACAGGAAATAATTTACATCATATACAGGACAAAAGAGAATAAATAATGCGCGAAAACTGCTCTTGTTTGCAAGGAAAGAAAAAAACAGAGGCGAGAAAAAATATTAAGAGGCCTAAAATGGAGTCCATTGGCGAGGGCACATAGGCTGCAGCCTGTGCCCTCGACAATGGGAAAGAACGTTCTACCAACGTTTCCTGGCCGTCATTGGCTTTTCCAATTGTAATCCAGTAGTCCAAGCACCTGGCCCTCTACTATTTGTAGCGAGAGAGAGATGATTGGCGGGGCCTTATTGGCTGCAGCCTGCTAGTGGGAAATATGGTTCTACCAAAGTTTCCTCACCGTCTTAGGTTTGCGATCGCCAACACCGTCGGACAGATCCAAGCATAGAGCTCCTATTACAGAGAGGATCCATTCGCTCGGGCAATTGACTGCAGCCTGCTAGTGGGAGATATGATTCAATCAACGTCTCCTCACCGTCATAGGTCTGCCTTTGTCAACCCCTGCCCTATCGCAGCGAGTGTGCTTGGATGCGGACGAACCTGCACCAAGGGTAGGGGGAGTAAGAAAATGAAGACATGACGGTGAAAAAATACGCAAAGGGGCTTAAAGAACAGGCGCTCTTCAATGAGGAGAACACCGAACGACACTGGAAGTTGAAAATAACAAGCAAACAAGAACAGTATGTGCAGAACTTTAGGACGCTCGCACGACGCACTGAAGAACGTCTCGCGCTACAAGTGCTTATTGTGTTGTGACGCTCTTCGTGCGGCCTCGGCGCGTGGCGATCGCTGCCTCGGCGTAACCGAGCCACAGTGCTGCCTGACCTGGCGGGCTGAACCAGAGCGAAGGCTGGCGCATCGTTGTGTGCTTAGCAAGCAGAATCGCCTGTCGTAGTAGGCTAGAGGTTTATTCTGAAATAGAACATTTCATTAAGTGCCCTACCTGACATGAAAAGCACAAAATTGGAAAGGAAAAGGAATGAAGCAGAAAAAAGGAGAAATAGCTGTGCTTATGGACAGAGCCTCTCCATTGATGAAGGCGATTCGGATGGGAAAAGAAAAAAGAACAGGTTGCATTTTGATTCCCACGTTGCCCGCAGGTTTTCAAAGCAGGTGCGAAGTTAGCCATACGCGTTGCATTCCAGTGGTCGGGAATGCCACAGTCTCCGGGACGTTGGAGAGTTGCAATGCGGCGTGCAAAGAGACGCCGCACATAGCACACACTTTCAGTCTCTGCCTGGAACTTAAGAAATTGATTAGTTGTTTGCCTTGTGAATGATAAATGTCTTGCATAGACAAGCTGACGTCAGCAGTTTTTCCTGGGAACTCGCATGGTTGGCCGATGGATGACGGTTCAGTTTGCACACTCCTGTTAACGATGCTTGTGTTTCAAATAGTGCAATTGGTGCAATAACCAATGTGAATGGGGAAACTTATTATATACTGGTTTTCCTGGCGATGCTTGAGTGTCACCGTTCGCGGAGGGTGACTGCAAAGGGTTCGTCTCAAGTGGGGTAGAGATAGCGTCGTCATCGTTGTCTACGTCAATTACTATAATTGTATGGTCTGGTCGGATATTGTCGGTCGGGTAACAGTCCGCGCGGGTAATAGGAAGTTTAGTGAAAAATGTCTTTCTTGGCGATGCATGGTTTGCACAGGGAATGGAAGGTGGCTGCAGTACCTTTTCCTCTTTTGAACATCTCTTCGGGTAAAATGTCCAGGGACAATCGTCCAGCCTCCGCAGTTCTAATTCCCAGGACGATTTTATCCACACCTCTTTGGAGCTCAGAGAGGTATCTTTGCAAGGCCACATTGGTGGCGGTAAGAGAGTAATAGACGGAGCGATTTCCATCTCAAATTATTCTCATTGCACTTGACGGACATAGCATCAGTGGAGTTACTAGGAATTTCCAGATAACATCTCGTCGTAGCGTTGGGGGTGAGAGAGATATTATGTATTTACTTATAGAATAGGCCAAATTGGTTTCGAATTTGTTCGCTGGAATGATTATACTTGCTGACAATTGTGCGAATATGTCGGGGGTCAGGGGCATTTAGGTTCGGTAACAATTAGTCCTGCAAGGTACTGAATGCGCTGATTTGCAAACGAATTTCTGCCAGTGCCGAAGCGACCTTAGATATTCCTATGTCCAAATGGAAAATGTAGAATTAAAGGGCGGTCGCCAATGAAAAGGACGCCACGGTGCCCGAAGATGAAAGGAAGTCAACAGGAACAGAGCGTGGAGCATTTCTAGGCCGCTCGTACGCGTGCAATGCGCGCACGACGCTCTGAAGAACGCCTCGCGCTACAAAACGTGCTGATTGTGTTGTGCCTCGTGCGGCCTCGGCGCGTGACGTTTGAGGCTGCTGCTGGTCTCAGTCACTGTGCACTTGTTCAGGTGGGTTGCGTTAGTGCAGGGGTAAGCGGCGTGATTATCGCGTGCTGAGCAGGCAGAATCGTCTCTCGTGGGCCAGAGGTTTATTCTTCAATAAAAGATGCATTAAGTACTCTATCTGAGGTGAAAAACAGAAAATCGGAAAGGAATTAGAATAAGACAGGAATAGCGGGGCTTATGGCCAGAGCCTCGCCATTGATAAAGACGATTTGGATGGGAAAAGAAGAAAGAAAAGTTTTTTTATTCCTGCATTGCCCGCAGATTTTCAAAGCATGGATGAGGTCACCATATGCGGCGCAGTCCAGTGGTCGGGAATGCTGCAATTTCCGGTACGTGGGAGGATTGCAAAGTGACGCAAAGTGTCATCAATCATAGCACACGCTTTCAGTCTCTGCTTGGAACTTACGAAATGAGTTAGTTATGTGCACTGCTTTTCCTCCTGCTGCTACGTGTTTGCGGCTTTCTGCGGTCTTTGCTGCCGAGCGCGTAACAGCCCCTAAAGGTCTAGAAGAAGAAGATGAAGAAGATTTACCGGGAAGACTGATGGCAGACCGTTGCGGTGGGCCTGCTTGACTGAGTTCGAACGTCCTCTGTACGTGGGTCAGGAGTTGCACGTCTCCTCCCGGGTAGGATGACGCCAGTGGCATTGACATTTAGACTGGGAATTCTGGATCTCAAGAAGTACGGGGTTCGAACAGGTGCTGCTATTTCAGGTTGCTGTCGGCTAGGTGTCTGTTCTGGAGTGAGTAGGTCCTGTGTTGAATATGTCTTTGTGTGTTTGTCCGTTCTCCTTTTGCAAAAAGATGTCGGCCTGAGGATCGTGAAACGAGTCCGGTATTGGCAAAAGATTTGAATGGTGGGCGTCTATTTTCCTTCCCGTGGCTTCCTTCAGGGGGTGTCACTGGTGACCTAACGTTTGTGACTCTGTATGATCCAGTTCATGTGGTGGCGAATTTCCTAACCTGGGCCACTTGGAGGTATCGGCGCCGTAAGAGAACGCGTTGACCGACATTGATGGTAGGATACCTGCCTTGGCAGTTTTTCTGTAGATGGTCTTTAGCAATTCCCTGAGCGTTACAGTCGGCAGCGCGCGCGTAAGCAATTTTGAACCTTCTTTTGATGACTTCGTGGTATATCACTTCTTCTGCCATATACGCAAGGAATGGCTCCAGTATTTCTGCCTAAAGCATTCGAAAGTGACGACCGAATATGGGATAAGCAGGGGCTTCTTGTGTTGCAGCGTGTACCGAGTTTCGAAATACGAAAAGTACATAGGGTATTTGGGATTCCCAGTCTGAATAGGATTGTTCGATGGCACAGGCCATGCTATTACCGAACGTCTGATGAAATCACTCTATTCTCCCGTTAGCTCCAGAGTTTCCGGAATGCTGCAAAGGAAATGGTTAACATTGTATAACACAGAACAATAAAGGATAGAAGTGCACCCTCAAATGTTAAACATCGGAAACAAGAGTCGTTCGCAGCACTCCAAGTGGCCTGGCAAAGAGCTACACGAAACCGCCCCCAGCGCAGCGTATGAAAGCTAATTTCACTCAATCGTCTTCGCGAAAGTTAATGGATATTAATAGGCTACTGCAAGTTTTCTAAAATATAGTAATCATCTATTTTCGTAATGCACTTGGGTAAGTTCATAACTGAGGAGAGTCGTCTAATTATATGGCAATGGCAGAAATGAAGAAATCAAAATGAATAAATAAATAAGTAAATAAATAAATCATTACCTTTATTGTACAATTTATACTAAACAATATTCAATACAGACTTCAACACTTTAAATTTTTTACCTTTTCATGGCTTTTTGCATATTTTTTAGTTTGTATTTTCTGTTTTTCATCTATTACATATTTGTATATTAAAAAACGTACACCCAAAAATAATTTCTGCGGATAAATCACTTAACAAATAATGTATCATCAGGTAATTTGGAATTAAAGCAAAACCTTCTCTCCAAATTATTTAAATGGCCATTTCTTTTCTAGAAATGTATACAAATATTCATGAACATTCTTTAAAAATATTACATTAAATAACAAATCATAATAAATCATTACATTACATAACAAAAAAATACATAATTTCGTTATAGTGTTATGTGAATACAGTGTGCTACAAATTTCATACATTTCGTGAATGACACTTTAATTTAAATGCTAATCTCTATATTGCAAAACATCATTGTATTCCACTAAGACCAGCAAATCGAAATGGAGGAAACTCGAAACTGTTGTGTCTGCTAAAACAAAATATCTTGAAAAGCGAAACACACACATGAACGCACAGAACACTAAAGGAACTCATGAACGTAACCAACGGCAATATGATTCACTCTTCCGACGTGTGGAAAACGCAGGCAGGCTGGATGTGACGTACAAAAAACAAGCGAAAATCACTAACCAATCATTGCTTGATATTCTTTCAACTAGCGCTCCAAGTGACGTGGCAGTGTGTTGCCAATTTCCCTATCTCACCTTCACCCCTGTGTATTATAATATGGTAATTTTGTAATCTTTTTTATGGGCTTCGATGTGAACTCTGTATCACGATCTGATTTCAGAGACTCCGGTGTGCCATAACGGCAAAAAAAATGTTCAACGGAAGGCTGGTGGTACTGTACTGTCCTTTTATTGCCATTGCTTCAGTCCATCGCGTGAACTCGCATTGGGTAGTTGAGGTGTATCGGTTTCCTTGGACGGAAGGAGGGTTTATCGGCTCCATCAGGACGAGAGCTAGGATTTGCATAGTCCACACCAGTTTCTCTGTCTTGTATTTCTATGTCCGATTTCTTTTCTTCTCATACTGATGAAACAATTTGTTACATGGCTTCGAACATTCTCGTACAACCTAGGCCATATGAAACTCTTTCTTATGAGTTGGACGGTGTTTAAGATTCCGGTGTGGCCGGCCACGATGTTATTGTGGCACATTTCTAATATGTAAGAAGCGCGGGGTATGCAGAGGACGGGTGTTTTTCCGTACGCACTAAACAGATGTTTACATAAGATACCATATTCGTCGTAAAAGTAGGTTTGAGTGTCAGTCCTTGACAACTGGTGCCAGTTATGTATCTCATGGTGTATGTATCCCATGGTACCGGAAGTTGGTCGGGAACATGTGAGATAATGTTTACTAAAGGCGCTGTCGCGATATGGCTTTCCGGCCCTCGCGACACGCTGCCGTCGGCAAGTGACCAGTTGTCATTTGCCGACGCCAGCGTTCCGAGGCTATAAAATGGCGAGGACTTCGCACCTCGCCCCTCTTATTACGCGTCCACCTGCCGAAGCCAGCCGTCGTCACGCCACCCGCTCCCAGGTCGTAGGGTCCACAGCGCGGGTAAGTGAATAAACTTATTTAAAATATACTCTCTTTTCTTCCTGCACGAGTTTGTGGGGTCCTCCCTCTCCCCCTCAACTCGCGACATTGGTGTCAGGTGGGGTGTTAAGGAACCCCTACATTTTTTCTTTCTTTTCATTTCTCCGTTTTTTCCATCGTCCCTGGTGCAGAAAAATTCGTTTTTCTTCCACTCGTTAGTTCTATTTAATATTTTTTAAATATATTTTCAACATGCAGCTGGATTCTTATGTATCAATTAATATGGGCAGCGATCCCTTTCGGAGAGAGGGCGAGAGGCGGCTTTGCTGCAATTGCGAAACGGCGGCTCCTGCCCACGTGACGCAATTGCACCAAGATTCTTGGGTATCACAACCAGCGCAGTACCCGACCCCTTCCCCGTATGCCCCGGCTGTTAATATGATGGGTGCTTCAAATGATACGAAATCCCCCTCCCAACCAGTTTCCCCCAATCCCCCTCCCAACCCAACCAGGACAGTTTTCCCACGCACTACAGGCAGAGTAAACAGGCGGAAGGTTCCCCGTAACCTGCCCAGTGTTACAGTACGTGTTATTAATACCTCAGTTTGGGGGTGACGAAGAATCACCCCAGGAAGCCCTTCAGGACTTTCTTACCATAATGAATACCGTGGCAGTTTCGGCAGGATGGTCTGACGCTGACTGTCTGCGAGCAGCGCGTATCCGCATTTCAGGAACCGCTAAACCTCTTTTACGCGACCATCCGGCAGACGCGCAATCTTGGCAGGCAATGGAGGCGTTCCTTCGCGAATTATTTTTCACGAAACCCTCCATTGCATCGCTCGAGCGCGAACTGAGTAACTGTGCTCAGGGAGCGCACGAGTCGCTGAGAGCGTATGTGGAACGCGTACATCACGTCACACGTCAAATGCGCGAACTGGTCCCGACGTATGGCGAGGGACCCAAGGGTTCGGAGTTCGATAGGCGTGTAAGGGATATTTTTAACCTAGGGCTTAGGCAAGAGCTGAGAACTTTAGTCAGGAGGGCAAAACCAAACTCATTTGCCGAGGCCGTGAGGGTGGCCAAAGACGAGGAACAGTGTATACGGGACGAGTTTACTGTATCACACTATCTGGCACAATAGCAACAGACTTACGCAAATCAGACATACCCTTTAGCTCAACTCTCACATTGCGCAACACCTCAACACGGATACGGCCAATTGCACACACCAACGGCAGTCGTTCCCAATTTCCAAAATTTGAATTCCTCTTCAGCCATCGATATTCAACACGCTCGCCCTTCACCCGCAGCCGTTCACCCCGCTTACTTCAGCCATTGCGCAGCGCGGCCTACTTCCTGTGTTTCCCAGCCGTCAGCACACTGCTGACGCGACGCCTCTCCGCCGTTAGGACAGTCACCTCCAGGGTCAGCAAATATAAAGCATACTCAGCAGGTACGCTCAACCTCAACTTATCGACGAAAAGGAAAACCTTTCTCGGGGAAATGTTTCAATTGCGATGAGGAAGGGCATCATTTTCGTGAATGTCCTACTCGCTCGTGTGCTCTCTGCTCAGCGGTAGGTCACGTGCAGGCAGAGTGCACTCGGCCAAAAAACGGGGTAGCGCTGGTAGGGACGAACCAGAGCCCGTAGTGGCGAAGGTAGCCCCTACCTACGGGAAATTCATTCTTGTAACTATTCTGGACACACCTATGCGATTTTTCATCGTCACCGGTGCAGGAGTAAGCCTGATTGACCTAAAACATATTCCCTATCACTGCTTGGACATACGACCGTACAATAGACAAATCCGAAGTGCAACTGGGCATGCACTTAAGATCCATGGTTGGTGCACTGTCCCACTTACTATTCACGGAGTGGCTTTCTCCCATGACGTGCTGGTTACCGACCTAACTAATGCCCCTTACGAAGGCGTTCTTGGAGAAGACTTTCTGGAAACTCATGGAAGTATAATTAGTTACAAACACCAGACCTTTTCAGTGACAGACAACTGCACGACAACAATGGTCTCCATCGACATCGGACAGACTAGACCTACCATCCATACAACTACGGGTGTCGGCAGCTTAGACGATAACGATATCTATAAGAGTAATGCTGTGTTTTCAGAGTCTGAAAAAAAGCGTTTAGCTAATAAGGGGGTCAGTGTCGGTGACACTGACGCTTTAGATATAAGTTACAGGGATACCAGCGTCGCTGCCGCTGATGAATTAATTTTTAAGTCTAATTATAAGAGTAATACTGTGTTTCAGAGGCTGAAAAGCAGAATTTAGCTAATAATGGAGCCAGTGTCGGGGGACACTGACGCCTTAGATATAAGTTCCAGGGATACCAGCGTCGGTGACTCTGATGAATTAATTTTTAAGTCTAATTATAACAGTAATGCTGTTTTTTCAAAGTCCGAAAATCAGTATTTAGATAATAAGGGAGGCAGTGTCGAGAACGCCGATGACCTATCTAATAATACTATCGGTAAGGGAGACACCGTTGCTTCGGCGCCTGATGAACGCCCTGAATACGTCATCATAACCATTGACGCTGAAGACAATGATGACGCCGAAAGCCGAGTTTCTTTGAGAGGGCCAACTGAGAGGTCTCCTCCGCCCTCACCCACCTTGCCGTTCGAAAACCATGCGTCGCTAGGGTATGTAACCTGTGAGGTTCCCCAGGAACCTCACGGCGCGCATGAAGACCCATCGAACATTGCGGTTGACGATCGAGCAGAGATTTGGCCACAAACGGGAGGAAAACAAGAGAAACTGCTCAGTCTTATCGACCTTGACCATTTACACCATGACCTTAACACGCAAATTTAAAAGTTTGTAATGGAGTTTGAGGATATTTTTCTCTATGGTGAACGAAAATTAGGTGTTACCGACCTCGTTCAACACGTCATCGAGGTAGAGACCGAAAAGCCGATATCCAAGGCAATATCCGATGCAATAATTGATGAGCTATTAGATCAAGGGATCATAGAAAAAAGCGAAAGTGCTTGGGCAAGCCCCCTATTCCTGGTGAGCAAGAAACGGGAAGAAGGGAAGCCCCCAGAATTTCGGCCTGTCATCGATTACAGAGCGCTTAATGAGGTGACTAAGCATCAAAATTTTCCTCTCCCTTTGATCAGTGACTTGCTAGAAAGTGTTTCAAATTCCACTATCTTTAGCTCCTTGGACTGCTTTTCTGGTTTCTATCAAGTCCCTTTACATCCTGACTCCAAGGATTTGACCACTTTTGTGACGCATCGGGGAGCGTATCGCTTCACTCGATTACCTTTTGGCCTCCGCAATGCTCCGATAGCCTTTCAACGATTAATCGAGAAAGTATTCAGCGATATCCGTGAAAATATTCTTTATTACATTGACGATATCTTTAGACATGACACAGACGAACAGACTCATCTTGAAGGGCTACGATAGATTTTTGAGCGCTTACGAGCAGCAAAATTAACATTGAAACCTTCGAAATGTAAATTCTTCTTGGACAAAATTGACTTTCTCGGTCACCGCATTGGAAAGGGCGAGATTGCTCCCCAACAGACAAAACTCGATGCCATTGAAAACTACCCCAGACCTACTACATTACGCCAAGTTCAACGTTTCCTTGGTTTTGTCAATTACTATCGAAACTTCATTCCAAAATTTTCTGAACTTGCTACTCCGCTCACTGACTTGACCAAAAAGGGAACCCCTTTTAACTGGACCAGTACTACTCAAGATGCTTTTGACAGACTACGCAAAGCCCTTACTTGTTAACCTGTCCTCAGAATTCCTGACTTCAATGAAGAATTTATTCTCGAGGTCGACGCCTCCTGCACGGCCATAGGCGCAGTGCTGTCGAAGAAGTTCCCAGACGGCGAACATCCGGTTGCTTACGCCAGCAAAAAGCTAAACAAGGAGCAGCAATCTTACTCGGCGGTACAATTGGAAAACTTTGGGGCGTATTTCATGATCAAGAAACATCGGTTCTATCTGCTTCCTAGACATTCCACCCTCCGAACAGACCACTCTGCCCTTAAATACCTTCTCACAACCGCTTCACCACCCCCAATGTTAGCTAGATGGCTCGCAGAACTGTCCGAGTATAGTTTTACCGTGGAGCATAGGCCAGGGAAATCGATCCCTCACGTGGATGCTTTAAGCAGGGCGCCTCCAGTTAACGTTATCGCTCATGTTCCCGACCAACTTCCGGTACCTTGGGATAAACTCAGAATACTTGAGGAACAGCAGAACTGCGCAGAACTGCAGAACTGGCACCAGTTGACAGGGGCTGACACTGAAAACTACTTTTACGACGAATTTGACCTTCTATGTAAATACCTGTTCAGCGCGCAGGGAAAAACACCCGTCCTCTGCGCACCACGTGCCATGGTTCCTTACGTGCTAGAAATGTGCCACAATAACATCCTGGCCGGCCATACTGGCATCTTAAAAACCGCACAACTCATTAGAAAGAGTTTCGATTGGCCCAGGTTGTTCGCGGATGTGCGAAGCCATGTGACACATTGTCTCACCTGTTTGAAGAGAAAAGCTAGGAAACCGGACATAGAAATTCAAGATGTAGAGGAACCGGTGCGGCCTATGCAAATCCTAGCTCTCGATCTGATGGGACCAATAAACCCTCCATCCGCCCAAGGAAACAGATACATCCTGACCGCCCAATGTGAATTCACGCGATGGACTGAGGCAATCGCAATCCCGGATAAAAAAACGGAAACAGTGGCCCGTGATCTCGTAGAACAAGTTTTTTGCCGGTATGGCATACCAGAGTCCCTCAAATCAGACCGTGGTACAGAGTTCACATCCTCGCTCTTAGAAAAAATTACAAAATTACTCAAAGTTTACCACATCCTTTGCAGCGCCGGAAACCCAGGAGCTAATGGGAGATTAGAACGATTTCATCAGACGTTCGCTAACTTCATGGCTTGTGCTATCGAAAAATCTCATTCAGACTGGGAATCCCAAATACCATACGCGCTCTTCGTATTTAGGAACTCGGTACACGCCGCAACAAAAGAAACTCCTGCCTATCTCATGTTCGGACGTCAGTTTCGCATGCCTTGGGCAGAAATACTCGAGCCGTCCCTTCCGTGCATGGCAGAAGAAGTTCCATATCACGAAGTCCTTAAAAGAAGTCTCCAAATTGCGCACGCCCACGCTGCCGAGTGTAACGCGCAGAAAATCGCCAAAGACCATCAGCAGAAAAACTGCCAACGCTCGCTTCCTACCATCAATATTAGTCAACGCGTTCTCTTACGGCGTCGGTACCTCCCAGTGGGCCAAGTTAGGAAACTCGCCACCAAATGGACTGGACCATTCAGAGTCACAAAAGTTAGGTCACCAGTGCCATTTGACCTCGTGGAGGAAGCCACGGGAAGGAAAATAGACGCCCACCATTCAAACCTTTTGCCAATACCGGACTCCTTTTACGATCCTCAGCCCGACATTTTCTTGCAAACGGAGAATGGACAAAGACACAGGGCAATGACAAATACAACAGAGGACCTAGGGACACCAGGACAGACATCTGACCGACAGCAACCTGATATAGCAGCACCCGTCCGAACCCCGTACTTCCTGCGGTCCAGAATTCCCAGGCTAAATTCTAATGCCACTGGCGATACCCCAACCGGAAGCAGCCGTGCAACTCCTGACCAGCCTACAGAGGACGCTCGCACTCAGTCGTCAGGCCAACCGAAACGATCTGCCGTTCGTCTGCCCAGTATTTCTTCTCCTTCTTCAAGCCCTTTAGGGCCAGTTACGCGCTCGGCGGCACATAAAGCCGCAAACGCCGGCTAGCAGGAGGAAGACCAAAACCTAGCAGGAGGAAGAAAAGTTCAAACAACTAATCAATTTCTTAAGTTTCAGACAACGACTGAAAGTGTGCGATATGTGCGGTGTCGCTTTGCAGCTGTCCAACGCCCCGGAGACTGTCGCTTTCCCGACCACTGGACTGCGCCGTTTATGAACAACACCTTGGCCACTACAGGAGGCGAATCTGCCTACTCAGCGCGCGATTACGCCGCCGCCGCAGCCCAGCCCCGGCATTGACGCAACCCGCCTGAATGCACGGCACAGGGACACAACCAGCAGTAGCTGCCAACGCCACGCGCCGAGGGCGACGAGGAGCACAGTCAGCACTTCCTTGTAGCGCAAGCCGTCTTTCAGTTCACCGTGGGCGCAGTCTAAGCGTACGAGCGGGATAGAAATGCTCCACTCTTTCCTTGTCGACTTCTCTTCATCTTTGCTTCCTCTTTTACTTTTGACTTCCCTTCATCTGTGCGAACCGTCTGGCGTCCTCTTCATTGAGGACCGCCCCTTAATTCTAGGCCCTTCGCACTACATCTTCCATTTGGACTTCGGTATCTCTAACGTAACCTCAGCACTGGCACAAATTCGTTTGCAAATCAGCGCGTTCAGTACCTTGCAGGAAAAACTATTACCAAACCTAAATGCCCCCGACCCCTTAAATATTCGCCCTATTGTCATTGAATATAATCATTCGCTTCACTATCATTTAGAATACCTGCAAGGGGAGTTGTCCAAATTTCAGACTCACGCGCGAAAAGCTCGGGCAGTCTTCGCCCCCCTAGGAGACCTCCTGCACTGGTTCGCGGTACGGCGCGCGTATCCGACCTACAGCAGTTTGAGAGTTCGCTGGAGGAACTAGCGGCCAAATCCGAAAACCAATTTGGCTTCTTTTATAAATATCTAAGCAACGCCTCCCTCACCCTCCAACGCCACGACGAGATGTTATCACGAACCCGTCAGTCCCTAGAAATTCTTAGTAACTCCACCGAGGCTACGTTCCGTCAACTGGAATCAAAAATCCGTGAGGTCGAAGTTGCATCATCTGTCTATTACCCTCTTACCTCCACCTACATGGCGTTGCAAAGACACCTCTCTGAGCTCCAAAGAGAAATGGACAAAATCGCCCTGGGGATTAGAACTGCGGAGGCTGGACGTTTGACCCCGGACGTTTTACCCGAGGGGGTGTTTCGCCGGGCACTAGAACAAGCCCAAACCTCGCTTCCCAGGGAAATGGACTTTGTCTCATTCCACTCTCGCAATCCCCTGGCGATATATAATTTCGCCGAAACATGAGTTTTACGGACCAGAGTAGGGCCGCAAGTCGCCATTATTTTTCCCCTCGCCCGCAGAAACTCCACCTTTTTGCTGTACCGTCCGCACCCTTTCCCTACAAATACAGGTCGTGGAAATCGCACCATCGTACTGACTAACGGTATGAGCTTGGCCAAGTCAGCAGATGGATCTAGATTCCTGGTTCTTCCGAACCATTTTGAACGTAGTTGCACGGAACGCCACGGTGTTCTCCTTTGTTCCCCTGATTTCCCCTCCTTCGATAGAGATGCAAATTTCTGTCTCATTGCAGCATTCATGAATATTTCTCTGAGTATACACAGGTTCTGTGATTTCCAACTCGTCGTGCCCCCTTTTACTGTTTTCTTGCGTGGTCATACCCCAGATTCCTGGCACTTTTCCCTCTCTCACCCAACGCCAGTAACCATGTCCTGTCCTACCAAAATCGAGACCATTTTGCTCCATGCGCAGGGGGTTCTAACATTACCACCCCTGTGTTCAGCAACCGGCGAACATTGGTCCCTACCGCCAACACCAGCCACTATCCAGGCCACCGTTACTGTTCCCGACAATACCACGATTGAAGCATTGCCCTTCTATAATCTTTCAGATTTCCACCACAATCTTATTGATTATGCAAACGCCTCCGGACAGCTTCACGGCCTCCTTCAGTCACTATATCGACTGGACACCCATCAGGTGATTTCGCTTCCCCTGTCAAAAATACGACAACACCTTTCGCTCTTGGACAAAACAGAGCACCAGGTGAGCATATTGCAGATCTCCGGACTGTCCACTTCCTCCGTTGTTATCCTTGCTATCATCGCCATCATAATTTACCTAAGATGTGCTCGATGCGCAACAAAGACACAAAGGACGCCCGAGCAACAGAATCCGCCCCAAAGCCCACAATCCAACATCAACACCATAAGCATTTATAATAACTCCCAGAGTGAGACTGTACCTATGTACACCGAGCTACTGCCACTCTAAGAGCAGGGGCCACGAAATCCGCTGCATGACTGCGGGACGGAGCGAGTCTGCATAATCAATTAATAGCCTCCCCGTTTGCAAACGAAAAGCTAACCAGCTGCGAAGGTACAAACAGATATCGGAAGTGGGTTTTATAGTAGATTAGATTCTTAAATTTCCAGGTCCTATAACTTTGGTGACAAACAAAACTGACAAAAAGCTTAGTTTCCAGTTTTTAGTCATATCATTTTCCTTCGAAACAATGGTTTCAATACTCTAGTGTCAAAACCATATTACGTTACGGCCGGTGCGTATACCTACAAGATGGCCCTTCTGTTGTTGCTGTTTTCTCTATATGCAGGAGATGAGGAAATCGAATGTAGATTCTATGTAACAAGATATTTTATTATGATATAAAAAAATGTGTTATTCTTATTAAGTGCACTGGTTATACACAGCTTTGAAATGCAAGTTTTATAGATATGAGGAAACACAATATACATATAATTGTATACAAGGATTTATATACAAGGAAATTTAAGTCCCCTTGTCACATAATTGTTGGGAAAGTTCACAAATAATACGTGTGTGCTGAATGCAAAGCACTATCAAAAGTTGCAATCCAAAATGGCCAACAGGTGTATGATACGGGGTGTTTCACAGCATTTAAGACATAAGTAATTCACTCCTAATAAGCATACTGTTTTAATGTTCTTAACTAGCATAAACTGTAAAAAAAGTGGAATGCAATGTTATAGCCTACTCAATGCAATCACTAGCGTCCTTATTTATATTCTTTCTAGTTAAACTCGCAATTTTAATAACCATTAGCTTCCAAATGTATATATGAAACTCACACTCCGCGGTTGCGCGGCCGTGTTTTTTTCCGGGGAGAGGGTGGTGTCGCGATATGGCTTTCCGGCCCTCGCGACACCTGCCGTCGGCAAGTGACCAGTTGTCATTTGCCGACGCCAGCGTTCCGAGGCTATAAAATGGCGAGGACTTCGCACCTCGCCCCTCTTATTACGCGTCCACCTGCCGAAGCCTGCCGTCGTCACGCCACCCGCTCCCAGGATGTAGGGTCCACTACGCGGGTAAGTCAATAAACTTATTTAAAATATACTCTCTTTTCTTCCTGCACGAGTTTGTGGGGTCCTCCCTCTCCCCCTCAACTCGCGACAGCGCCCTGCTAAAGCATCCACATGTGGGATGGATTTTCCTGCCCTAGGCTCCACGGTACTATATTCTACTATTTCTGCGAGCCATCTGGCTAACATTGTGGTGGTGAAGCGGTGGTGAGAAGGTATTTAAGAGTTGAATGGTCTGTTCGGCGAGTGAAATGGATAAAAAGAAGAGGGAATCGGTGTTTTTTTACTAAAAAGTACGCCCCAACATGTTTCTAATTGTAGCACCGAGTAGGTTGCTACGCCTTGTTTACTTTTTTGCTGGCGTAAGCAACCGGGTGTTCGCCGAAGGGAATTTTTGCAACAGCATTTTGCCTATGGCCGTGAAGGAGGCGTCGACCTCGAGAATAAATTCTTGGGTGACTTCGGGGATTCTGAGCACAGGGTAACAAGTAAGGGTAACAAGTAAGGGCAAGGGTCAAAAGCATCTTGAGTGACACTAGTCAAGTTGAAAAGGGTTCAGTTTCGGTCAAGACAGTGAGTGGAACAAGAAGTTTAGAAAATTTTGGAATAAAGTTTCGATAGTAATTCACGATTCCAATGTGAAACGAAATGATGTAACTTGACGTAATGTAGTCGGTCTGGGGTAGTTTTCAATGGAGTCAAGTTTCGTTTGTTGGGGAGCAATCTCGCCCTTGCTAATGCGGTGACCAAGAAAGTCAATTTTGTTCAAATATAATTTATATTTTGACGGTTTTAATGTTGATTTTGCCACTCTTAGGTTGTATCCATTCAAGATGAGTCTGTTCGTCTGTGTCATGACTAAAGATATCGCCAATACAATCAAGCATATTTTGACGTATATCGCCAAGTATTGTCTCAATCATTGAAAAGCTTTCGGAGCATTACGGAGGCCAAAAGGTAATATACTGAAGCGATACGCTCCTCGATGTGTCACGTAGGTGGTCAAGTCCTTGTAGTCAGGATGTAAAGGTCCTTGATAGAAACCAGAAAAGCAGTCCAAGGAGATAAAAATTGTGGAATCTGAAACACATTCTAGCAAGTCACTGATCAAAGGAAGAGGATAATTTTGATGCCTAGTAACCTTATTAAGCGCCTTGTAATCAATGATGTGACAAAAATCTGGGGCTTCCCTTCTTCCCGTTTCTTGCTCACTAGGAGTAGGGGGCTCGCCCAAGAACGTTCGCTTTTTTCTATAATTCCTTGGTCAAACAAGTCATCAGCTATAACATCATTATTGATCCTGTATGTGGGCGGCAATCAGTAAGGTGCCTTGGAAATCGGCTTTTTTGTTTCTACCTCAATGATGTTGAACGAGATCAGTAACACCTAATTTCCGGTCGCCGTCGAGAAAAATATTCTCAAATTCCATTATCAACTTTTGCATTTGCGTCTTAAGGTCATGGTGTAAATTGTCAAGGTCGATAAGTGTGAGCAATTTCTCGTTTTTTTCTCCCATTTGTGGCCAAATCGCATCATCAACTGCAATGTCCGAGGGGTTTTCATGCGAGTCGTGTGATTCCTGGGGTACCTCACAGGTTACGTACCCTAGCAACGCATGGTTTTAGAACGGCATGGTAGGTGAAGGGGGAGGAGACCTCTCAGTTAGCCCTTTCAAGGAAAAGGGCGGTTCGTCGTTGTCGTCGTCTTCAGCGACAATGTTTACGATGACGTATTCGTGACGTTCATCAGCAGCCGAACGAACGGAGTCTCCCTTACAGTTAGAATTAATTGGTAGGGCATCAGCGTACCCGACACTGGCTCTCGTATTACCTAAATGTTGATTTTAAGTCCCTGAAAAAGCAACATTCCTATTATAATTAGACTTAAAATTTAATCCATCAAAGTCTAATCTGCCGACTCCCGTAGTAGTGTGGATAGTAGGCCTAGTTTGTTCGATATCGATGGAAACCATTGCTGTCGTGCAATTGTCTGTCATTGAAAAGCTCTGGTGTTTGTAACTGTACTTTCATGAGCTTCCAGAAAGTCTTCATCAAGAACGCCTTCGTAGGGGGTATTGGTCAGGTCGGTAACAAGCAGGCCATGGGAGTGCCACTCGGTGAATTGTAAATGCGACAGTGCACCAACCATAGATCTTTAGTGCATGCCGAGTTGCACCTCCGATTTGTTGATTGCACGGTCTTATTTCCGAGCAATGATGAGGAATGTGTTTCAGGTTGTCAGACTCACTCCTGCACCGGTGTCAAAAAAGTCGCATAGGCGTGTCTAGAATGGTTGTTAGAATAAAGTCGCCACTATGGGCTCCGGTTCGTCTCTGCCAGAGCGATTCCGGTTGTTTGGCCGACGGGAGCACTCTGCCTGCACGTGTCCTACCGCTGAGCAGAGAGCACAGGTGCGTGTAGGACATTCTCGAAAATGATTGTCTTCCCCGTCGTAATTGAAACATTTCCCAAAAAATGTTTACCTCTTCGGCGATAATTTGAGTTAGAAAGAACCTGCGGAGTCTGTTTTGTACTTGCTGATACTGACTGATGCTGTGACTTTCTAATGGCGGAGAAGCGTCGTGTCGGCAGTGTGCTGACGGCTGGGAAACGCACGAAGCATGGTGAACTGCTTCTGGCGGAGGACGAGCGTTGTGATGCGCGATGGGAGGAGGAGAATTCACATTTTGGAAATGGCGAATGACTGGCGTTGGTGTGTGAAACTTACTGTGCCCGTGTTGCGGTGTTGCATAGTGTGGTTGTTGAACCAAGGTAAGGTATGTCGGATATGCGTATACCTGTTGCGATTGTCCCAGACAATGTGATAATGTAAATTCGTCCTGTGCTTACTGCTCCTCTTCTTTGGACGACCTCACGACCTCGGAAAATGAGTTTGGTTTTGCCCTCCTGACTAACGTTTTCAGCTATTGCCTAAGATTTTGGATAAAAACATCTCTAACGCGCCTATCAAACTCCGAATCCGTGGGTCCCTCGCCATAACTCGGGACCATTTGACGTGAGACGTGATGTATGCATTTGAATTGAATTGAATTGAATTTGCCTTATTTTACGTGGCGAGACTTGGGCCATCAGGCCCGCTCTTCCGTCTGACCACAAGTCTGTCCGTCTGTCCGTCAAGTCTGTTCCGTCTGCATTTCACGGAGGCTCTCAGCAACAAGTGCGCTGCCTGAGCACAGTTACTGTTTGCGTTCAAGCGATGCATTGGAGAGTTTCGTGAAGAAGAATTCGCGAAGGAACGCATCCATTGCCGGCAAAATTGAACGTCTGCCGGATGGTCGCGTAGAATGTGTTTAGCGGTTTCTGGAATGCGAATACCCGCTGCTCGCAGACATTCAGCATCAGACCATTCTGCCGAAACTGCCACAGTGTTCATCGCTGTAAGGAAGTCATGAAGGGCTTCCTGGGGTGATTCTTCGTCACCCCCAAACTGGGGAATTAACAACACGTACTGCAACACGGGACAGGTTATGGCAAATTCCCCCTGTTTGTCCTACGTATAGTGGGTGGGAAGACTTACCTACGGTTTGGGAGGGGGTTTTATATCCTCTGAAACGCCCATCATATTAACGGTTGGGGTGTACTGGGAAAAGGCAGGCTACTGCACTGGTTGTGAAAGCCAAAAACATCGCTGCAATTGCGTCACGGGGGCAGGAGCCGCCGATTTGCAATTGATGCATGTCCGCCATTCATTATCTTTCCGAAAACGGTCGCTGCCCATGCTAATTGCTACGGGAGTGTCGCTGCATGTTGAAAATTAAATAAGACGAGCGAAGGAAACAAAAACACTTTTTGCTGCACCACTGACGGTGGTACAAACGAAGAAATGAAAAGAAGAAAATGTGAGAAGTTCCTTAACACCGCACCCGACACCAATGTCGTGAGTTGCAGGGGAGAGGGATGACCCAGCAAGTCGTTCAGGGGAATGTGAATCAGAGAGTAGTTCTGATAGCATTTAGTGCACATACCCGAGCCTTCTTCCGGAGTGGGTGGCGGCGCGATACGACTCCGACATCACAGGTCGTAACGAAATAATAAAGGGCGAGGGGCGAAACCCTCACCTTTTAATGACCTCGGACCACTGACGTGGGGAAGTACAACTGGGTCACACACCGGCGGCAGCGTGATGCGAGGGCCGGAATTCCATTTCGCGACAATAGATAGATGGAAATGGAATTGAATTATTGTTTTGAAAAAGTGTGCATTGTGGCCCCGGGGATTGTTGACCTAGGATCCCCCCTCCGGGCTGTTAACGGAAGGGTGTTCGCGTTTGGGTGATACATTAAGGTGTGTCTTGCAGGAGGCGCTGTTGGTGAGTAATTATGGGTTTCGAGAAGGCGGAAATGGCACTCGCACATAATATGTCCTGGGCTCGAACATAAATAGCAAGTTAAAGAGTTGCGTCACTGGGAACGAAATGATTAAGAGGGAGAAGGGTTTTGAGATCTGGTACAGAAGGCCATAAAATCATCTATTTTTCCGCAATTTATACAGAAAAGTTTCTTTCTACAATTGTCAGCTACGTGACCAGGTTTTCCGCAGAGTGAACAAGAGTGCCGTACGGTGGTGAGAATGGCGGAAGGGATTTGAGCAGGATAATTCTAGACTTCGTGTCCAGGGTGTCCACGGGGAGCACAATTACTTCTTAAAGGGATGGAGAGGAAAAGGGAGGGGGAAGGCAGCTTTCACAAAGAAGAAATCATGTACGAATTGAGGCACCATTTATTACTAAAGAGGGGAGATAGAGGAGGGAGGCTGTATACTAGGTGAATGGAGCTCAGAGAGGGCGACCTCTTACCCCATCACTCCGTGGACAAGGCGCTCCTCAAGGCCGGCAGCAACGGCGGCGGCGGAGCTCTGCGGGCGCGTCATCATCCAGAAGGCTCTTCGTAGGCAATTCCCTTTCTTCAGTTGCCTCACGTGGGCCTCTGCTTCCCGCTGGCTCCGCCGGGCGCGTTCCTATTGCCGCCTCGCTTGCATTCGAAAACGCCTTTTCGAGGTCGCTGGCGGAAGGTTTGCGTCGTTCGCCACTCGCCTTGGGAGTCGTCCGGGTGACGCTGTGATGTTGGAATGGAGGCTCTCCAAACTCATCCTAAAAAATGGGCGTGGGAGGAACAACGGGTGAAAAAACATGAATAATATTGTTAATGTTTGATCTAAGCTTCACTGAAAAATAATTTTATTAGAAGAACCACTGTGATGTTTGCAACAAATTAGTTTTTCTTGTCCAGCCAGAATTGTGCTTATTATTGTTTTAATGCCGTTTGTAACACTGTGTGGAGGTACGTTTGTTCCACTTAATATTTAAAAATACTCCTACCGAAACCAGTGACCAGTGTATGCGAATGAAAAGTTATGCTCGAATTTAAAGACATTACACATCTCAGAGTTATGCATTCACTGAATAGTAACTTTGTCCTATCGATTTATTATTCATTGTTTTAAAACTAAAACCCCAAAAAAAACTTCCAAGACGCGGTCAATGGTATGTGAATTTCTCCATCAGGATGACGTAAGGGAAAATTAGTTCATAATAGTTATTTATAATACAAGATATAAGTAGTATTTTATTTTGCGTATAAGTGGTGTCATTTTATTTTGCGAGCAGGAAAGATTGCATACGAATCTCACAAGCCGAGTGGCACAACCCTGTTCTTGGTTCGACAGCCCGATACCGGCCATGCCCGACCAGTGGTGGTCCAGCCTCTCGGCCATGGTGTAAGGGATTAGTGTGGATAGGACGAAGATGTCCCTCCATCCTATATACTAGTCTTCATAACATGAGTGGGCTTTCTCATCGCCACACAGCAGTAGATACTGAGACATTCGTAAGGAAAGTTCACAGTTATAATTTTGCCCTGGGTGAGAATCGAACCCGGAGTTGTGCTATGGAAAGCGAGTACGCTAACCAACGAGTCACCGAGGGCTTGTGGCACAATTCTACCAGCAAAATAAAATAACTTTTATTATGTGTATTTGCATATCTTATACTTATATAATATTACTTATAAAATAGCCGAGCTGAATTTCATTTTATTTTAATTCAAGTCCATTACTATTTTGCATTAAGGACGGTTGTAGATGATGCGGTCAAACAAAATTGTTTTGTTTTCCTTGTCACATGCGTACTATTTTGTACAGGCCTGCACTGCATTCTGCACTTTCGCTGACCTCGGAAGCCGCGCGCGAGCCACTCGAGCGCAAATCCAGGAGGCTAAGAAGAAAGGGGATGACACCCATTCTAGAAGTCGGGTCCACCAAACAGAATGCGCAGTCGAACCGTACCGTGTAAATTCAAATAGCAATAGGCGAAAACATGACGGATTATTACATACAGTTCATGTAATATTGCCTTTTGCGTTATATTGGAAATGTTTGTTGTCAACAGATGACAGTGTGAATTATGAACCTAAAACGAATTTGATGTACATATTTGCTTTGAACACCAAGTACAATAATTGCTTTCCAGTAATTCACTTTGATACGATGTAATCACAAATTCAATGTGGTGCTAAACACACAATTGTAATAGTGTATCGTTTTTGTTTGATGACAGTAATAAACTATGTTTCATTAACTATGTTTAATTTAGTAAGACGTATCTATCAAATATTTAAAAAATCTTAAAAAGTCATGATTACTTTCTGATCTAATTTATGACAAGAGTACATTATATATTTCTAATATGAAATCAACGAACACTATTTACTCACAATCGTTTACGACATTTATAAAAATATTAAACCCTTAGCATTCTGTTTAACAAGACCTATAATAATATTGTAAGAATATTGCATCATCTTCCGGGATTCGCTGCGCAGATTGCGTCATCTGCCGGCGCCCCCCGAACTGGGCCCCCCGAACTGGGCGGTTCCGGGTTATTCGCGAGTCGCGTAGAAATGTTCCGCACGTTCCCGATGGCTCGAGGCGGGCGCCGGCCAGGTATAAATTCGCCGCTGCCAGAGACCGCTGGCAGTAGTAATCGACGTACGCAGCCGCGTGTCAGTCAGTGTATGTAGTCAGTGAATAAAAGTCAGTTGGTGCAGTAGGTGAACAGCCGCCTGACGTCGGAAGCCGAGCTGTGAAGTGTGCATCGCGGTGAACAGCAGTGCAGTGGACCCTGATCAACGCCGTGGATTGTGGTCTGCGCAGTGAATTGTGGTCAGCGCAGTGGACCGTGGACAGTGTATCGGACTGTGCAATAGTGTCGAAGAAGGGAACAGTGTAAATAAATAATCAAGAGAACGGAGTCGTGTGTAAGGAAAATAATCAAGTGAAGAACACATGGACTGTGTAACCTATCTAAATAAATCAAGTATTTTAGTGTAGCATTGTTTACAAATAAACGTCTTTGTAAAATATTAACTACGTGTGTTTTAATTCACTACGAAGAAACGTTACAATATCATGATTACCCCTAACATATGGTCAGAGAGGTTTTGCTCGTAGGTATCTCATATTCAGATTCTTAATGGAAAAAATGGTAACAAATACATGTGATGCCAAACATTAAACCTTATTGGAATAGCCTATATTTCATTTTATGTCAACCTTGTTGTGAGAGAATGCTCTCATTATATAAGTACAGTTGTATCACAAAACAGATTTTAGAGGAGTTCGAAAGATAAAAATGGGAATTAAATTGAATTTGTCTTGTAGGAATGGAATGAACAATAATGCATTATACAGCATTGTAGGCTTTCACGGCCGGAGTCAATATTGCATAAAATAATGCATTATGTTTTACATTACACAGTTTTCAATTTCACTTTACATTAAGTGGTTAAAAAACACATTTAACAAAGCACAATTAAAATAGAACTCAAAATGCAAATTAAATTAATACACATACATTTTCACTGCGCGTATAAAATATGGCTGACCTCATAATTCTCTCAGCAATTATTTTCTCAATACGTTGTTCTAAATTTCAAGCTGATACATTTCACGATTGCCCGTACTATTTCGTCAGAGAGACTTGCTCGTTTATATGCCTTATTAAGATTCATAATAGAAAAAGAACTGCTCACAAATGTATGTGCTTCCCAACATTGACAGCATTTTGGAAGCAAATAAGTTAAATTTTGGAAACTTATTTTGGTGGAATTCTTTATAAAATTTAACAAGATCGTTTTCGTGTTTAAAATCATTTTCTAAAATAAGAGTCCCAAATCAAGTCAATATGTTCAAGCTGCATGTCGAGGGGAACATGTTCTGATGAGAATGAAAATGGTCGGTAAATAAAAGGAAATTTCCTTTAAGATTTTTTTAATCTTGGAAGCGTATATTGAAAGAATTTTCCAATTCGACTAATACCATAGAACCTTTTTTCTGTGTTTTCGATTGATACATTTTTTTGACGGGAAAATGGTAGAATTCTCTTTGAATAATCTGAGACTTCCACAGTTGCAACTTTGCTTTGCCTCATTAAAGTAAGGTAAATCCTGTTGCCTAGTCTCAATAGAAAGAAGGAATACTTGGATTTGCGTATGATTCAGTCCGTGTGATCTTATTAAGTTAACACACTGGACAACTACATCTATCACATGTTTCATTGCTCCTATTTTTGCACACAAACTCTCTTGGTGAATTATGCAATGACTTGCAGGGAACAAAGTTTCAATATTATTTTCATTGCAAAGTTTCCTCATACAGCCCACCAAACCGCTCTTCTTACCAGTCATTGAGGGAGCACCATCTATTGTGATGAATGCCATTTTCTCCATTCGAAGCCCATTCTGTTTAAACATTCGTTGATTGCTAGAAATATATTGTCTCCTGTCATTATGTCTTTCATTTGTATAACATCCAAAAGTTCTTCAGTAACCTGCAGTTATTTGTCAACGCCGCGAACAAAAGCAGGAAGATGAGGAATATCTTTTATATCTGTGCTGTCATCTACTGCTATAGAAAATGCTTCAAAGCCTTGGCACACATTTTTAAGTTGTATTTCAATATCTACAGCCATTTCCTGGGTTCGGCGAGACACCATTGTCCTTGACAAATTAATTTTTCAAATTCATGTAAAACTTCCGGACAAATCAATATAGCAGACGTTATAATACATTTTTTAGAAAATCTCCTTCCGTGAATGGACGATTTGTTTGAATATTTTCCAAGCTCAGATCATAGCTCACATGTAAACGATTTTGTGAGCATTGCACTGGCTCTGAAATTAGCGTTTCTTTTTCTAGTAGAACATCTTGCAAAAACTTTATTCTTTCTTCCTCTTGAATTGTTTCATTTTTCTATGTGAGAGGCTGTAATGTCGCCTAATATTGAACTTTTTACATATCATTACTTTTTTGCATATTAAGCACTCCACTTCTTTACCTTGTTTTTGCCCCAAAAATGACGATTTCAAATCTTCATTAAACCTAGTCTGAGGAGTTTTCCGTTTCTCTGACAATTTTGTCACCAATAAACACATTTCTCGATGGTCAGTTTTATAGGAGCGTTGCAACGAGCTAGAATCGATCTTAATATTCTATGTTAGAGCCTATAGATCAGATTCTCGAAAGTCACTAATCAACGATGTCGATGTCCAGTGTCTAAACATTGGTCTAACTTCCAATTTTATCCACGAGGTATGAATGGTATATCCGTTCAGTCACAATTTTATATGCGAGAAACTCATACATTGTATTTGCAAGTATCAATTGAATTACCGAATGCCGTTTCCATTTCCAACTATCAAAAATCGTTGTGAAAACTAATCAGCCCAAGGGCTATATTTCAAAATCGCTTCACAATTTTGACACAAAGTAAATATTCAGAATTCAAAAATCTATATAAAAAAGCAGTTCCCGAAATCATATTAGCCATTTAACTTCACTCACACAAACTCAACTGCCTTTTACAAATCGTCCGGTCAGCTTTATAGTGCTCAGTGTTTTATTAATTTGGCCCACCATGGGAAACGTAACTCAAGTCTCCTTACGCTCGCATTAATCTTTCTCCTTTTACTAAGGATTACCATGTTAGGGGACTTTTGATGAGTCATTACTCAATTTTTATGTGGTCATTCATTGGACGACCCAAAATATATATCAACAAATTACAGATCATCCAAAACCATTTCCTCGCACTGGCCACTCATGCACTCTGGTTCGTCTCAAACGTTCAATTCCACAAAGAATTCAATTTACCCCCCATAATTCACCATATTACGCTCCTAACTAACAACTTCTGCAAAATTAACACAAGAACCCAAACCACCCATTACGATTAAGCCACCACCTACCAGCTCCCAACTCGAATAAAAAATAGGGATCCATTAGATTCATTCCTCAGTGCCCTTCGTGAAAGCCAGCCGGCGCACACTCGGGAATTGCGAACGAGTAAAGCGCGTTGTTGGCTGCCGCGGGGCTTGAGGGATAAGAGAGAACAATAGTGGCTTTATGGTCTCTGGGAACATTGACCGAGTGTGCGATCGCCACTGCGTCTGCGCATTGGCGATCTCAGCGAATGCCTCGACATGTCTCGAAGATATAACACTCAGCTAGCACAAGTTTGTTGGAGAAGTACATGTGACATTTGAACGAAGGAAGTGTGAGATATCTCTCCACTGGAAATTGCTCTCATCCTTCCCAATAAAACAGTTCTTTGCTAGCGCGCGAAACACGAACGCATAGCTGTGCAGTTGAATTCATAAGAATTGTGCTAATTTAATATTATAAGCACATTCTCTTATATTTTGAAGTGAGTTTCAATTACAAATCCATTTTGAATTAATGAAAATCCAAATGAATTTTATAAACGTATATAGTTGGCTGCTTTTTTAATATGTTTTGAAAAACCAAAGTTATAGTGTTCGTTTTTCTGTCAAGCGTGAAGAAAAAATTGCTGAAAAGAAATACCGTTGAATTGACTTTGTGTTTCGTCACACAGTGTAGACGGCAAATTATCTAGATTGTTTTCAGTATTCGGTAACTTGTACTTTTAGCCTAAAATTTGTACAGCGAGCTTATGAAAAATATACTTTACACCGCAGCGAAATTTGCGTGGTCAGACGGAAGAGCCCACCTCATGGCGTGAGTCTCACCACGTAATATAAGGCATCAATTCAATTCAGTTCAAAAAAGCGAGTAATAAAGTTTTGAATCAATTTGTACAATAGAACTCTTAACACCCCTTCAAAACGGTTCTGGAACCTGCTGGGTAGATACGCGGTAATCCGACTTTAGAAGTAAATATTTCGTAGGGGTCCTTGCCGAGCGAAGTTGAAGCACGTATTGTGAACATAAATGCGGGCAACCCCCACAGCTGATGAAAGATATCGTTCAGCATGCTATCAGACTTCATAAGAGTCTCTTTGTTTTATTGCATAATTCGATTAACGATGTCCATTTATTTATAATTAATATTCCAACAATTTACCTCTTAAAAATCTTAAATAAATTAATATATTTTTAAAAAGCTCTACAACTGTTAAAATAGATAATATTGCCTTCCGTATTAATGAACTAAAAAATATTGTTTGAGAATTTATTGGGACTCCCATTATATTTAATTTTTATGAACTGAGGGCGCCTCTGTGGTAAGGTCCCTAGACAGCTACCTAGTTTGCCTTGGCGGAAGTCCGCACTTGTGACTTTCATCGGTTCGAATCTCAATTGCTCTACGCACATGGACGCGACAACAATGGGCGAGAGCTATGCGCGCACAATTAATTCACGTGATGATGGGTTAAACTCCTTAAGGCCAAGTTTTGCAACAAATCACTCCCATCGATGGTCTGTTTTGTGGGACCTCATTTCACCATGCGAAGTTGCGTTCAGAAAACGCGCTTTGAGATTCTTGGAAACACTAGTGCGCACTGCGTTGTTCATATGTCAATTTGCTTGTCAAATAGGTGTTTCTTCAGAACGCTGGCGCTTACACGTATGTTGTAATCCAGCGTAGCTGGTGGTTGACATGTATGTCAGTTGAAAAGGAGAATGTAAATGGGCCAGCATGTTCAAGAAATTAAAAGAGAAAATTGCTGAGGAAGTTAAGCCTCTTAAAATCTCACAATTTGCTCAAGTAAGCGTGCCATGTGATTTGTGACTTTTAAGTAGGACATTGCCAAATCAATTATAGGTTAATTGGTGCTTCAGGGTTAATGTAAATAGTTATTTAAGTTTAAAATCACTTTGCTCATAGTTTTTTATAGTTGTTAAATAAATAATATTTATAACAAAAAATGTGCCAAGTAGTTTATGGGTGTGTGTTGTTGTTATTGAATTGTCATTTATATTTCAGTCTGTTGTGACACCTGGGAGTAATGCTGTTGTTGAGTCTCCTCCAAATGAACATTTCAGTTTGGACGATGGTAATTTTTCCATGAAAGCTAATTATAAGTGATGTGATTTCAAAGTTATTTAATTGAAGTAATACATTTGTGTAAAAAGAAATTAACACAGCAATATGTAGAAGAGTAAATCTTTCCAATAACATGCCCTTTCCAATGTCTTAAATACATTTTTCCATTCCAATTGTTGTTTTTCATCAATGCATTTAATTTATTTTAAAGAATGTGTAGTGTGTGTTCATCATTAAATGTATATTTTGATTAAATATTATGGATCTCTTAATGTCATTGTATTTTGAAAACATTTGCTGGCAAGTATTGTGTTAAAAAAGGTTCTGGGAAATTACAGATTGTAATTCTTGGTCCGTTTTTGTGGTGTACTATTTCTTGGTGTAAAAACATTTTTTATGAAATAGTGGGTGCATATGGGAGTAAATTATTTCATTATTGAAGTTGAGAATAATTGACATTAAGTAATCCAGGTGGTAAATTGTGTATTGGGGTATCTTCAAAATAAATGTTTAATTTGGTATCAGGTTAATGTTCATTTAATGTATGATAACAAGTACTATTAAAATGAAATACACTGAACACAAATGGAGTATTAGAAATAGAGTTGCAGTGAATATTATATACTTCTAATTTAATATTTCTGAAAATATTCTGATCCTCTTTCAAAATCCTCTTCTTGATGTGCCACAGTATGGAATGTTATTTATATTTCCTTTTTGTGAAAGTCAAAGGTATCTTGTACATTAATCATGTGAGATTGATAAGAATATGCTTTGAAGAAATTCTACTCTGCAAGTGAAGAGAGAATTCAAGAAAATTTAAGCTCCTGAGAGCATTTGATGATGGTTGTGTTAAATCCTTACCTAAAGAGTAGCAAAACTATTATTTTAATTATTATTATCATCTTTATTTTTCATTCCTTATATTGTTGCCCTCAGTGAGCCCTAAAACTTGTCTTTAATATTTCTAGTGGCATGTTGAAGCATTTTAAAAGTTTGCAAACCTACATTTTTCATGTAGTAAATAGGCTCCTGTTAAATCCATTTC
Organism: Gryllus longicercus; assembly: GCA_038098605.1. NCBI lineage: Eukaryota > Metazoa > Arthropoda > Insecta > Orthoptera > Gryllidae > Gryllus > Gryllus longicercus. Next base: position 105,147 of record JAZDUA010000902.1, on the reverse strand, counting down.
TTAATTCAGTAGTTCTTATTATATATTTTTATAATTTAAAATCTGTATAAAACTTTTTTGTAATAATAATAATAATAATAATAATAATAATTGTTATAATATCAATAGTTATAGCAATAATAATAATAATAATAATAATAATAATAATAATTTTTTAAATGTATTTGTTGGTTTTTCAGATTAAAAAAAATCTTACCTATTAATAACACATGATGGATGTGTAAAATTCATTTCATAGTCAGTGTAACCATCTGTTTCAGCCAATGCCAAGATAGGTTTTTTTTTAATTTCCCCTTGGAAAAAAATTCTAAGACATAAGGATGGTTTTCACTACTTTTGTTGTTGTTCTTCCCATCAGTTCATATAAGTGAAAATTCTTAATCTTCTATGCATAACCTTCAACAGAAATGTTTGTGTCCATACAAATTACATAAAATAAATATACATTTGCGAATGTAATAATTTTTGCTAGAGTATACAATAAGTAGTATCTGTTTCTAAACATAATTTCTTGTGAATTGATAACTACTTGAGGTAGTAAATTCCATTTATCTGCAACCCTGTGGCACAGAAAATATTTCCTATGATTATTATTGAAACTATGTTTGGATAATTTCAAGTGGTCCTCTAATGTGAAATTTTGATTTCTGTTCAATGTGTATTCTAGTCTTGGGATACAATAATAGTTTGTTTATAAATTGAACTACTCAATCATGTCTCCTCATTCCCTTTGTAGGCTACTAGGAGTTACAGCTATCTTTCTCTAACAGGTTTCATAGTTTGTTTCAATAGATGTGGTCATATTTGTGTCTTTTCTATCTTTTCAAAAATGTCAATGACTGATGAAGTAAGGTGACCCCACACTTGATCCATACTCTAATGTATGTTTCAAATAACTATTTTACATTTTTAAAAACAAATTAATGGTGAAGATTTCTAATGGCTTTTTAATTAGAGTAGTTTATTGCATTATTTCACTGTATGCTGTTTCACTTTAGATAGTTTGTAATTGTAACACCCTTATGTGTGTGTGACATCATGCTTATTGGTTTATTTTCTCCTATGTAATATTTCATCAATGGATTGGCTTTACCAATAGGTAATACTGCATTTTATCCATAGTTATAATTCCTGTTGGTTTGACAATTTGGAATATTGTTGCAAGGTCATTTTGCAGATTGTGTGTTAGAGAATTCCATACAAAAGTTGCATGATTTGTGAAGGAAACTACTCTAGAATTTAAGCCTTTTTAATGATCAGTCGTGTATATAAAAAATTAGTTGTACAAGGACAGATCCGTGAGGGACACCAATTTTGACATGGTATGGGTTCGAGATTTTTCTTTGTATAGGATCATTTTAACCCATTGCAATAAATTTCCTCTTCTTCTGAAATGTTTCAATTTCTGAAATTAATGCTCATGTGGGATATAAGCAAAGGTTTGTTCATAGGCAGGAAGATCACATGCAGTGTCTATTGTCCAAATCTATAGTACAATGATCTAAGCATGAGAGTAGATTAGTGCTCCCAAATCTTCCTGACAAGAAGCTGTGTTGGTTTAAAGGAATAATATTATTGGCAAATTAGAATTGTGTAATTTTTTAAAAAAATTTTTTAAATCTATCTTTTCTTGTAAATACTTTTATTTTCTTTGTCCTTGCCATTTTATATCAAAGGTTTTAATTTACTTATTAACTTGTTATTTTAGAACCACCTGAAGATTCTTTTGGGAATGAAGGATTTTCGGTTGTGGATTTACATCATCCTTCACTCCCTGTACCTTTGTCAAGTGGACGATTTTCACGACAGTCATCCATGAGTTCATTGGCTAGTGATGCTTCAGCCTTTCTTCCAATACATGATGCATCCATTGGTACATTTAATATGCAGGTATGAAGATGCCCAAATTTTTGTTTTTCCTTCTCTCCCTTTTTATCTTTCCTTTTTTACTTTTCTTGTTCGTCATAATTCAATTTTTCCTGTTTTGAGTCAATTTTTATTCAGAACTTTGAAAATAACCATGGAAGTACAGCTGTTAATTAAGAATTTGGTGTTATAAATTATGGTATTGAGAGCATAGAATACTAATAGGTTGTGTTTGTCATTTATAGGATCTTGAGTCAGCAAGTGAAAGAGAAGATGTTTTACCACAGATGAATAATGTATCCAAACAGGAACTGTGTAATTCTTATTTAAAATTGTATCGTCATTATCAAAAGTATAAGGGTCGTGCTACAGACTTGAAAAATTTTTGTAGAGAATTAGAGAAGGATAATAAAAAACATAAGGTAAGGTTACACATTCTGTTGTTGAAACACAAGTTGGAGGTATCTTAAAATTTTCTCTCAAATAATTTTATATGAAACTGAGAAAAGCTAGTTTGGGAGATAAATGTATACCTCGTAGGAATTAAACATGCAAAATGTCTTCCATAATAATAATTCCAATTGTGAGTTATAAACATTTAATTTATATTTTTTATCGGTCTCTGGAATAAATTAGAATCTTATAATTAAAAATTTCACCATTTTCATAACAATACCTAATATTATATTTGCAGATAATGGAAGTGAATTGCAGTAGTTGTAATTTATCTCTAAAAGCAAATTAAGTTCCAATTTACATGATTTTTGTATTAGGTCCAGAAAGAAACATTTAAGATCATATAAATATATCTGCTTCTTGAAATGGATGTCATGTGTAAACTCGAATATTTGTTACCGCATGGATAATTCATAATGGGCAACAAATGACTTGCAAATTTTCAAAATGTAGGGGAGGTCGGAGCTACATAAATTGTACACTATATAGCTTGTTTCCATTCATTGTTTTAATTGCTTTGTAACTTTTTTACTTCATTACTACTATAAATGTACATACTGACGAGTCATTCGAGATGGAAGAAATAACATCACGTTCCTCATAATATTATCCAACTCTTCAAATTTTTGTGCTCATTAGAAATCAGTAATATTGATAATTCCTTTACCGTTTTGACCTCAGAAGGAAAGATTCAGTAAAAAGTGTTTTTTTGTAGTTTTTCAATTTCATCATAGCCTGCATGAGGTCAGAACTTTCTCTGCATTTCCAATACTCTAAGAACTGTTGTAGACCCAGGAGGTCAGTACTGATGTTTGTAAATAGCAAGCGCACTGAAATTCTGATGTCCAGCCAAATCGTAAAATCGGGCACGGTTGCAGGACCACACCGCAATAATCATCTAATTTACACCCCCATTCTGCCAATTCACAATTTTGAATTTTCTTTCATTTGTATCCAAAAAAAACCAACGATTTTTTCCATTAGCAATACTTAGAACTATTGTCAGTGCTTCAACATATAAGCGCAACTTTTTGGGTGTTAAGAAGAAGATAAATTATGAAGGAGCTGCTGTGTAGAAATAAAGCATTTATCAGCAAAATGCCATTGTAAAATTTTTTCACCTAACTTTGGAGAATATGGTAGTGTATTTTCTTACCACCTAAAATGACTTATTGTGTGTGTTCATATATATTTATAGAAACACACACTGTGTCACAGAATTTTAGCACCTTCTGTTATTTCTGACCAGTTGAAGATATTGCAATGCAGTTCTCATGGAAGTGGATGAGGGAAAGGAGCTACATATATTTGTAACTTTTTACTTTCTCTTTACTGTGTACTTACGTAGTAAAGAGAACGCTGCAGTAGTTTTGGTATTGTAATCTTCTTACAATAGCAATTTTTCATCAGGAAAATTTGTATTTTGGGGCCCTGATATCAAACAAGTGGATAAATCTTGTTCTTGTATGTAGTAAATTCCTTCCTCTAACACGTGACATCAAAAGCCATGTTTTTTAGGTCCTAGATACTCAGAAATTAGTTAAAGGCAAAATATCTGCCCACCTGCTAGTGCCTTAATACCATATTTGGAGATGTCAATTGAATGATTTTCTGATTGATTTTGCCAAACTCAAGGCCCTGCAAGTTTGGAATGGATATTTTGATTTTTAGAAGTTCTTGAAATGAAACCTCAGTTTTTTCAAAAATTTCAATTACACTTTTTTCTCGGATAGTGCAAAAAAAAACAAAACATTTTGCTGGTTGTAAACACGTTTGCTGGTTCATGTAGTAATATATTGCATGTTCATTACAAATAATTCGAAAAAGTATGTAGAAATATGAACTCTTACTGGAAAAGAAATTAATTTTATAGACAGAAAATGGATACAATATTCAACCACTGCAGAAGACAAAGAAATGAAACAGCCAAAATAGTAAGAATATTACTATTTTAATAGTCATGGTTGATAGCTGTATTTCTCAATCATTACCTGTCTGTGAGCTTTGGTACTCAAAACCATATAGCATTTAAAAACTCAACAACCAAAGCTATTCATTATTTTTGGAATAGGAAGAATATATGTTCTTCATACATACATCCTTAGACTATTTTGAATGTAACTATAATATAAAAAAATATTGAAAGGAACTTATACTTTTTTAATTAACGTTTTTAAAGATATTTATTAAGTAAAACGTAACATCATAACTCTTTCAGGGGTTCATTCCATTTTGTTTCTTGTCACTTATCACTCCAGCTGCACTAAGAAGTCTCTCAAAACTGTAGCTCTTGGATTATGTAAGAACTGTACTTTCATAAATTGGGAAAAATCACTTATTGTTTTCAGTAGGATAGTGAATGGAAGTAGTTCTCGAATTGATACACATTTAATTCATCCTATTTAGGTTTCATCTACGCAGCTTGATGTTTAATTGCCACTCTTGAGAATATTCCGATAAAAAGACCAATAACGACAAAATCAGAAGAGTGGGGCATGACTTGAAAAATAAGAAGTGTTGAGTCATTTTTCAAAAGCATCAAGCACTATTGAGTATCAAGATATTAAAAGTATTGAGGACTGATGCTGCATTTTTATTTAAAAATACTATTAACGTTAAAAATTCAAGACATTCTCACTTTACCCAATAAATTTTGAGACTCATATTTTCGAATCCTTCTCGTTTTACCTATATTTCAGTGAAAGATGAGGTTTTGAGTACTGATGTCAGGTACATAGATGTACCCAAAGAACTTTCTCATTGTTAGTATCATTTATTTTCTTTGTGAAAATTGTATTCGAAAAAAGGGGACAATGTTAGTTGTGGTCTCCCCTACGTCTTGTTCTGAGTGACTGGTGGACAAAAAATGTGGAGGTGTTTGAGTTTGCCATTTGATTGCATTGTAAATATATTAATTTATATTTTCTTGTAATCTAGACAGTGTTACTGGAGTGTCAAGAGAAATCTTTACGGCGAATAGCAGAACTAAAGGAACAGTGTGCATTAGAGCAGCATGCTAAAGCTCATTTGGAGGAGGCATTGCGTAATGATCTAGAAGAGAAGGATCATCTTATACAAACACTACAAACTAAGGCAAGGCTCTGTTAATTTAAATAAATTAAAGTAGAATTTCAGATGTATGAATTTAATTTTATTTATACAAATAAATAGAAATGGTGTTGGTTTCCAATAATCAGAGACATTTCCACTTCTCAGTAGCAGAGTTTCTAATCTTTATTGTTGCACAGATTTACAAAATGTGCTCTACATTAAGCATTATTTAAGTCTGGCCATTGCATTTCTGCAATTCTGCGTTTCTTGCAGAGAATATTTTCATGTGCAATAGAGTAACTTTTTGAATGCATAGTTATATTTTCTTCAGGTTTTTAAACATCCAAACAATGAATGAATAGTAATGAATTTGTAATTTATTATTAGCTGTTTTGTAGCCCTATTTCAGGCAACAATTAATTTAAAACCTCAGTCATTTTCTTTTGTAAACAATGGAATCCTGATTTTGCTCATACCGAACAATAGCTGGTTCATATATGGCTAGTGACCGAGAATTAATCCCTTCATTTAGTGGTCACAGAAAAAAGCTTCTAAGTCATGAATCTTAGCTTGGAGAAAACAAGGGTTATAATATTCAGCCATTTTTGGTGTTTGGCAACTTGAAAAATGTTTGTGATCTCATGGTTTTATTTTACGTTATTGCCTGTAAATACAAAGTATAATGAAAATGTAGCTTAATAGAGAAAAAACTGTATAAATTATGGTAAAAAGGACCGCAGTTATTTTCCATGACAAACGTTCATGACTTGTGTTGTTTCAACCATGCTTGGGAAACCATAACCTGAGGCATTGTAAGAGTCCATTTAGCGATTCCCTAGGTATGACATCACCCAATGAATTTTTTTTTGTTTATTTATTTTCTCTCTTCTTTCCCTTCTCCTCTTCCTTCTTTTCCTCTTTCTTCTCCTCCTCCTCCTCCTTTTTCTTCTTTTTACTTTTATGCTACCTTGTTACACTGCACAGAAGTTCACAGAAAATGAGCAGTACCACAGAATTCCCCAACAAGATACTTCATCATTTACACTTCTCTCAAAGTACACTATTGCCATCTGCAAAAATATTTTTCAGTAACCGGGTAAAAGTTGCTAATTTTTCCTAAGAATATTTTCCAATTACTTGAAATTTGAAGTTATTCTTATGCGACTTAAGTAGATTCACCAGTTTACAAAGAATTGAAATTTGTCACAAGCTGTATTTCTCAAGGCTTTTTTTATTTTTGTTAAAGAGGCGACATTTGTCTGAAGAGTGTTATTTAACTCATAGTTACTGTACTCAACTCAATTTGTCCACAATTTGACTTAAGCACTTTTACCCTGCAACCACAGAATTATCATTAACCCCCATCAAAATTTCATTGTCCCCATTGGGAACCCTTGGTCTAGAAGTATAAAGATAATGAATTTGTGTTTACAGATCAAACTTTTGAAGGATGCCCATTCAGCAAATTCTTCAGCTCTGATTCACGTAGAAGACGAGAATTTGCTTCTCATACCAGGTCAGTTATGAGTACATAATTTAAAAAAAAAGATATATGGTGCATACAGGTGTACATATGTAGGTGTATGTAGCAAGTGGATGTGTGTGTGTGTGTATGTGTGTGGGGTGCAAGTAAATACATATGTGCTTGTATTTCCACTTGTGATTATTTCTTTCCAGATCAAATGTATATTAATGACAGAAAATTGCACCTTTTTAATAAAGTTATTTGGTAATTTATATAGTTTGTGTAAATTGCTTGCATAATAAATTTCTGTACCAAAAGTTACACTGTGCAGATGCATTTTTATATTACAGGAACAAGTTATCAAATAGATTTTCTAAAAATATTTTCTTAGAATGTATCATTTAAACTATGTGGTAAAGTTGTATTGTCTAATAACTAGAAACATAGAGTGAACTCCCCAATTATGAATATTTTTTATTTATGTATGGTTTTATTTCAATTTTGCATTATAGTCTGTTATATGTAGTAAACTAGTGTGCATAGTAATTCCACTTCATAATATGTATTGTTATTGTTCTGTCTAATGCTTGAGCACATGAAAGCTATTGATGATTGCCTATGGCCAAACCTGGAGAGGGACTATTGTGTTGGAAATTTCTTATTTGGCACCACTCGGGGCTCTCAGTGTAATCAACAAACACTGAAATGATTAGGGAGAGACATTATGACAGTCTCGGACATAGTTATTCATCATTTATGTTGTTCTTTGAGTGAGTGAAATGATAATAGTTTTGGAGAATCTACATTTTCCAGGCATTTACCCAAAGTTCTTTTATGAAAGTGCCAGTCTATAGATTTTATGCTAATTGAAAATCAATGCACCTTCACCAAACATGTGCTTTGGGCCCTTGTGGTCTAAAAGCATTTCATAATATGTGTTATTTAATAAGCAACTGTAAGTGTTCTGAAGAAACTTACGCATATCTAATTAGGTCATACATTTTTTTTTCTGAATGCTTGCAGATACATGTAAAACAGCAAAATACCCTTTAACCCTAGAATGCATATGCAGGGCCTCTGAGGCCGCAATGTTTTTATTTCACTTTTTACTATGCACAGCTGCATTTCTGAGAATTTGCTCCCCTTGTAGTCTTTCTTCTATCTTTCTACTTTCATTTTAGTCACTGGCAAAGGAAAATTTCTGAGAATTTAAATAGGTATGATCGGAAATTTGATTCTATTATGTCAGTGTGTATGCAGGGTTTTTAAGACCCTATTAATTGTTATTTAAATAAATAATCATTTTTTTAACATTAAGAATTGACTTTTATTGAAATTATTAAGAAATGAAGTTGTTAAAAATAAGAATCAATTTTTCTGTCCATTTTTCAAGAGCGTATTGCACAGGGCCTCAGAGGCCCTTCATATGCATTCATGTAGTTCCCCAGGTCCATGCATCCTAGGGTTAAAATGTGGTTGAGGATATTCTATGTTTAGGATATGAATTATGGAATTGTGGAATTTTGAGAGTGAAGTTTTTTGATGCTCATAACATAAACTGCTCAAGAAATAAAAGTAATCATTTCATATTGTTCTCACTTGTATAGTATATTTAATGATGTGATTTCTTTTATCTTTTGATCAGTGTGATATATTGAGTCTTTATTATCAAAACAAGTTAAGCTAACATCTAGATAGGAGATATAAATGTCAGTACTTGTGGAATTATATTTGTTGACAAGTACATGACATAATGTGGGAAAACTGTAATTTGCTGATTCTTATTCCTTGCTTCAAAGATTTTGATATTGCTTGTATTTCTTGAGTTAAATAAATGAGGTAGGTGAGCCATAATTCAGCTTCAATAGAATTAGATAAGTTTGTGGAATGTTCCTTCACGAAAACCCATATACATTTTAGGAGAGTTTATGGAATTGTATGTTCACCAAGACCCAAATTTCCAAATGTAATTAAGGAGTTCTAAGAAATGCTTATTTTTAAAACTCTAGAATACTCATTCATATTTACATATATGCATGTGCAGGAATAAGGAAAAATTAGAAATAAATGTATTTCTAATGCGTAAGAGTCTTTATTGATAATCAAATTTACTATAATATTATTTACATAAATGAACTAACTGTAACATTATTCCCTGCATCCCCGAGATTTTATCAAAAGTTTGAGCTACTAAAGCAAGATAGAAACTTGTTTTTTCGTATGTTGTCACTTATGGTTTAAGGTGTTGCTGCCAAATGTGGAGCTATTGAGATGACATCTGGCGGTACATTTCAGTAGGTTTTTGTGCATGCAATTCGGTTTTGCAGAGTGAGTTGTGGATTAGAAGGAGCGGCAACCGCTCTTGCTATCTGGGCAACTTTGTGCAGAAAGTAGACTCGGTGCGCTGGGCAATCTCATGCTTCTGAACTCGAGATCTTTGGAGACAGAGGGATTAAATATCTTTGGCTGTGATGCGCTCTAAAGGTGTACTACAATGTTGGTGATTAAGGGCAAGTGACAGGAGCTGAATTGTAAATCTTATCTCAGATACAACTAAATCCACTATCAATTAGTAAAATAGATCAAAAGAACAGTTTTATTACTAAAAACTTAAATCATAGTACAAAATTACTAAAGAAATTGACCGAAAGGGGAGGACAACCCTAAAGAGACAACTGACCTGCTCCCATGGCAGAGAAATATAGGTGGGCTGCGCGCAAGTACCTGCAATTTCTGTGAACACAATGGACCTAATCTCTGACACACATGCTGTTGGATTCCAAGAACACATTCATCGAAATGATTATAATATACTATATAAAAATAAATGTGATATGTAAGGGATAATAAATATATTATTTGCATTCTCTCCAGTGGACCCATTTTGAACTAAATGTTAATGAATACACTCAAGCTTCTAAATACTTTGGCTCTTATGTTAAGTGATTAATTGAAGATCCTTAAAATGATGTCCATTAAAGCTGTTTTTAAGAAAAGAATTTCAGCTCCAGCTATTAGAAATATTTATCAAACAGGATAGTGAAGGATGAATATAGAATTTGTTTGTTTTTATTGAAAAGAGGAGCGGCGTAATGGATTGTAGTTAGTAATCCTTTTTGCACCACCCAGAAACAATCGTGAACCCTTTTTGTAACCAGAATTATTAGTGGACTGTAATGCAGCTAAGTTGTTGTCAGTCCAAGATTTTCAAAGGAATGTATAATGCAGGGAAATTGAAAATGTACTTGGAAGACTGGAGAATAAGTAAAATATTCCAGACTTCAAAAGTTCAGAACAATAATGAATTTTACTGTTTTATTTTTAAAAGTAATTTAAGGTGTATGCAGAAATATTGGTACACCATGTAAAGAGTTAGGGTAAGTTTAGAATACTATGTGGTGAATGGTCAGTGGTAAATATTTAGAACAAGCTTAGCATGCAATGCATGTCGTGAAATATTCTTAATATTGTTTATTCTATTGTCTCGAAATCAACAGAAATAATCCATAATTGCATTTAAATTCAGCGATATCACGCCACGAATGAAAGAACTTATCTCGCCTTTTATAACGACGCGCATAACCTACTTGACTAACGCCATTTGCACTTAAGTGCAGACCTGCTCCACACTGTGGCTACGCGCGCCGCTCGAGCCGAACCCGGCGTGCAAGCCCTGAAATTGGCTCGCGAGCTCCGTGGAGGAGGGGATGGACGTGACTCAGCGGCAGGGGAAATGGCTTGGAGGGGTGTGCGGGGCAGTTGTTATCCTAAAAACCATGCCACAGGGGCAACGCGAATACCTTTCGCTTTCCAGCCTTCGTAAGCGCGCATGACCGCGTTGTAGAACTCGAAAGAAGTATAATAGGTTTGGTGATTTTAAGGCCAGGAATAGCGATATTGAACTTCTTGCAAATCCTTTTGCTGTAAATACAGTAAAAGTCATATCGCAAAGCAATGTGAAGTTAGATATTTGTTGACTGTAACGCACCTGAAAAGTGTTTAGTAAATTCTATTGGCAAACACTTGATTGATACTTCAAGAAATTTCGAAAATATTTGTTGGTGTTGGAAAATATATTATTTGAATTACTAATATATAATTCATAAGAAAATATTATGAAGGGTTTTTCTTTAAAAGGGTACGAAGCATAACTACGTTAAAATAGTGTAAAAACCACGTTTTTCGAATGAGTAGTGTTGGAACCAATTGAAAGTTTGTTGTGGAGCGAACAAGTGTAGGTATTTTATTTGTGTTTTTACTGTCATATCTGGCTAGGACGTTTTTTGAAAGATTAACCGTGCTTAAATAACTAATATAACTTGTTTTTTCACATAAATTAATATTAAACTTTGTATAATTGAGATAATGATCTTATGAATAACCAAAGAGTTTGTTGCGCAGCTTCGCTTCACTGGGAACTTGTCATCGGTCCGCGGTACTCGATGCGTGCATGAAACCGTCTTGATGGTCACTCGCTTGCCCTTTCGTTCAAAAGGCGGTGCCTGTAGCTGAACTCCTTAAACATGCTCCATGAATTCGAGTTCCTGGATGGGTGACCGCTTGGGTACTCCGGATACTAACGGCGCCGAGCCCCTGGCCGATGGAGATAAAAGGCAGTGACACGAGAAAGACTACGATTACATTAAAAATAGAGTACTGAATATCGTAAAGTCTTGGAACACTGTTATGAGAGTAACAATTTACACCTTGTGTCCCCACCACCAGCGACCCTCGCCTCGCGATTGTTCTCATCTCAGCTCAGAGCCCGCACGAGCGCTCACGCTCGCTTGAAGCGACTTGACAAGGCCTGCTTTAGGTTGGTCAATGTAGATGGGTCGTAGTTGACTTGACAAATAAACTTGGTGACAATCGGCTGAAAGTGCCTTAAAAGGTTCTCCCGTTGACCGCGTTATCGCGCTGAAGTTCAGTTGTGCCGCTTAGCTGCTGACGCATTTCATACATACCCTACCCCACTCCTCACACCAGAGTTGAATCTCCTACTTATACTTCGATTTAAATAGAGCGACTTCTGAGTTTTGAATGGCCGGATGCGTTTATTCAATCGGGAATTTCGTTACAACTTAATTTTTGCTATTGAAGCTCTCGATCGGATCAACGTTCCAGCTATTCGAAGGTCGGAAGTCACTATTTAAATCGAAGAATATAGTCTTAATTGGGATGAAGCAAAGCTCTCACGTCCTCTGCATGCTACGTTGTGGTGGGGACAGGAGGGAGATAGCAGAGACACCTGACCTGTCTACTATATTACACCAATCTTCTTTATATTTGATGTCTGAGAGTCGCTGATGACGACAGTGGTTCCTAGCGACACGCAATAGCAGCAGCTTTTCGAGTGATGTAATCTACCCTTGTTGCCATCAATTCGGAATGAATAAATTAAGAGGATAGAACGAATTTATGGTACCAAAAATCAAAATTTCACCTCATTAAAAGTATCAAGGCAGGATATGTGTAGGACTGAAAAATATCAAAAGTATCTGGAGTTCAGAGAAACTCTTTATTACATTGGTTTAACAGAAAGACGACTTAATGAACATGTATCGGAAAGCTCGAGTACGAGATCTTCCGTTTCGACATGTAAATATAATAAAATGTAAAGAAATGTGTAGCAATAGGTAATCATGCAATTATTCCAAAATATATCACGTCATTGTAGTTTTCATTCAGAATGTCTTGCAATTTCAAAATAAAGTTGAACTACTTGTACTTCTACTTGTAAAAATATGTATTTACATGAAAATCCGTTCCCCGATGATAAGTCAGACAAGCGGCATATTTTCTATGTCATTTTGCAAATGGATCTATAAAACAAACCATTTTTTTTAAAAAAAATAATGAAAATGAGTTAACTCTTTGCCTTTGTTGTTACCTTTTGGTTTTGATATAACAAAAATTAGAAGTTCATGTATAAAATTAATGTTAATATTGTTTACAAAATTAAATTAAAAATCGTGTGTTTCTGTGACTCCAGAAGTGCTCAATTTGTGCTTTGTTCAATACACGAATAATACCTTCACTCATTTGGCGTCATATTATGTTATTTTAATATATTTTCATCTGCAGGTGGAATTGGTGAGGACTGTAAGGAAGATCTCTCAGTGAAAGGCGATGACATTCCAAGACAACAGGTAAGAGGAAAGAAGTACAATCATTGATTCGGCTGTTTGTTTCGAGCAAGTAGACTTGCATTTGAACACGTGTCACGCACTCGTATGCAAGAAAAGTTTACTCATTCCAAGCAACCATTAATGTTCGGAATTATGCATGTGTTTAAATTATAAAATCAATACAAATGATCCAGTGACGAGGCGTCCACAGATAGATGCGGCGATGACCAAGCAAAATAATACAAATATGTGGTCTAAGTATTTTAGATATGAATTGGATAATTAATCAATGTAGAATTATATGTGAACAATTAGTTACGAAACAGCTGAAAATTGGTCATAAAATACTGTGATGGTTGCAAAGGAATCGCTAATATTTGCGCGTGGAATTCGAAAGTTCGCGACCCGCTCTCGCAGACTCAACTAGCCGTAGAAGTTCGTATTCTTTTGCACGGCAATAATCCCCCCCCCCCCTAGTCAGCGCTGCGGTCGGAGAATCTCGGCTGTTTCCGACCATGCCTGACAAAACGCGCCACTCGAACTCTCGTCAGTATGAAATTAGTGAAACGGTGCGGTATATTCGAGTGCGCCCTGATTCTTAGGCGCTTTTACTCAGATACCCTTTGCAGGATTCTATTAACTGCCATGCGTTATGGGAAAACTTAAAAGAAGGTATTGTAGTTCTGTTGCAACAAAACAACATTTGGTTCACGTAAATTCAAACAGAAGCTTTTGGCGGTGCAGCAAGGCCGACCCAGCCCATAGTTATTAAATTTGATAACTAAAGTTACCAAAAGAAACAAAGTTAAACCAAGTTTTTTTTATGGTGTCTAGTTATGATTTTCACAAGAGGCTCTGTGGAAGGACGCATCGAAGCTCTCTTGAAAATACAAGACAAGGTCAACGAAAGATGAAGGTAATTTACAAAATCTGACAAAGCTCACGAAAAATTAGAATATTTCCTACCGTGTCGATCGCATGTCATTTCAATTTTACATATATATGTATCTATCTATGTACGTACGTACTTAGCGCGAGAGCCCGTGAACGGGCTTAGGCTTACTGAACACGTCCCTGCCTCGAGTGGGCCACGAGTTAAGGGTTAGCACGTAGACACCCCCACGCCGTATTCCGATCTTCTCAACCTGAGAAGTGAATTTTCTCGTCGTCACACAGCAACATATACTGGGACATTGCAAGGAAAACGCACACAATAGTCTTGGCTCGGCCGGGATTCGAACCCGTGGCCGCGTAGTGGAAAGCAAGCTCGCTGACCAAGAGCTAGCCACGAGCCCCGTTCAATTTTACCCTACCTCAAATTTAAACTCGTCTTACGTCCATGGTTCGTGGCTAGAATTTTCTATTGCAAATTCAATTGCAATATAGGTTTAAGGTGTTCAGAAAATTTATTGAAACGAAAGTGGAGAAATAATACCAGAAAGATTAGCGTTGTTTATATGTTAAAATGGCAACATCGTACGAAAAATATTTCGAATCCTCCATTTTGCAGTGGATCGAGGAAAATACACCCGAATATTCAGCACATCTTGCGATGACCGCACAAGTGCCATTCCTCACCACTGAAATGCCCCCCTTAATATTACCAACAGATAGTACCTTTATTTCTTTGGCCTCGTGGTATACTAACCTTAGTATTGATATATGCCGCAGTGAAGTTTTTTATTGTTTATGTTTAGCTCCCCTTAAAATATTAATCTGACTCCGACGACACGTGAAGGTGCAGAGAGCTCATGAGACACCGCAATCTCGTTCTGCTCGCATTACTGCAGTGGAATGCTCATCTGAAGATAGAATTCAAAGCACGCGCCATTATTAACGCCACTCAGCGATCAGATGCTTATCCTTCCAGCTCCACGTTGCTATTTCGGCGTGTGAGGCGAGTTGCCTATTCTGGACAGATTTTAGAATGATAGGTAAACACACTGAAGAGCATCTCAACCTTAGATTGCATTATAGAATTAAACGAAGCTATCTTCGACACTTTCTCACACGTTAGTTTTTCGTATTACCTGCGTCTAACACACCATTACAGAAAGCAGAGTTAAACTAGGTATGCTTCAACAGCACACACGTCCTCGCGTAATTGAGAACGGTTACGTAATATTGTAATATTGCAATTTATACCATCACTTGTAAAAGTCCAAACCAATTCAAACGAAGCGCTTCAGATGAATTTCTGATATTATTTCGCTAGTCAGCCCTTATTACTACAAACAAATGAATAAATCTCGACTATTACATTATCTGCAGCACATCATATCAACAAGCAAGGATTATTTTACGTGTAAATTAAACATGCAGAACTGAAGGACATGCAGTATATCGGCTTATGAATGCATATATAGTGCGAACCTACGGTGTCATAACGGAATGTACAACTTATGCTAAAAAATCTGTATTTTTTGTATACAATTTTTTCTCGACTTTAATGTAGTTGACTGCACCATATTTATTGAACGTAGTGACATTGTAACTTCACCGTTTAGTATATAAGGCCTCTTTCCTCTTTACCCTATCGCTATCCTATCCATGTCTCGCGTACCCTGGTCTCGTATGGCAACGCCGCGTGAAATATTATCTTAAAACACTGCTCTAATAACTATAATATTAATTATCTGCAGTGGCGGCTGATGCTTTACTTAATTGGGAGGCTGCATTCAAAAATAGAAAATGAATTGAGATAGTATGTTCAATACCAGTGTAGGTCTACCGTGAGTTTTTATATCGCACTTTTCTTGAAGAGTTAAACTTCTAAATGTCATAGTTTTTTAATATTAAAAAGAATTACTCTTCGTATCCATTCTAAACACGAACTAGTGATGCGAAAACAGCATGGACATTCTCGTCCGTGCTTTTAAGCGAAATTGCGCAAAAAGTACACTGGAAAAAAAGAACCGTTGGAGTGTACCAGATTCATGATACTGTAACAAGGAAACTTGTTGGTTCTTTTTTTTCGGTGTACTAAAAATTACGAAAATTTGTACATCACCTTATTTCAAAATCTATCTTTAAGGAAGAGATTTCATTAAGCTATCTTTAATATTTTAGTTCGAAGAAGACTCCGAAAAAATTTTGAACTTTTGCAATTTTCGAAAGATCAGGGTTTTTAACGAAAATAAGACCTGTACCATTCTCTTAAACGTCCATCACACTACGTCCTACATACCAACAGCGAAATTTCATTAAAAAAAAGACGATGGAGTCATTTTTTTGAAAACGTTGAAATTGTCCCTGGGGCTTCATATGAAGTATCCCCAAACCCACTTCATATGAAGTATCGGTTTCAAATTCAAGGGGCCGTGACATCTGCCAGATCGATTAAGAGCATTCAAATATTGGAAAAAATCGGCTTTGCCGATAGCGTTGTTCACAGTTGAATCGATGGACAGATACGTTTTGCCGTCATTCGAGTATTCGGTATCAAGGCACCACAAAACATGGATCTCGTATTACAGAATTTTTATTTCTAAATTTAACAACTAGATTTATTCACTTTTTCGTTACCAGGGTCGTGTAAGATATTCTGAGAATCCCCGCCGTTATTTCGCGCAGCGTTTCTCTCTGTTCTGTAGCGAGAAAGTAAAAAAACAACAGAAAAATATAATATACAGTTCATCAACTATATCATACGTCCGCCGGAGCTTTAAAAATCATGTAAATTTCGCGCAAAATTGTCTCTTGCAGCCCTTAGTCCCAATATTGAGACATAAACAGCGGGGGAAGCGAAATCAACTATGCCCATACTTCGCTGCAAGCTGTTGGAACTGGCAGTTTCAGGGAGGGAAATGGAATTGCAGCAGGACACGGCGGAAGCTTTTCGCAAGTTACACACGCACCAACAATGGGCTATTTTGGACATGAAATCGAATGAAATTCTATTTCGCATATTTTATTTTAATATCAAACATATTAAATAATTCTGTCAAGGACTGGACTTCTCACTCCCAACAGCTACCTCTGATAAAATATTTAAGTTATATTCTACAATTTGCAATATTAAGTTCATTAATATTAAGTTAAACAATGCTAAAGGGATTCTCAGAATATCCAACTGCCTCAAACAACCTCTAAAATTACTTTCACAGACTAACACTGCCGCTAACGAAGCGCGGGAAATTCTAATTTACCGTTTCAATTTCATTTTTATTATTATTATTTTTTTCAATTTCTGAAAATGCAGAGCGTGCGACGGAAATGGAACCAGCGCCGCTTTCTTTACCGTTCTTTACTACACTTTTGAAAATAATTTAAAGAAAAAAATGAGCCGTGTCTCTGAAAATAAGTGTTTAAAATTTAAAAATGTCCCATGTTTCACTGAGAATTACACAAAAATCTTATATTTTCGAAAAATTAAATATGACCTTATTTCAAGATCTGCTATTGATAAACACATTGCATTAAGAAAAAAATTCATCACAATTGTAGTTGTGGGAAGATGCCGAATATGTTTTTGAATTTTTCCAGTTTTCGAACATTCAGGGGTTTTAAAGAAAATAGAGACCTGCTCCATTCTCTTAAGCGTTCTTTACGTTATTCAAGGTCAAAATTTAAACAAAAAATTTGGTGTCTTTTTTAGAAAAAAGGGTTCAAAAGTGCCTATAGTTCATTGCAAAATGAAGGGAAACTACTAAAATTTTCGAAAAATCGCAGATGACCTTATATCAAAATCTGTTTCTAAACAACAGATTTTAATGGAAAATTTTTATCTTCAATATTTTAGTTGTAGAAAAACGCTGAAAAAATTGAACTTTTGCGATTTTAGGAAAACCAAGGATTTTGACGAAAATGAGACCTGCACCATTCTCTGAAACGTCCTTCACACTATCCAACAACAAAGTTTAATAAAAATGTAGTGCCATTCTGTTGACAATTTTGAAAATGTCCCCGTATCAATGTCAATTCAGCCAGATCAATTGGGGAGTATCTATTTTGGTGAAAATCTTGCTTACGGTTTGGCTGCTAGGGTTGTTCTCAGCCGGACAGACGTTAGACCTTCAGCCAATTTCTGGGTACCAAGGACCCACAAAACGGATTCTGACGACCCTGAGTGTTAGAGGAAGTAATTTCTACATATAGGGACTAGAGTTATCCATTTTTTCGTTACCATGGCCCGGCGATAAGAGTTTTTCTGCCGGAAATTCGCCGTTTTACCCGCAGCATTACAATACGTTCTCTATACTGTACGAGCAGTAGTTAGAAACTAAAAACATAATTTTTGAAAGTAACCTGTTTGTATGGTAGAGATGGGGAGATTGTTGAACCTTTGATTATTTTAATTCCCTTTACGCAGAGATCACTTAATTTATTGTTTTCATGTTTTCAAAATATATAATTATTTAAAAAGAAGCATATTTAGTATCACGAAAATAGAAATTAGTATTGCTAAATTTGGGGCAATAACTGTAATTTGACTTCTCAAAAAGACTCAGTATTCCAAGTATCCAGTGACATACCGCCGTTCCGAAACTTGTACAACTTTTACTTTCAAACCTCGCGCCAGTTGCTCTGAAAGCAGTGCCCGCGACTTTGACGTGCCGAAGTTAAAGTGTTCACGCGAGGGATCTATATCCTAAGGGCTGACGTCACAAAGGAGGATGACGACTGCGTTGAATGCCGTCTCGAAAACATCGAATTTCTAGCTTTTCGACAGGCCTGAGTTGGTAAAAAAAATTGTATTCATATTTGGTGGAAGAACACAAGAAAACCAATGAAAATAATTACCCACATTTTCTGAATTGCAGTTGTAGGCGCCATAGATAAATTGTAGACTACTGCGCATGCGCAATGGTATCCTTTCTCCGGTGCCTCGCACGCGCATGTAACGGTTGTCGAAGTGACAGATCTCGTGCGAAATTTATTAGGGGTCAAAGGTATATCAGTATTAGGAAAATTCTACTACAACGTATTTTTACAGATTGATAAACATAATTAGCGACCTGATGTTGGTGACCTAAAACTTATTATTGAAATAACCTTAAATATAATTTATAAAATGCCGTTATACATACATACATACATACATACATACATACATGCACACACACTCACACACACAGACACAGGTGGGCCATTTTAATCTATCGGAGCAAATATTTCGAAGCCTACACATTGAATAAAAAATGGGTAAAATTTGTTTGTTTCGGCAGGGGTTACCAAAAAGTTAAAAATCATGAAAAATGGGGATATTTCGAGAAAAAACATATGAGAAAAATAAAAGTAAATGTAAACGATATTTTCAAAATTGATATCCTGGGGCACCATTATTCACCGACACCCCATCCCCACTTAAGGGAGTGGGAATTATTTCAAAATCTTCAATGGAAAACCAATTTTTTAAATCAAATGTTGGTTTTCCATGTGTATTTTTGATGTGTGTGGTTTTTTTTAGAAATTCTAAAACAATTCACCGCCTCTAATTATTAATTATCCAACTCCAATAGCAACCCACGGCTATAAGGAATGGGGTACGTCGGTGAATAATGGTGCCCCAGGACATCAATTTTGAAAATATCGTTTACATTTACTTTTATTTTTCTGATATAATGTGTTTTTCTCGAAATAACCCCATCTGTGATGATTTTTTAACCAATTTAATTTTTGCCGATTATAGCGCCATCTGTCAGGCAAAATGACTTTAATGACAGGTCAAATTGGGGTAATTTTGTTCTGGGGAATAAAAACTAGCATTAAAAAAGAGGGTTTGTATTTAAGATTTTTTCTCCCCCATCCCTCACCGCCAGGAAGTGCGGGTAGGGGGTAGAGTTCGGTATCATTGGATGTCCCCTGCCGAAACAAACAACTTTTATTATCCTTTTTTTATCCGATGTTAGTTTTCGAGACATTTGCTCTGATAGATTAAAATGGCTCAACCTGTATACTATGTAAGGTCTCGGGCGTTTTGTCGCCGCTCGATCATTACAATGCCTATATAACGCCCTGGCGCATAAATATTTTCAGTACTTACATTTACGTTGCACGATTCTCAAAATAATACGCTCCCATATGTAGTAAACATGTGCTAACTTCCTAACCAGTTGTTGTTAAAATGGTGGCTTCACTCTCTGGGGCATGTGAAGTGGAAAGGCACAACGCCCCTGTCCGCCAAAGCCCCGCGCCACCGGGCGTTCCCGTGTGCCTCAGCTTTGCGCTCCAGCGATTGTCCAGAGATGGACCCACCCCTTCAGGACGCGCGTGGCCTTGGGCGTAGGGATCACATTAGCTCCTCCGTCAGCTCGAGCGGCGCGAGTGCGGCTGAGACCGCTGAGCTAGTGGAAACGAGCGGTCGTGGGCCGGCTCCAACGAGTGATTGCGAGCGGCGTCGCCACGTAGTTGGAAAAATTCTCTCCGTTCAAGCACGTACGGTTGAACATGTTAAAAAAGTGCCTCGAATCTACGATAAAAGCTCAGTTGTTGCCGAAAACATAAATCATGACATTAGTAGCGGAGGCAAATGATTCAATAAAACCTAAACAGGGTGGGGTGGCTCAGAACAACTAATGAATTTAACGGGTGACCTTAGACTTAGAGTCCAGACAATGGCAGGATTTTCGACACTAGCTCGATAGCTTGGTGGAAGTCGGCCGTTGTGTGAAGAATCCTTGCAGCTGCTCTGATCGGTAGTTTTCCGTGATTTCAACAATCGACACCAGCCGAATGCCGGAGCAGGACCCTAACAAAGGGGCAACGAACCGCGCGCGATCTTTCCTTCTCTTCCTTCTCCTATCCTCATCCCATGCCTGCACGTGTACATTTAAATGCGCTACAGTATCACACATGTCAGGAGCTTGTCCTGGCTGGCGCAGTACCCCCTGGTGGGGGATACTTAAGTAGGGGGGAAATTCGCAAACCGACGTGTAGGTCGGCGTCGGATCTCACTATCCAACAGGGAAGAACACCGTCACCTCCTGTGATAAAAACATGTTCTTCACTTACGGGGGATAATGACCATAGCAATTGACGCGCTCGGAAACACGAAATAATGTATAAATAAAGCAATGCAAATTTTCACATGTCTGTTCTTTTCACTCATCAATACTTATCACATCGTGTCTTTTGAAAAACATTTCGTATGGCAATGAAATTTGTTTCTTGTTTTGTTGTTCATGGCCACTGGAAAATTTCAAAAGAGTATAATTAGTAATTGTGAATATAAATTTTAAATTAACTACGCGAAATTCAGTTGAAGAAACATTAACAATTGAGAGAGAAACATTTAACCTGTGGAGTGCAAGTGAGGAAAAGTTAAAAAAGAGTTGGAAATTACTTTTAAAGTTGATTGCAAGTCAAAGGCCCTATACTTCTCGGTTTTCATCATAGCCTCGATTTGTGCGTCTTATTGCGTGCCGGGGTAGACACTCGTAATACGGTTGGCAACGGGCGAAGGGGCCGAATTATTTTATTTTCTCGCTCTTACTTCGTAAGAGGAAAAAAAAATTTATAATCGTGAGCTGGAAAAGGCGAATTTTCGAGAAGAAAACTTTTTTTGTCGGGCTCTGGTAACGAACATTCGGATAAATCTTGTTTCTGTATATAGAAAATTACTTCCTCTCACACGTTCTGAAGTCAGAATTCATGTTTTGTGGGTCCTTGATACCGAAAAATCGATTGACGGCAAAACTTCTCCTTGTGGTCAATGCTATCGTCTACCCCTTTCAGCTGATTATCTTCAAAATTGATATTCCTCGAGGTATTTAAAGAAACTCGAGGCCCTCATAGTTTGAAACGGATGTTTTGATTTTTGAGGATACTTTACATGAAGCCTCAAGTATATTTTCAAAATTTTCTCAAAAATGGCACCAATGTTTTTGATTACATTTTCTCCTCGGATAACGCTAAAGACACTTAAGTGAATAGTGCAGGTCTCATCTTCGTTGAAATCCTTTATTTTTCTAAAATTTCAAAAGTTCAACCTTTTTCGGCGTCTTCCTGCTACTACTACTACAATATTTAAGATAAATATTTTTTTAAAATTAATGAAGTCTGTTCTTTAAGGACATCATCTTTAAATGAAGTCCTGTTTTTTTTTTTTTTTTTTGTTTTTTTTTTTGAAAATATGAGTAGTTGTTGCGTTCTTTTGCGTCAAGTGTAAGCAATTATTAAACAATTATTTTCTCAAAAACGGCTCCAATTATTTTTCTTGAATTTTTTCGTTCGTGTGTGTCAAAGAACGGTAAAACTTTTGTGCTAGTCCCATTTCTGGCGAACACTATTTTTGAAAAGTGCAAAAAATAGCATTCAAAAACTACAAATTTGAAGATAGATCTTTGTTTTAAAATCTCTTCTAAAAAATCATATCTTTGAAAAAGGTTATGTACAGTTTTTTGAAAAAAACTAATAGTTTGGGGCCATTTCTGCGTGAAGGTAACCCACATTATTACAAAATGTTGAAAACCGCTCAAATGTTTTTCTTAATTTTTTTCCCGCGACCAAAATAAGGGGCGATGAAAAGAGTAGCGCTGATGTTTTTGTTGAACTCTTTGAATTTTCGAAAATTTGCAAATTTCGAAAAATGTCAGAAAGTTTGTGTGTTGTAGCACCTAGTTTTATTTAATTTTGAATTATGTATTGTTGTTGAAATATAATAGACATCTGTGATGTAATCAAGAGCGGGTGCCGTTGTTCGAGTCAGCACGCCATTGGCGTTATCTCTACACCAGCCTCGCAGCTCAACTCAACGTTCCCGATGCTTTAAAAACAAGCGGTGCTACAACACGTACTTTCTGGTGATATTACTCGTAATGGTTATGTAATATTATAATATGACAATTTATGCCCTACACTTCAACTTCTACCATTTGAAAACTTCTTAAAGAAACGAAGCGCGAAAAATATAAATTTTTAAATAAAATTCAAACGTTTAAACGAAAACAGCTTTCTGCCATTGAAGTCAGTGTATTTACGTTCTGCATAAATGTACCAACGATGCGTATTTTAGCCGTAAATAAAATTATTAGTTTATATTAATTGGAACCAACGGCGGCCGCCATTATCGCCTTCTGTTATCATTGCTATTTAAAATTAATTTAATGATTAATTATTAATAAATGTAATATTTCTTTTCAATATTCGAATGACAGCTTCCAAGCAGACCCATTTTCTTTCTTTTAACACCAGAAATACAGCATTTAAATCCTCTATTTACATCCACGATGTGCTCATTGTCGATACCACCTTCTTGCACAAGAAACACACTTATAGAAACACCTCCTGACAATGTGAAATTATTCTGCGAACTTCACGCCATATCACGTGATTCTTCTAATCGCGTGAAAATTGTAATTAAAATTAAAGTAAAAGTCAGCATCACCGCGCGCGTAACCTAATATTCTACGATTTGTAATATTAATTTAAACAATGAGAAGGGGTTTTCAGAATATCCAACTTCCTCAAAGTGCCTCTCAAATTACTTTTGTTCCCTTTGGTTAGGTAACGTCAAACATTATTGAGGTGACCAATCGTCCTCCTTTGGGGAGGACAGTCCTTCTTTTGTAGGTTCTGTCCTTCTCCGAGAAGTGTCCTTCTACCTGTCCTCCTTTCCGATATTTTAAAACGAATGTGTAAATTTAGTGTTGATGTGTTAATCTAGTTGATCAAGTGAGAAATCACGATCGAATGTTGATACTCTAGCTGCAGCACTTACGGTAAAATACAATATGAAGGATAACTTTTGTTCCGAAATTTCCAATTTAGTGTTCGAAAATTGTATATTGACAAAAATATTCATTCACTGGAAAAATACTCGTTTAATTAAATAATTAAAAGGGATGTAAACATAATTACGAAGTGTATTTTTTAATTAATAAAATGTTTCATTTATTTCCGTTGTATTATTTTTAAAAAAAAATTCGTCATCCTTTTCATTGTAAAAAAATTGGTCACCTTAACATTATGCCATTATTAGAGCCCGGATGTTGTGTGTTTGAAAATGTCACACAATGATTTCTCATTCAATTTCTATTCAGAAATATATAATTTTCCATGGTTTTAGCGAAAGAAATGAGTTATGAAATGAGTAAAATAAAATAGGCATCTCTACAACCATGTGCACCCAATAAAATTAATAAAAAAATTGTTTCAGATACAATTCCCCCCAAAAATGTTAAATATTATGAAAGTATATCTAAAAACAAATACTTATATTGTTGTTTGATAATTTTAAAAATATGAGCAACTTGAACTTTTTAATTTTTTATAAAAAATTGACTTTTTTCAAAAAACCGACATTTTGACTAGTAGACTAAAAATTTACAATTGAAAACGCCACCAATCGATTCTTTGATATATTTTCATTCATAATTAATGTATTTTGGTGTGTTTTGCGAGGTAAATTGACTCATGAGTAAAACAAAATTAAGCATGTCTAAAATCGCCTTTTATCCATTCAAAATTTATTGCTTGTAAAACAGAAAATCATTATCGTAGAAGACTGAAAGTTTGGCAAATAAATCTTTGCAACATATCAAACAAAGTTGACGTTTATAAAAAATCTGATATCGGGTGTGCGGTCGTGCTGAGTTCAGTGAAAACGGAATTATATGTTTCGTTCTTCGCACTTGTGTTATCGCCAACACTGAGAAGGGTATATCTTATAGAGAGAACTGTTTGCAAAAGATTGGTGGTCATTCTCAAAAGTAGAATGGAACTGCCCGTGAGCAAACAACGCCTGGCGGCATCAATAAAGAAATCAAAAATCTTGTTGGGTATCATCTCCCTTTTCCATTCAGACTTTTATCACAGCGACTGCTTCCACAGAAAGACAAAACACGGCCGCACTTTCGAGTTGTCCAGGCTTGCAGGCATATTTATCCAACTTGATCGCGATCGATGCCAGAAGCAAAAATAAGCAAAATAATGAGGAAAAAGCAACAATTAGGCAAAATGTCAAAAATGCATCAGAAGATAAAATAAACAAAAGGGCAAAATTAAAGTGTTCTAATAATGAGGAAAAAAATGCAAAAATAGGCTTCAGAAGCTAAAATAGGCCAAAAATGGCAAAATAAAAATCTACTAAAACAAGCCCAGAAGTACAGTTAAGTGATTCCTATTTTACCAGACATAAAACAGTAACAACAACAAAAAGGCATTTTGCCAACCTTCCGGGCTCTAGCCATGTATTCAGTTTCGTAATGAAGTACTTTACCTCCCTAATGTGGTAATGTACTGTATTACGACACCAGGGCAGTAAAGTAATGGCGTACTTTGTAACTCTTCTTTTGAAAATATTTGGGACTTCTTTGTCTTGTATCCTTCATTTCTCCTCTTTAAAACCCTAATAACTGGTTGAACTTAATGATATCAATATTGTCATTAAGTGATATTGTTCTCTTTAACATAGAGTAGTGAGTCCAAAGACTACTTGATTTCCCTTTCTCTGACTTGCCAGAAAAGTAAGCAATCAAAACTTTTCCGATATAGAATTACCTTTTTCCACACCAATTTAAAAAACTTATATACTCACGGTGATCTTTTTTTCTTGAATTGTTGGGTAACAATGTTTCTGTCGCAGCTCATTCCTGTAGAAAGAATACACCAATCAATTGTTCTCCTTGTTGAGAACGGTGTCACCACGATAGGAAAAAAAAATATTAATACTGAATGAAGACGTAGGATGAAATTTCATATTATAACTAACAAATATGTAGAAAATGTTGTACGATACACACGTTAATACAAACGTACGATATTCGTGTCGTAACATCTGATTACGATACTGAGTTGGTCACCAAACTCTGCCTAACGGCCTCGTTTGGCAATTTTCCAGTCGTCTTGTCACCAGATGCTTTACGACGCCTATATCGTAAATAAACATTACAGACTAACACCACCACAACGGAAGGGCTGGAAATTCGAATTTATCGTTTCAAATTCGTTTCCAATTTTACCCAGAAATGCTCATATTTTCGAAAAATTGAACATGACCTTGTTTGAAGATCTGTTTTTGATTAACACGTTTCGTTAATAAATGTTATCCTCATATAGTTGTAGGAAGACGCCGTAAAAATTTTGAATTTTTGAAATTTTCAAAAAAATAATCAGAAAGTACAACGAACTGCACCATTCTCTTAAGCGTCCTATACGGTATTCGAGGTCAAAATTTAATCAAACATTATGATGCCGCGTTTGCGAAAAAAAAAATTATATAAAATTAATAATCGTATATTATAATTTGTTATGTTATATTATATTAATATTAATTGTTTATTATATTAATAAAAGTAACATTTCACGCAAAATTACGCGAAAAGTACTCAAATTTTCGAAAATTGTACGTGACCTTATTTCAAAATCCATCTTTTAGTAACAGATTTCATGGAAGAAAAATCTCAATCTTTAAGTTGTAGTAAGTCGGCGAAAAAAAAAAAAGAAAAAAAAACACCCTTAAGCATCCTTCACACTTAGAGAGTAGGCTTCCACGGCCGGAGTCAATATTCAATTGGCTGTCCGGGTGACGCCGCGTCCACGGCAAAGGTGCGTTTCCGTCGCCATTCTGCGACCTTCCTCAGGGCGTAATGCATTACGCGGCGTCACCCGGACAGCCAATTAAATATCCTTCACACTTATCCAACAAAACAATTATTTAAAAAATTGGGACCCATTTTTCTAAAAATTTTGAAAGTGACCCAGGGGCGTTCATGAAAAATACCCTCCAAAATTAAAATATGTTTCAAATTTAAGGATCCGCGACATCAGCCAGATCGATTAAGGTCTATCAATTTTTAGAAAACCGGCTGCTAGTGTTGTTCGCTCACGGACGGACGGACCAACCAACCGACGAACAGACTGACACGTTTTGCCATCAATCGTTTTTTCGGTGTGAAGGACCCACAAAACATGGATTCTGGCTTAGCTGCGTGTTAAAGGATTTTCCCCCGTAAATTTAGCAACTGGATTTATCCACTTTTTCGTTACGAGGGCCCGGCAATAAGAGTTTTTCTGCCCTTTCCCCCCCGCAGCATTGCATAACTTCTTGCGTAAGCTGTAGCGAGAAAGTACAAAGTTGAACATTTGCTTTTGCAATTATCAAAAATTCAGTTTTTTTTTTTAACATTGTTTCTAAATCTAGTTTCAAACAATGGATTTCATTAAGAAAAGATCTCTATTAATATTGTAGGTTTGCAATGTTAATTTTTTGTTTTTTTTTTGTTTGCATTAATAGAGAATGCAGTGTGTTCACAGAAAAAATAAGGCCTCTGCCATTTTTTGGCATCCTTTGCAGTATTCGAGGAAAATATACTCTTCTTCCTGAAAACTTGACAAAACTTAGTCTTTTTTGAAAAAGAAATTGTAAATTTCATTAGCTACAAGCAAAAAGTATCCGAAAACTACATAGGCGAAAAATTGAATATGGCCCTTCAAAATGATGTCTGTGAACAAGGTATATCATTGAGGGAGAAAAATCTGTGTTTTCAATGTTGCAGTTGTAGGAAAACGCAGAAAAACTTTTGGACTTTTGCAATTTTTGAAGATTCAGATAGTTAAGGGAAAATGTGACTTGCGTTATTTTTAAACGTCCTTTTCGCTCACCCAGGGAAAAGTTTAATAATATAATATTATTATATTAATTTTTAATTAATATTTGGAGCTATTTTTCAGAAAATTTTTAAAATGTTATCGAGGCTTCATGTTAAGTACCTCAGAATCAAAATATCTGTTTCTTTCTCGCTGAATGTCGAGTTCGGGCAAATCGATCGGGAAATATCAATCGTGGAGAAAATCCTCTGAACGGTTTAGGCGTGAGCGTTTACCAGGGGCAGCTCGTTGACCAGGGGTATTTATAAATTTTAAATATAGAAATAAGATACTCTCATACAGACATTTAATAAAGTCAACTTTTTTATTTATAAAAATTATGTTGCACACACTTCAATCGTACTTATTACTTAACATGATGCGAAATAGATATTTTTTATTGACTTATTCATAACTTTTGACTTCTTATTAATAAATCATGGCTTTGGGTTAATGCAATGTTATTATGTTGAGTGTACAGTGTGATAAATTTCACTTGCATAATCTCTTCACTAGCATCTCCTGCATATTGTGTTTATCAGAGGCACACCCAGGAATTTTCTGTATGTGTGTGTGTGGGGGGTGGAGGGTAGAGGTCCACTGGTATAGTGTCCAGCCGACTTCATGTTTTCTTGTAAAGAATATTTCATTAACCCTGATTATAAAATGTATTTTCATTTTTTGACCTTTATTTTTAACATTAAAAATTGAAATACTGAATGGAACAAAAGTATTTTTGAATACCTATCATTGGCTCCTCCTGGGTGTGCCACAGGTACTGATAAAATATCTGAGACCTTTTGTTGACAATCTCTCCATTGAGCTACATGTTTTTCAAGATATCTGATGAGGATGGCTAGCCTGACGGTCTTATATCTGCACCATCCAGAGCTCTTGACTACTGGCACTGTGCCCTTTTTTAGACGTGACTTGTAGTGGGTTTTGGCAGTAAGCCTATCCTAGCTAAATCATACATGAGCATGTTCCACAAATACAAATTCATAAAAAATTACTTCAGAAGTAATTGTATGTCTATGAGAATATTGTTCAAGGTACTTGTATATTTTGTTTGTTATCTAGGTATGATCCTATTGGTGGAGAGTTTATGCAGGTGAAACAAATCTTCTTGTATTGTTTAAAAAAAGTATTGAAAATAAACTCTAATTCATGTTGGTTATTTTTCTACAGGAACTACGCACTGAAAGTCTGTTTGACATGAAGTTGGATAATTCTTATGAAGAAAATGAGATAATGGCCTTAAAAAATAGGTTTGAGAACTTGAAGGCACAAATATTGAAGGACTCAAGTACACATATTCAAGACTTTACTGTAAATGTAGAATTTCACGATTTATTAAATGAAATTTCTGAGTGCCTAAGGAAGAAATTAATATCTCCACCCCGCCATTTTAATGAACATAAAAGTTACTCAAGTAAAGAAGTTGATGGAAACATTTGTATTAGTGAAAATGATAAAAGTGATTCTAACCTTCTGCTTCTGGATCAGTTAGAGCAAAATCTCAGTGACACAGAGGATCACAGTCTTGGTAGCATTCAGCATTTGAAAACAGCTTTAGAAAATGTACCTTTACATCCTCAAAATTTAATTCATATTTTGGATCAAGGAACTTCTGGAGAAGTAGAGGGTTCAACAAATGCTAAATCAGTGGATGATTTGCCTGAACTAAGAAATGAATTGACAGATTTGCAAAATAAATTTGAAAAAGTGACACAAGAACTTCAAGAGTCGCATCAATTGATCTCGGAACAGAACTCTACAATAACTAAACTAAATGAGAAATTAGCCACATTAGAAGGCCAATTGGTCATTTATACTGGAAAAGAAAATATTGAAACTATAAAAACTGAATTGATCCAAACTAAGCAAGAACTTGATATAGTTCAACAACAGCTTCTAGTTGCTCAGAAAACAGTTGAAGAGAAAGATTGTTGTATAAAAGAAAGTAATAAGTTAATGACTGAAAATGTTGAAACTAAAAAATTGGAATTGATGCAAACCACACAAGAGCTTGAAAAAGTCCAACAACTGTTTGTCTTGGCTCAACAAACAATAGAAGAGAAAGATCATATTATAAAGGAGACTAATGAGAAAATGAAAGAAAATGTTGAATCTATAAAATCTGAATTGATGCAAACTAAACAAGAGCTAGAAAAAATTCAACAACAGATTATTATGGCACAACAAACAATTCAAGAGAAAGATAATGTTATAAAAGAAACAAAAGACGCACTAGAAA
This sequence comes from Gryllus longicercus, assembly GCA_038098605.1. NCBI lineage: Eukaryota > Metazoa > Arthropoda > Insecta > Orthoptera > Gryllidae > Gryllus > Gryllus longicercus. The sequence continues at coordinate 75,395 of JAZDUA010000902.1, read as the reverse complement.
AAAGTCAACAAGACTTGGATGAAGTTGTAACTCAGAAAACTGAAATATCCAATACGTTACTTAAAGTGCAGTCTGAGTTAGCAAATACAAAAAGTTTATCAGAGGAACTCACTCATAAACTTTTGAATTATGAAAAAGAAATATTAAAGAAAGAATCCATAATTGATCATTTAAACAAAGAAATAGATGAAGCTAAAAATAAATTTGAAGTCGACAAGTCAGAAAATAATAAAAGAAATGAGGTGGTAAGATCTCTAGAAATTGCTTTATCTGAAACGAACCTAAAATGTGAGCAAATCTCCAATGAATTAGAATTGCAGTCAAAATTAATTGAAGAAAAAGACCTGATTTCAGAAAGAATAAGAAAAGACCTGTCCCATCTTCATAAAGATATAGATATGGTGTCTTCAGAGAAGGATGAAAGTGATAAATTGGTCTCTGCTCTTCAGACAGAGCTGAAAGATGTCAGCCTTCGTTTTGAAGAAGCAACCGAAAAACTCCTGTCATTTGAAATGTTACTCAAAGAGAAAGATGATCTTGTTGAGAAAACAAAAGAAGAATTGACCCTTGTTCAACAGCAATTGGATACAGCTTCTCATGAAAAAGTAGATGCTACAACATTGCTTCAAAAGCAACTTACTGATGCAAACTTTCAGCTTGAAAACTTAAAGCAAGAACTTTTATTGGCTCAGCAAAAAATAGATTCCAAAGATTCTGACATTGTTAACATACAAGCGTGTCTGGAAAGTGTGCAAGGAGATATGGAAACTGTTTCATCCAGAGCAAAACAGACAACCGCTGCTCTTCAAGGCGAATTACATGAATCAAAGGCTCAGAGTGAAGAGTTAGCTCAAAAGTTGCATGATGCAAACAAATCAATAGATGAGAAGAATAGTGAAATTGTTAATTTAAGGCAAGATTTAGAGAGTATAAAAAGTAAAATGGAAACAGTATCATCACAGAATGTGGAAAAATGTGAAACGGTTAAAGTACTTGAAAGTGATTTAACAGAGGCCAAAGTGCAATTAAGTAAGGTTTTGAAGGAAACTGATGATTTAAAAAAATTAATTCAAGAGAAAGACTTGATTATTACATGTATAAATGATGAATTGGCTGCTGTTCACAAGAATCTTGAAATAACATTAGCTCAAAAAACTGAAGCATGTGAAGAAAGAACGAATCTTGATGATAAAGTAGCTGAAACGAATAGGAATGTAGAATTATTGACCGAAAAACTTCAATCAGCACTCGATCTTATTGATGAAAAAGATTCCAATTATGCTGAAGTGTGTGAGAAGTTGTCTGATATTCGTAAAGAACTAGACACAACAAAATTGGAGAAAGCCAAAGCAGAAGATAATGTTGCATATCATGAAAAAGAACTAAGAAATATGAGTGCAAATTTTAAAAAGTTAACTGAAGAACTCGAGTGTTCTTCTAAATTACTTGAAGAAAGAGATTTCAAAATTGCCTTTCTTATGGAAGATGCAGCCAGTATTCGTGAAACTCTGAACAAAATGGGTGCTGAAAAGGAAGAATTTAATGAAAAACTTTCCTCTTTGAAAAAGGAACTCACAACTACTAAATTACAATTTGAACAAGTGAATCAGGAAATGCAATCTGTATGTCATGCAAATAGGGAAAAAGATTTGACAATAGCTCATGTAACAGAAAAATTTGAAAACAGTAAAAGAGATTTGGATATAATGTCTCTTCAAAAATCTGAAGCTTGTGGCTTGGTGAAAGATTTACAAGATGAACTCAAAGAAGCATCAGTTAAATTTGACCATGTTTCAAAAGAACTCCAGGAGGTTCAAGAATCCATTGCAAACAAAGATTCAATCATTGACAATCTGACCACAGATTTAATGACAACTCGTAATGAATTAGCATCAGTTTTTGCACTTAAAGATGAATCGTGTGAACAAGTTTCATGTCTTCAGAAGGAGTTGGAAGATTCTAAACTTGGTTGTGATAAAGTATCTGAAGAACTTAAATCTACCCACGAACTTCTTGAAGAAAAAGATTTGTATATCAAGCAGTTAACAGTTGATCTAGTCAAAATTCAGGAAGAATTGAATAAAACATGTATTTTGAACTCTGAGGCAAATAAAAATGTTGAAAATCTTCAGTCTGAGTTGAAGGAAATGAAGATTAATTTTGAACGTGTATGCTCAGAATCTACCAACCAGTTAGATCTGAAAAAATCAGAACTACATGTAGCCAAAAATGTAGTTGATGTAGAGGAGATTAATGGTTCAGTCCTCACAGAAGAGACCCAAGAATTAGTGATAGTGCTTCAAAATAAATTGAAAAACAGTGAACAGGAACTAGAAAATATGGTTATGAAACTTGAAACTTCTCAGAAAAGTGTTAATGAAAAAGATATTGTTATTAAAAAACTAGAGGAGGAATTGGCAGTTATTCAGAAACAATTAAGAACGTCTGATACTGAAGAAAAAGATGATGGAGGCCCCATTACTCGGAATAATTTAGAAAATGTAGAATGTATAATTGAAAATAATTTAAGTAATCAAATTGATTTACATACCAGAACAATTAGCCATGCAGGACAGCCAGGTGTTGACAGCTCTGAATTGTGTACAAAAAATATGTGGAGAAGGAGTCTGGATGAATCAGGCTCAAAAATGAAGTCTGATAACACTGTGGGGTGCATAAATGAACAGGAACGAAGTAGAATGCAAAGACAAAAGTTTTCAGCTAATGGTTCTTCTCTTTCTTCTGTTGATAAAACAAATCCCTCAGGTCAAGAAAATATTGCTGTATCAAGTGATATATTAGTAAATCTCTCAACTTTTACATCGCATATTGCAAACAGAATAGAATCCAGCTCGGTTTCAGAAAATCATTCTGTCAGGGAAAGTGTATTGTCTTCAGAAGAACCATCTAGCTTGAGTGGAGAAGTTAAAGACAATCTAGTAAGTCACAAGAAACTCATGTTAAGTGATCTTGAACTTTCTCCCGGGACGGATGCAGATATTCCTGTTGAAACAAAAACTACCAGTAGAAATTCGCAAGAAGCTCTACCAACAACAGGTAAATTCTTTTACAAAACTTTGTATGAACCTTTAATTGAAACATCTGACCCTATTGAAAATAGAACACATTTATATTTAAATCTCTATTCCATGAATACCTTGTAAACCAGGTGGTGAAATGAAAATAATTCAATAAGGAAAGTGTGAATATGCAAATTAGGCATAGTGTTTGTTTTTTGTAATGCTATTTATTAATGATGAGGCCAAGACAACACAATGGTATTACAAACTGATCTATTACAAGTGTTCTGTCAATACTAAACCCTTTGTCATTTTTAATGTTATCCAATGCTGAAAATCATTGTTCATCTTTATATACTGTCAAAATCTGAAGTAGTCCCCTCAGTGGTAGTAGCTAGCAGTTCTGCTAGCACCAAGGACTCTTACTTCTACCAAAAGCCAGAATAGAAGTAGTGATGTTTCTTTAAACCAGCTCTTCAAAGTTCATTCAGTTATCTCTTCTGCTTCTTTTATTGTTGGATGTTTTCAAAAGTAATAACAAAAAGATTGTAAATCCAGTTGCGTTCAGTGACATTGAGTAAAAGAAACTATTTTTATCTTCCATATCCAAAAGATGTTCAAAAATATTTCTTCTTCTTCTTCTTCTTCTTCTTCTTCTTCTTCTTATTATTATTATTATTATTATTATTATTATTATTATTATTATTATTATTATTATTATTATTATTATTAGTATTATTATTATTCTCTTCTTCTTTTTCTCCTCATTCTCATCATACGGTTATTGTTATTAATATTATTTTCATTTCACCACCTGGTTACAGATGTACATAATCAGCCTTACTAATAAAAACTTGGTGGATCTTCTTTATATGATGCTTATTCTGGGAATAGTTACTTCCAGCATATGTTCGGAATAAGAATGGATTAAATTTTAAACAATAATGGCCACTAAACCATAACTATTAACTATTTCTTAACTACAACTATTCCTTCTTAAGTATGGAATCAATGCTTGGCAATGCTGCTTCATACACCATATTTGGTGTATTTGTTTAAATTCTTTGGTGCCTGTCTGGTATAGATGTAGTGGGAACTTTGTACTACATTTGCACATAATATTTAGCACTTTCTTCTGAATTTTGTGAGAATGCAGTAGTAGTTAGTTGACACATATTGATGCACAAACTGTATTCAAATTACAAGTGTGTTGAATGCTGGTGTTCATTTTGTCGAATTTAAATTAATGTCCAAAAGTGCATGAGTAGGTTAGGAATGGATGCAATGATTGCAGAAAGAGCAAAGTTTAAAAATGATATCTGGTTATTATCTAGAGAAAATGATGTGAATTCGGTGAAACAAACCAATAAACAATGTGTTCAACAAGTGTATGAATATAACACTTTCAGAATTGCATTCTTCCCTTTTTTTATTTTTAGGTTAATCTTATCCTCAAGAATATTTATTTATTACTGATTAATTTTCTAAACCTTTACCCTCTAAAACTTAAATACAAAATTATTCAGATGTTTTCACATAAAAAATGTAATAAATAAAATAAGTTTTCTTTTCTTATAAAAGTATATTTCAAAGGCATTAAAAAAACAGCTATGCTAAAATAGTTAAGATTATTTTTTTTATTATTTTAAGATAGTAGTTGATAACTAAAATACTCGCATGAATATTATTACTTTCTCGCCCCTACGAAAAACCTTCGTAAGAAGAGAAAATTATGCAATATTGTTCGCCGGAAAACGGCGAATTTTCGACCGAAAAACTGTTATTCCCGGGCTCTGGTGACGAAAAGGTGGATTCTTGTTGCTACAGTGAATTCCGTCCTCTAACACATGGTGTAGCCAGAATCGATATTTTGTGGGTTCTTGATACCGAAATGGACGACAAACCTGCCTGCGTGGTCAACGCTAGCTCGAAAACCGTTCACCAAATTTTCTCGAAAATTGGTATTCCCCGATCGATCTGAAAGAACTCAAAACTTTGGGAGTTACAGACGGGTATTTTGATTTTTGAGGGTGCTTTACTTGATGCCTCACAAACATTTTCAAAATTTTCTGAACATTGCTCCAAATTTTTGGTTAAACTTTGTCCTCAGATAGAGTAAAGGACGCTTAAGAGAATAGTGTAGGTCTCGTGTTCCTTGAAATCCATGATTTTTCGAAATTCTCAGAGTACAATTTTTTTGACGTCTCCCTTCAACTACAATATTCAAGATGATTTTTTCCGTAATGAATTCTGTTTTTGAAAGACAGATCTTGAAGGTCTTGTACAATTTTTCGTTATTTTGCGCGAAATGTAGGCAATTTTTAATTTTTAAGCATTTTTTCTCAAAAACAGTTCAATTTTTTTAAATTTTCTTCTCGTATGTATCAGTATGTAAAAAATACGGTGGTAGTCTCATTTTCGGCAAAAGAATATTGAGAAATTTGCTGCAATTTCGAAAATCGCAAAAAGTTAACATTTCAAAACACAAAATTGATGAAATAAATTGTTGCCTTAGACAAAATCTGTTGTAAACAATCATCTCTTAAAAAAGGTCATGTACTACTTTTTGAAAAGACGCGTAGATTTCGCGTCATTTGTGGCTGAAATTTATGCAATTTTTAAACATTTTTTTTTTTCAAAAGCCGCTCCAATTGTGTTATTTAAATGTTTTCGACTTTGTTTTTTTAGTTTACGGTGAGTTAACTCGGAGGACCCGAGTCCGAGTTTCGTTGCGTTTTTTCCTGGTTGAAAACATGTTTGCGGGTTTATGTAGTACAATATAGCGGAATAGTTAGAAATAATGCGAGAAAGAATATGCTGTTGTAGCACCACTACTTTCTTGTTTGTTTCCTTTTTTCCGGTTAAGTTTTTCTGCTCTTGTGGTGTAAAATTATTGGGCCAAAGTAGGTTTAATTAGTAAGTTTATGAGCACTCAAGATTTCAATTATATTTTGTGTAAAAACCAAACTGTTAACAACGTCCTTACATCACAGTTAAATGCAAATAAATAGTAGGGTCAGTGTACCAAATATCGCCTACACTATTTCTGTGTATCCCAGCCTATTGAGTTGGAAAATCAAGCTGAAAATTAAAAGATTAATTCTGCAAACAATCCTTCTTTGGTTTCCTGAGGTTAAATCATTCCGAAACCTATTTCAGAGTACAATATTTTTTTTAAGTTACAAATTTAAATTTTCGTACATTGGTTCCTAATATCGCCTACCCTGGTTCTATTACCACCCACCTGGTGGAATTAGGGAACATATCAAAACAAATGGTTGGTCCTTTTCTTTTCTTTTTTTTTAAATGCTAGATAAAATATTATTTAAATGCTTCAACAATATTTTTAAATAATGCTAAATATTTTTTGTTAGATAAGTGTTCCTGCTATAAGTGCACACATATTGCCCTCCGTCCGCAATTTCTGCGTCACAAAATGAATGATTCTAATTGTAACATTTTGAGCAGAGTAGTCACTGCTACCCGGAGAAATCATCTGAATAGTGTTCATTGCGGAATGTACAAATGGGATCCATCGATTTAATATCAAAAATATATTCATTATCACTGCCAGAGCCTAGAGGAAGATCACTTAAACTTGAACTGTCGAAAGATATATTTTTCTTTTACTTGTTGGCTTGTTTTTTTTCTTTTTTTCGGTAACGTGTATCTTTCTTTGTTTTCCACTGGTTGATGGCTTAGGCTTTTTTGCGAGCTATTTTGCTTTGCAGTATACACGTTTTTAAGCTTTTTCTTGTCTGGAGAGCTGGTTAAAACTACTCTCTCCCCGCCCTTTCGTTTTCACTAAGGGGGTTTATTTGAGGTACCATTCTTATATCCTGAGGTAATACCGTGAACACAAAAACCACAGCATCAGTTATTGAACCAGATGGGGATGAGGTTTGTTCTCCTTCATTCTGCTTATGTTCACTAACCATCTGCATGGCCAACCCGTCATCACTGACTAGTTGACAAAATGCATCAATTCCGGCATTATCCGGCCACCATCAACCAGACTTAAGCAGCTATTTTCCTTTTCCTCCACGAAGTGGGATTCTAAAAAGGCCCCACCAGCAAATGCATCAATGTACAGGTTGTTTCAATATATAGGGAATTGTATTTGCTATTTTTATTTCATAGATTGTCTTGAGAAAAATAAAAATAAAGTGATCCAAATGTCGCCCACCTAGGTGGAATTTAGATCTTGTTGGTATGCGACATTACGAACACACCTTACTTAGCACATAAATACAAATTACTCTGCCCCCAAAACAATTTTTTTCACGAGTAATTAAATTTTTCGATTTCTCATTTGATGCACTATTGGTTGATATTAGTTAAATTGTGATTTGAAATGACTTACCTTAAAATATACTTGATTGATTGCAGAATAAAAAAAGCTACACAAGAGTAAAATAACCCTCAGGCACCATATTGTACGAGGGTTGCCTTTTATATTTCAGGATTAGAGAACAAAAACAAATATTAATCATCGAAAATCACTTTATTGTTTTTCAAAATATTACCCATGAAGATCTATACACTTTTGCATGCGTTTGAACCAATTGTCGAAGCACTTTTGCCACTCTGATTGAGGTATATCCAAAACATGCATTGTGAGTGCAGTAACCGCTTCTTCAGGTGTCGAAAAACGTTGACCTCTCAGTTTGTTTTTTACGTACGGGAATAAAAAGAAGTCATTCGCTACCAAGTCAGGACTATACGGCGGATGACTCATCAAATTGATGTTTTAGGTGCTCAAAAATGCAGTTTGAGCCGATGTGTGAGAGCTCGCATTGTCATGGTGAAGAGTGATCCGTGTTCGGCGGTTGGTTTTCCTGATTTCTTGGAAGACAGCTGGCAAACAAATCGTTGTGTACCACTCAGAATTGACTGTTCTGCGTTGTTCTAGTGGTACGGTTGCGACATGTCCAGTTTTTCCGAAAAAAAACAGGCGACCAACTGTTTGGAAGTGCTTCGTGCGCGAACAACTTTTGTTGGATTTTGCTCATCTTGAAACACCAATAGTCAAATGATGTTTACTTTCGGCCTCATACGCGTAAATCCACGATTCATCACGTGTCACGATGGCATAGACGTGTTTCGAAGCACCGCGATCGTATTTTTTGAGCATTTCTTTCGACCAATCGACACGAGCCTTTTTTTTTTGAGCGATTGACAAATTGTGTGGGATCCAACGCGAACAAATTTTTTGACAGTCAAATGTTCATGCAATATTGAATGTATGCTGGTCCCACTTATGCCTAAGGTTGTCTCAATCTCACGATAGGTCACATGACGATCTTGCAATATCAGTTCACGCACAGCATCAATGGTTTTCGGAACAACCACTGATTTTCTTGACCTTCGCGAAATTCGTCTTGGAGTGAACTACGACCACGATTGAATTCACCATACCATCGATAAACACTGGTCCTTGATGGCGCTTCATCACCAAAAATTGAATTAAGTTATCCATGTACTGTTGCTGAGTTAATCCACGACGAAAGTTGTAAAAAATAATCGTACGAAAATTTTCACTATTTAATTCCATTTTTGGGCCAAGATTAATCTTTTAAGTTACTGTAAACAAACAAATAGTTCTCGTATGTCAAAACGTTCTGAACCACCGCCTCCCCGATTACCTGCATCCTTCGGCGATTCAGCTTTGCCCGGCTGCTTCGTCGGCAGACTCCCTAGAGGGAGGCATGCATGCTTGCCTAACTACTTGAGAAAAATACTCCAACATTTTCATAAACTACTTTAATCACTTAGTATGGTGTGTGGGTGAAGCCCAGTTACATGAATAAACGTATAACTAACTTAAATCTAATCTTAACTTATTAACGGCCGGTATGGCCAGAGTTCATTTCAGCTCCGGTGTCTTTGCCCTCCCGGGCGGCCGTGATCCAGCTCACAGGTGCGGCGTTCGGTCCGCCCTGCGCTCAGCGGGTCCGGCGGCGGCGGCTACGGCGTTGCTTGCACCCGGTCCCTTTGTGGTGGCCCCGGATTAGGCCAGCGGCGGGCGCCGGCCGGCAGTTTCTCAGCGGCGCTTGGTGCGGGCGGCGGTGGGAACGCGCCCGGGCGATGACGGGTCGCTTCGCGATATAGTTTGTCACGTCCCCGGCTCGCACTCACATGGCACTCTCGGTCAGGCACTCAGTAGTAGTGTCCCGTCCCATCGGCCGGCTGTCGTCTCACGAGTCGGGCTGCGATGTGGCGAGGCGGCGTGCCATTCGGGCGGTCAGGCACCAATTAAGTGGCCTCGCTACTGCCTCAGAAACAAGTCTCCTCCTAGCTACCTCCGATGCAAGTGATCTCTCCTCCTCGCTACCTCCGATACAAGTGATCGCTCTGGACCGCGGCGGTCCCACAGGAAGGCTCGCGTACCACGTGGTTCCTCCCCCGCATTGTCTATTTCTATTGGAGGTCGCGCCACCTGTAATATTTCCACCTATCACGGCGCCAGCGGCAAAGTCGCCCCCAGCAACCTCCCCGCATTGTCTACGTCACCGAAATTCCCGGAAATAGGCGCGGGTAATTCCGTTGCTCGGCGAAGGGGTTGTGGGCGGAGTATTTCCCCAACGTCATAAGGGGTGCGCCCGGCTCGGGTCTGTGCTGAACAAAAGAGGCGCCTTTCTCGCCTTTCCCTAGGCTCGCTAAGCGGCTTTTACACAGGTACAGCGGAAACGGCATTACCGGCTGCTCCTAACGGCGGCGCGGCTTTTAACTAAATAAAATAAGTATATGGCTCGTGTCGTCATCCGCGATGTGCGACCGTCCCATTACAGTACGTATAACTTCAAAACATCCAACTTTACGATAGAGCTGTCAGGTTTGCTAAATCCCGAAACATAAAAGGCAACCTTTGTATTTGTTACGAAAACTATTACATCTAGTTGTATGTGCCAGAATTATAAATTTCACATAAAAACCATATATGGAGCGCATGTCAGCTTGGAAACACAAGTAGGCGGTATTAGACACATGGGTGATAATTGGTACACTGACCTCATTTCTAAAAGTTACCGAACTTCACAATGCCGAATTATTACAACCATAGTTGTAGGTTTAAGAGACACAAAAACAGGTGCAAGCACAAAATGAAACATGAGCTTCTGCTATTAGTCCGCGAACCAGCAAGAAAATACACGTATTATAAGTTCAAAGCTAAAGCGTTTCGAGAAGGTAGTCAGTGTTGTGAGGACCAAGAAAACGCTAGTAGCGGCCTGCAAGTGTCGGCGTTTCGTTACACAAATTGTTGAATGTGTCGAAAAAAACTGTGCCATTGGGGAATGAGTACTCAGCTAATTATTGTTGTGTATTGTTCGTTAGATCGCTGAAGTGTGAAGGAGTGGTATGCCTCATTGATGTGGCGACTCAAACTGCACGACATATTAAATTCAAAATGTCATTTTTTAATGCTCTCTTGTATTAAGAGCTCAATGTTAATGTTTTGCTCTAATGATAGAAAATTTGTTTTCACTGCCGATGATGACCATACGACGCCATGCCTTTTCGGTGTCTCTAAGTAGCCGCAATACTGATTCAGAGATGTCCAATTTGTCACTAGCTCATGTGTCATAGGTACACACCCGAGAAAAACTTTTTTTTTTGTCGATTTTAATTTCTACAAGACAAATCTGTTTGTGCCATATCGATTGGATGTGTCGAGTGGAAGAACCTCTAAAGTTGTAAAATTGGTTTACAAATATGATGCTTAACAGGCACATGTGCCACTCTCGTGTGTTTTAGTCTTGGTTAACGTCTGAAATACAGACACTCTCTCTCTCACACACACGCGCGCGCACGCACGCACGCACACACGCACACACGCACACGCGCGCACGCACGCACACACACACACACACACTCAGACACACACACACACACAAAGTGGAATAGCTCACAACGTGAGTTTTACGAGTGCTTCCCTTCTTGTAGGAGGCCTTTGCTCTTTATGAGATACATTAGGCTCATTCATTCATTCATATAGAAATGTATCTATAAATTTGTACATAGACGAGGAATAGACCTGTATATTTGTAAAATATTTTTCATGTATAGGAAATATAATTAAGCTGTAAATATTCTGACATTTGTATATGTATTCGAACAAGAAATATACTGTGGAAATTCTATGGATGTCAATATTTTAAGACTCAGGAATCCTGTTGTTTTTATTTTTGGTCAATCAATGTGCCTGTTTTCAAAAAAAAAAAATCATATAGTAGTGGAACACGACTTTTCTCGTAATATTTATAAATAGAGGGGAAAGAATTTGCGAAATATGTTATTAAAATATATTCTGATTTTAGATAGAACATTGTCATAAATGTTTGTGAATAAATTCTATTGCAACAAGGCATTAATGGTATTTTGTGTTTTTATACGTAATATCTCCGGGGTTAATATTGAATATTTTCTGGGTTTTATCTAAAATGGTAGGGCTGTCAAAATTAAAATAATGAAAATATCAAGGCGTTTTTGAGAACTTGTATTTAATTTTGTGTCTGTCTTCTTAATGTTATTAATGTGTTTTTTAATTCTTTGTCGGAAAGCACGTTTTGTCTGACTCACAGAGAGAAAGCCAGAGAAATTGTGAGAAGGCAAAAAAGTACATTTTCTTTATTTGTTAAAGAGACATTTTTGACAGCCATACCATTTTGGATAACCAACCCATAAAATATTCAAGATTATTCCCCGAGACATATCTATCTAAAAATACTACATAAAAACACACATAAAACTACTACATATTTCTTTTAATAGATTTTATTGGTCCTAGTTTGTCATAAAACATTGCAAATCAACCATGTACTTCTATTTATTGTTGTTAAGATTATACAATTATTTTCCAGCGCAAGCAATGATTTTAAGAAAGTTTTGAAAGAAATAATTTCAGTATGGCGGCCATTTAATGACGTTTCATCAGTAGGGTATTGCATCTGTTTATCAAAATGGATCACGAGGGGTTAAAAAATGTTCCGCCATACTTCTACCTATGATGATACGTACAGACATGGCCTTGTGACAAATTGGAATCAGTATGGCGGCTACTTAGAGACGCCGAAAAGGTATGGCGTGGTCATAATCTGCAATGAAAACAAATTTAGCTCTAATATAAGAGAGCATTAAAAAATGACACTTTGAATTCAATATGTCGTGCAGTTTGAGACGTCACATCAGTATGGCATACAACTCCTTCACACTTTGTCCATCTTACCAACAATATACAACAAGAAGTAGCTGTGTACTCATTCCCCAATGGCATCGTTTTTTCGACACATTCAAAAAATTGCGCAGCGCAATGCACACACCTCCAGGCCGCTATACTTGCGTTTCCCTGTTCCCCATAACTCTGGCTAACTTCTCAAAACGTTGTAGCTTTGAGCTTATCATACGCAGATTTTCTTGCTGGCTTCCGGTAGATGTTCCCTGGCCTGAAATTATTTCACCTCTAACACAACACTGTTTGTTACCGCCATGTAGCAGAAACTAGAAATATAATTGAAAAAAAGCTTATTTAGTGAAACGGGACGTTTTATTTAATTTTTGGCCAAAAATGGACCTATAATGATGTGGAAAATCGATGACGAGATTTTAAAGGCAATGTTTTCGTGTTCCCTGGTGCTGATTCTTTTTCAAAACGTCCATGTCTCTATCCGTCCATGCGTTTGAATCTTCGTCCGTTTGCCTGTTTGTCCCGCCGTTTGTTTCTGCTGTCTGTCCCCCCGTCTGTCTTTCCGCTTGACCGAACACCCATTTGTTCGGCCAGCTCTTTGACTGCCGGTCTGCTCGTTTGTTTGTCCGTTCGTCTCCCTGTCCCGTCCGTTTCTCTGTGAACAATACGTGCGCCTTAATCATACATTTAGTTTTTCTCGAAAATTAATATTCCTCGTTCAATTTGGCTCGGCTGAATGCCCTGAGAATTTGAAACGAATCCTCTAGTTTTGGGGGCTACCGTATATGAATTCCCCAGGAACATTTCCAAAATTTTCTCATAAATGGCTCCAAGGTTTTCTTTACATTTTTTGAAAACATAAAGAAACTTACAAAATTACTCGGGCTTACAAAATTTGCGTAGGTTTCAGTGAAACTTGAGTTTTCGAAAATTGCAAGACTTAAAGAAGTCGACGCCCACTTACATCTGCATTATTTAAAGCTAGCTGAACGTGTCTTCTTCGGCGGGTATTTTCATGCTAAAAAGCGTTATTTGTGCTTTGCAAGTTCATAATAAAATACATTTGAAGCATATTAGAGTGGCCGTTTATATTTAAGCAATGAGATTACCTGAAAGTGTCGATTAACATTTTTTTGGTTTTGTTTCATTACAAAATTAGATTTAATTATTGTTAATCAGATGAATGAAGTAACGATTCCTGTAAATGCCGGAAAGTGAGTGGTAGTAATTTACAACGTTTCAGAACTCGTGGTTGCATTGAATCCTGATATTAAAATGATTACACTATCTTGCTGGCGATACTGCATGTTACTTCATTTTGTTGTCAATTAATACATACTTCATTACCATTAAAAGATTATATTCACTAAAATCATACAATTTCACTCTTTTTAACATACATATATTTTCTTTCATATATCAAATAACTCGTGTAGTTGTCTCCCCGACAACATATTTTACTCGATTGTATGTGAGTATGCGGCTCACACAATACTCCATTACAACACCATCATAAACGCATGTTTTTCTAGATTTTTTCGTGAAAATCGTAGAAAGAACCGGCTAAGAATTGTGCGATTCGATTTGTCTTGTCAAGAGGAATCGAATGAGCTATTGATAACCTTCTGGAGGGACCTGCAAAAAACCAGTTCATCGGGAGCCCGAGACGCGTCAAATGACCTCCTTAGTCTCCTGGGGAGGGGGGCGAAAGGAGTCTAGCGGGGAGGAGCACCTCCACCTCCCGGGATAAAACATTCTCTAACGGGACTGACGGGCCCGTTTACCGATAATCAATGAAAAACTTCATTGAACACAACTTACCGGGGCATCAACTGATGTCACTGCAGCGCTTCTGACCGGGAGGTCCTGCAGAGTGCCGACAGTGCACTATGAGCTGAAAGTGCGCTATCCTTGGCCAAAAGTCATAACACGGTAATTAGAAGAGCAAATCGCCTGAAATTTGGTACACACATAAAGGAGGTAATAACTTGAATCATATTACATGTCGCAAAATTTCAAAATGGCGGCTCACGTATATGTACTGTCTTGAGGTGGGAAGAGATGGAAATTAAAAATTATCACGAAAAAGTTTCTTATGAAGTTATTCATATCTATTTTCATTTAACAAGATTTCATACTGTTGTGAAACAAATAGACATCATTCGTATTACTAATATTAAGTAATGTTTACTCTAATCACTGGAAAGTATCTATTCCATAGCATTCTCATCAGATACTTCAACAAGATCAGATATTTCCTTAATTGCTTTATGTGAATTTGATTCTAGTGCAGGGCATATAAGTATTTTGATTAATTAAAGCGGAAGTTCCTTTTTATTATTATTATTATTATTTTGAACTCTTTTTCTGGAGTCTGACAGCCGAAATGATGGGATCAGATGTTTCCAATGCTCTGTTGAAAATATCTGTTAAGATGTGGATTCTGCTGTCTTTCCTCGCGTGAGTCTCTCTGTCCTTTTTGTACAATCTATTTCTGGATTTTGAAGCTTCTTCGCCCAGGCATCCAAGTGGCAGAATACTATGCTGAAGTATGTGCTTTCCATGTACATTAACTTTATGAACACTTACAGGCATAGGGAACCATTCATAGAGTTTTCTGTATACTTCAGCAGTCTCCGTACAATACTTGCTGTATTGACAAGACATGGCTATCAGGAGGCTAAATCTCTTAATAAGGTCTTCATTAACACCATTAGTTTCTGCAAAAAAATTGCAGGCTCTGAGAAGACACGTCGTGCATTATTTCCATCATTAGACGATACACAACTATTGTCTTTCACCTTGTAAGTCTGGTCTGCATGTTGCTTTTGTTCTTTTCACTGTTTCCATCGATGGCAAAATTTCTGCATTGTGGATTTTAGATAGTAGTCTTGTGTTTATATACTGTTGCTTGCTCAAATTGTTATCTAGCAAATAGGCTAATATCTCCTCATCGGATAATGCAACTGATAGTTTCTTGTTTGGGGAAATACATAATATTTTCGATGGTCTAGTTGAAGTTTCAGTGACTTTGTCTAGAATAACCGCTAGATCTCTCTTCCCCGAAGCTCAAGCCGATATGCTTGCAGCTTTTACCATTAAATTTTCCTGATGGTCATTTTCGAAGGACAATTTTGCATCCACTCTTCGTTTGGACCTCACAGATTTCTCATCGTAGGAACGAACAGCTCGCCTTGTTGCAGATTTGTCTTCATGTGATTCACTCGATTTGCTCTGTAGGCACACGAAATCCCCAGAAAGCCATTCAGAATTTTTTAATAAGACCGTCTTTAGAGTTCAGTGATCTTCCTGTCATCTTCTATGAAGTTTGTGGCAAAAACCTTTTGTTTCTATCTTCAAACCGTTTAAAAGTTCTTCAGAGACATTATCACCATAACATGCATTGATAATATAATCCAGAGGGGCACATTGTGTCTCTTTTACCTCCGCTGAATGTCACACAATGAATAGGTCTTTTCGATTGATACGACACACACCTGAAAAGCCACAAATTTCGTTTAAAAAGCGGCAGGTAGCGGCAGCTAAAATTATGTAAAACATTACCTCCTTTAGTTGAATGATAATTTAGAAGTAGATTCAGCGCAGCATATTATTTATAAGCCAATGTAAACATGAACATAAACTAAATTACGCTAACAGTTACAGGATATGTTTAAGGCACGAATATTACGTGATGTGGATAACTTCATCTACTTTTATTAATAGAAGTAATAAAGCCATTCATTGCCAATATGCATACTGCGATTACGATCCCAACACCAAAATAATGCTACAAGCTGTATCGCACTCGCGCCCTACAACTTGCTTACAGAAGTGCCAACTTACCGCACCTTGTACACAAAACCAGGACAACCAACTTCAGTAATCATATCGATTTATTATGCTTTGATTGTAATAGAATTCTTGTATTCATGTTAATTTGTGATATGTAACAACTTATTTTTGGACCTTTGGCCAAAAATTAGTCCATTTTATCCCAATGTGCGGTGGCAGGATTTTCGACACCAGCTTAATAATTGGCCTAAGTACTCGACTGATTGCTTTGAAATGTTCACTTTGTTCTTATTAGTATCGGGAGTATTTATAAAGCGTGGTTTGAATTAAATCAGATATGTAGGGTCGTAGATTTTGCAAAGTTAATCGACAAGGTGGGCTGGACGCCGTTCCCAGAGGACCTTGCTTGAAGTGCGTTGTATGGATATATTTTTGAACTACAAGTCTCGCTTCGACTCATATCGTATAACATCAACGGACAAATACTACAGACATACCTCGACACGAACACACACATAACCCTATCAGCGCCAGCAGAACCTACCCACCTTGTCCGCAACCTCCCTCACGACATCCTAGATTTCGCCCTTCACTCCTCCCATATCATAATAAGCACCCCTCATCCCAATCTTGAACTCACTTCCGATCACCTCCCAATCCTCTTCACCACAGATACATCATCCCCCAACTTCAACTTCCCCTCCCGATCCATCTCCACTGACTGGCCCAAATTTAAACACCTTATCTCCAAAAAAGTTAAATCCCCAAATGCACTCCCAAACCAAGCTGAAATTGACCAAGCCATTCAACACCTATCCCTCCAAATCAATCGCTCCTTCCGGAAATCCTCCTCCTTCACCAATACCTCACAGGAAAAACTACCGACTCACATACTACTACTTCTACGCTACAAACGAAAGACCCAAAAAACTTTTTACAGGACACGCCGACAAGAAGACAAAATGACGTACTTATACTACAAACAAACTTTACACAACGCACTTATAGACTACGAACGACAAAGCTGGACGAAAACAATCACAGACCTAACTACGCACCCCAGCAAAATTTGGACCTTAATAAAATCTCTCAAAGAAACCACACATAGCATCTCGCCACTACTACGACCCGACGGTACCAAAACTTACGATCCACAGACGATGACAGAACTTTTCGCAGACAAACTTCAGACAAGATTTACCGCACCCAACGCACCCCTCCCCTCATCCACCATCTTATACTTCATGAAAACGCCTCATCTCCCACGACATCAACAAACACCTTGGACTATTACTAACACGGACGTTACGGACGAACTGAAAAACCTCGACGGCGGTAAAGCGACCGGCCCCGACGGAGTAAGAGCCAACGCCCTCAAAAACTTGACCAAAAACGCGACTGACTTTATCACTAAAACATTTAACGCTTGCATCAACACCTCCTACTTCCCCAACTCCTGGAAAATAGCCAAAATCCGAATGATCCCCAAACCCAGCAAGTCCCTTCAAAATCCTGACAACTACAGACCCATCAGCCTCCTCCCCATCCTAGGCAAAATATTTGAACGTATCATCCTGAAAAAACTATCCCCAATAATAGAAGAACGACTAAGACCGACACAATTCGGCTTTCGAGCAGACAGATCGACTGGACTACAAACGTTACGCTTAACTTCTGACATTGCAACTCGACTACAGGAGGGAAAACGACAACCAGTTCCAGCCATTTTTCTTGACTTCACCACTGCTTTCGACACCGTTAATCACAACTCACTCATTTACAAAATCACCCCGCACATCCCCCGCTTTCTCCTCCCTCTTATCACCAACTACCTGACTAACCGCACCTTCTATGTTAATCACCTCAACTCCTCCTCCTCCTCCCTCAGACCCATCCTCGCCGGCGTCCCGCAAGGAGCCGTCCTCTCCCCTATCCTCTTCTCCCTCTATACGAATGACTTGCCGACCTCACCACAGACTAACGACTACATCTACGCCGACGACACAGCACTGGCAGTGACAAAACGTAGACTACCTTACTCGGCCCAAATACTCCAAAACGACTTAGACGACATTACTACCTGGGCTAAAGACAATAACCTGAAACTAAACCCCCGAAAAAGTGCAGCAGTATTCTTCAACAGAGGTTACCCTGGCAAAACACATCCAATACCACCCCCGCTCACCATAGACAATACTACAATCGACTGGACGAACGAGACAAAGTACCTAGGAATCACTCTTGACCGCAAACTTTCATGGAACAGACACGTTGACGCAATCACACAAAAAGCAAATAGACGACTAAATTCCCTGACACCCGTTCTGACCCACCCACTCACCCCCGACAAAACAAAACTTTATATTTACAAGACATACATCAAACCGATACTGACTTACAACTGTGCGACCTGGGCAACGACATCTAAGACAAACTACACAAAACTAGTCAAAACAGAAAACAGATTTTTACGACTCTCATTTCGACCCCCTCCACTTACGAACTACAACAGACTCCGACAAACACTGAAACTAACGCCCATTGACAAAGACATTTTTGACACCGCACGGAAAGACGTCGACAACGCCCTCAAGAAAACTCATTACACCGCTTTTTTCCAAACCCGGCCCCATCAACACGTCCTTCACAATCCACCCCTCCATAAGCAACGATTCCTCCACCCCTTTGATATTCTCAAACTTCCCCCACCTAGCACCACATAATTCCACTCACCCACCGACATCGGCCAAAAATTTTCCTACCCCAATAACAACTTCGCTATATTCTCATCTATAAATTCCACCTCTTCTCTCCCCCCCCCTCCCCGTCCCTTCTCTGTGAACCCCGTCATGTACGGGGTAGCGAGAGATTCCTTTCCACCTCCCTCCACCCCCTTTCCTTTTTATTACACGCTAGTGCCATTAACCCAAACTGGGAAGAGCAAAGAGCAGGCCCAGAACGACGCCCACCAACCAAGACAAGGCGTATAACATTGAAGTTGTGATGTAGAAAGCAGTAAGTCTGAACAGTTGCTGTTGGAGTAAAACATTATTCGAACATGTTACTAATATATAGTCAATTGATATTTGTCGTGATAAATATTTTGCAGAGTGCACTAATTAAGTAATATGAACCAGGATAAACATTAGGCAAACTAGAAATAAACTATTTTAGTAATTAAATCGCTAATATCTTTTTTCAACGGTCTGGCGCTGTGGCGGTTACAGAACACTATTCTGCCTTGCGTCTCATGAAATGAAATTATATCTTATTATATTATAAATTATCTTATAAATCTTATATCTTATAAATTATATATTAATCTATCGCAAAGTGAAATATATTTGGTGTGCGCAGCGTGTTGTAGTGCTTGGTTATACTTTGATTAGAAGTGCATAAATTGTAAAGCCGGTTTGTGGTTGAAGATTTGTGAGAACACAAATACTAATTTGAAAATGTCCAACAAAGAAACTCAAAGGATCCAAGATGACGAGGAAGAAAATAACACCTGTACAGTTTGCAGTGAGAAGATAACTGATACAAAATTTGCAACATGTGACAGTTGCAAAGCAACTAGTCATTACATTTGCTCGGATATCTGTACAACCGAACAAAGATGTTTTGAATTAAAAAGTAAACGGCGTATGAAATTTTTCTGCCTGGCCTGCGAAAAAGGCATGAGTATTCTACCAGAAGTTCTCTCTTCAATAACATCAATGAAAGCTGAAATAACTAAGCTCACAGAAATGATTACCAAAAATAAATCTGAAGCTAACACATTGGAGAATCAAGGTCACACAGCAGTAATTGAGAATGCAATCGAGGAACTCTCGATAAGACAACTGAAATCAAAAAATATTATCCTCCACAACGTCAAGGAATCAACCCAAGATGTTGCTACAAAACGTCAAGAAGATGACCGCAATGAGGCTACAAAAATCTTCAAGTCATTCAACGAGGTATGCCCGGACATTGTTATGACAACTAGATTAGGCAAACAAACAGACACCATAACCAAACCTCGTCCACTTAGAATAGTTCTGAAAGATTCTTCACAAGTTTTAAATATTTTAAAACGTAAGGAACTTTACACTGGACCAATTCAATTCTCATCTGATAAAACACAGCAACAACGAAATCACTTAAAGTTTCTTAACTCAGAGGTTGAACGTCTAAATCGAGAAGAAGGTATACCAACAAAAATCATTAAGTACATAAATGGTTTTCCCAAAATAATTAATAAACCACAAGCCAAATCAAAAAAGGGAATGACGCAATCCCAAGCAACCCAGTCAACATCTTCTACCAAAATGTAAGAGGCCTCCGCACCAAACTTCACCAACTGATGAATATCCAACATTCATCAGAGAACCCGGACATCATCATCCTAACCGAAACCTGGCTCAACAGCGATTTCTTCGATGCTGAACTCAACCTGTCAAACTTCAACATCTATCGCAAAGATAGAAGCCCATTGACGAGTAACTACACAAGAGGAGGAGGCATTTTAATTGCGGTAAACAAGATAATGTTTAGCTCAAGAATAACATTGATTAACAACGATATAGAACAACTATTTGTTAATGTAAACGTCGGCAATAGGGAAATTATTGTAGGTTCAGTTTATCTTCACCCTAGAGCTCCGATTAATTTATATTATAAACATATTGAAGATGTTGAAAAAATTTTGGATAGTTCAAAACATGATATTTTTATTGCTGGCGATTACAACCTCCCTGACGTAAATTGGATAAATGATGATCATGGTGTTGCGGTTAATCCTAACAATCCAAATTGTATTCCATCAAATTATGATTGCGCTTTAGCTATCTCTGACTCATTTAGTCTATATAATATGTATCAACATAATACTTTCAAAAATTCAACTGGAAACACTCTAGATTTATTCTTTTCTAATATCGAAATTCTAAATATATCATTATCTATTGAACCATTGTTACCTATTGATAATTATCATCCACCACTTTTATGTGAAATACCATATGTAAATGAAACATCAAAACTAGATTACGATTTTCAATCATACAATTTTAGTAACGCTGATTATCCCCTGATAATAGATCAATTAAAAGCAATATCTTGGAATTTTATTGATGTTAACAATTTAAATGATTCAATTAATTTATTTTACCAAACACTTGAAATCATAATCAAACAAAACATTCCACTGAAAGTTACATATACATCTAAATACCCTGTTTGGTGTAGTAAAGAATTGAAAGAAAAAATAAAAGCTAAACATTACTTCCACAAATTATATAAATCCAACGTGGATTCTGTCAATAATTATTCAATATTTTCTAAGTTGAGGTCTACTACTAAAAATTTACAAAGAACATGCTTCAAAAATTACGTACGAAAAACAGAAGATAATATAAAAAATGATCCTAAATCTTTCTACAAATTCGTAAATAATAATAAATCTGATTATGGATTGCCAAAATCATTATCTTACAACGATATAACCTCAGATAACGGTTTCGAAGGAGTAAATCTACTTGCAGATTATTTTCAGTCAACTTACTGTCGAAATCATTCTATTGGTGTTGTTGATATAGATACTGAAAAATCTGAGAATTCTCCTAATTTTTCCATTGATGACTTAAATATTTCACCAGATGATGTTCTAAAAGTATTGCGTGCTTTGAAAGAGACCAAAAGCTCCGGACCAGACGGTATTCCTTCGATATTTTTGAAAAAATGCTCTGAAGCCCTCTATATACCAATTTACAAATTATTCCGTAAGTCCCTGAATGAAGGCATTTTTCCTAGCGTGTGGAAAGAAAGTTATATTACACCTATCCACAAATCAGGCGACAAATCATCAGTTAATAATTATAGACCGATATCCATATTGAATGTGATTCCTAAAGTTTTTGAGTCTATTCTTACATCTAAAATTAAACCTTATATTAATCAATTTATAATTAGTGAACAGCATGGCTTTTTAAACGGTAAATCAACCACAACAAATTTAATGATACTTACTCAAGATTTATATAATTCACTCGAAAATGGTTCACAAATTGATGTAATATTCACAGATTTTTCCAAAGCGTTCGATAAAGTACATATTCCTTTACTAATTCAAAAACTCAAAAACATTGGAATCACAGGACCCCTAATTGAATGGTTCGAATCATACTTGTCAAATAGAATACAATATGTAAAATATAAAAACTTTATATCAAAAAAAATAAATGTTACCTCAGGTGTACCACAAGGTTCACATTTAGGGCCAATATTATTTCTGATCTTTATCAACGACATAAATGTATCTTTTTCTGATAGCAAATTTTTACTTTACGCAGATGATTGTAAATTTTATAGAATAATAAGTGATGTTACGGATTGTGTTCTTTTGCAAAAAGATCTAGATAGCTTATCTGACTGGTGTAAAAACAACTTTATGAATCTTAACATCGATAAATGTAAAATTTTAAGTATCTATAGAAAAAAACATGCAATTAAATTTAATTATAACATAGCAACAGTTGATATAGAACATGTTAATCATATTAAAGATTTAGAAGTTATTTTAGACTCGAAACTAAACTTCAACCCACACATCGATTACATTGTAAATAAAAGTCTAAAAATGTTAGGATTTGTAAGAGACACAGTTCTAATTTTTCTAAAATTGAGACCTTGGTATCATTGTATAATACTCTTATCAAACCAACTTTGATGTATGCATCCACGATTTGGACTCCACATTTTACTAAAAATATTGAACGAATTGAAAAAGTCCAGCACAAATTTTTTAAATACGCAGCTTTCAAAGCAAAAATACGAAACCCATCGCTGGATCATGACTATCGGGAAATAGCTAAAATAACTAAACTTAGTACACTTGAATCATTCAGAATTTATACAGATGCCTGTATGTTATACAACATCATTAACAACAACATCACCTGTAACGAATTACAATCAATGTTCGAATTCAATACGTCATTTTATACACTGAGAGAAAATCGTATACTGAATGTCCAACATTTTAACACATCTTATGGATACTATTCACCAATACCCAGACTTTCTCGATTATGTAACAACGTGACATGTCCTGCGCTTGAATCGTCATCAGTTTATGTATTCAAAAAACATGCGAAATTATCTATATTAAACAAATTTCATTAGATTAAAATCATACAAAATATGCGACTCTCAATTGTAATATTTACTGTATACTTAACTCTTGTATATTATTTGGGCTATTTAGCCTGTATGTTAATAAATAAATAAATAAATGTTTTTTAAATTTTTAATGTGTAGTGTAATACAGTATCGTTAATACGTAGTTAACCTTCATTGAATAAAGTGAATTGTATTTATTTAATTTATTGCATTACCGAAGCATTGCCGGGTCAGCTAGTACTGAATATACTGTTTGATAAAGAACACTTACATATTATTAGTATTTCTTATTTTTTCGCACCACATAGTTTAATCGGATTTTTGAAAATGTGCTAGCTTTTGTTCTCTTATCCTCAAAACTTTTAGGGGATTTGAAACTCCTCATTAGAGATAATTTGAAGACTTTCTGTGTAGATCTACAAATTCTCTAAATTATGAAATTAATCTGTAATCACGCAATGCGAGAGTTTCGAAAAATTTTGAATATAAATTGATTGACAATACAAATGTTTTAATAAAAATGGCACTTGTACCATAGAATTCAGTGTATTGACCTCTTAACTTTACCAATAGTTTAAAGGAAAAATGTGAAGTTGTTTTCAAGAAAAGCGTATTTATGTATTCTTGAAAATTGTTAAGATTTCACTGAAAATTACCCACATTGCCCCACCTCACACGCAAACATCGAAGCCCTATGCAGGTATCGCACCCAGGAAGCCAAGAAAGTTACGCTGCCGCCTTCACGATCTCTGCTACCCAGACTGGCCAGGGGCGAATGTTCCTATTCTCTCATCCTTCATAAATAACTATAAATTCACAAATTAAACATTATTTTATATTGAACATAAAAGTGAAATTCATTACAAGAAAACAAATATCGCTGGATACTACACTTCAGTAGTTCCACCCAGGAAAGTCCTGATTGTGCTCCAGTTTATAACAGTCGTGTAAAATGTCTGTATTTTTATATCATCAAATGGTGCATTATGTTAACTCGTGAGAAAATTTGCAATATCAGATCACAAAAATTGAAAATTGGTAGTGATAATTTAATCGAAAATTCAAATGTAACATTCTTTAACATGTTTGTTTCAGATCTTAGGAATAAACCTCAAGATTTGGAGTATGAATTTTCAAGTATCCAAAATATTTTAGATGAAATCCAGAAAGAAAACAAGGAGTATGGATCACTTCTGGATTGTCATAAAAATATAATAAATGTAAGTTTATTTGATTACTCTTTAAGTAGTAAGTTTATTAAGCTTTATATTATTACATTTCTCTTTCATATTGTGAAAGTTGTACTGTGTCAAACTCAAGAAACAACAGGGAGCACACATGTATACAAAGGATGATCACTTATCAATAAATTTGAAGAAATGGGTCTAATGTTTGGGGAAACTTATGAGCGAATGCCTACTGTTGAATCACTAAAAAAAGAAAAAGAACCAAACAATGGTTATTCAAATTAAATACCTTATATTTCGGTTTTTACGACAACAAATAACAATGTTTGAAACGGTCGCTATCATGCGACATCTAGCAGCACCACCGAGAAAGACGCGAAATGCCTTGTGATATTCTATCGTGAAGACAGACCCTGACGCGCCACGTTATAAAAACCAAAGTATAGCTTATATTTCATTCCCTTCTACGAGAACATACATTAAAAGCGTATTCAGCATACATCGCCTTTTGACAATACCATTGTTTCCACCCCCGCCTGAATAAAACACAAGATGCCTAATTGGGGTGACGCTAGCCGATGCTCTTGAAAGAGCTTGATTGATTTGAGGGACGTAGGATCTTTAGGGTGTGAGGAAGGGGTTGTTCCAGATCACACACAAAATCAGAATAAACAGTGCTGGTACATTCATGAAGTAAAATACAAGTTAAAGAAGAATGTGTTTCACAATGTCCACATCAGGAGACTACTTCCTCTAAAACTAAATTAGCAATTTTTATGTTAAGTTTATTTTGAAATTCGCCAAAAAATTAATGTAGTATATCTTATTTAGACTCATTATTTAAGTTATTACAATCCGATTTAGATACCCTTTAAGAATTTAATATTAGATGATCAGAAAAACCAAAGTATTTTTTTATTATTTGAGGTCGATTTGTATCAAATATTAGAAGCTGATGTTACGAAGTCCAAACTGAATTTAGAATTCTGCTTTATGAGTTACCTCAATGTAAACGATGCTATTCATATTTTATACATACATTCGTTTATTGCAAACATTTGTGTATATATGAACTAAATTCATATTGAATTGGATTTTACACCAACATAGAATAATAGCATTAGATTAAAACTGAAAATTGCGCCGGCCAGACATTTGCTGAAATCAAATATTTAATGTTATTGCTTATTCGTATATTGACATAATAACAAACAGAACCCGATTTTTCATTTATTTTTCTATGTCTCTCTCTCTCTCTCTGCCTCCCCCTCTCTAAGCTAACACGATCATACATACCTTGCAATATTGACACATCTGTCACAGTCCCTAATGTAACAAGAAACTTTGTAAATAAATTTGTTTCATTATAATTTTCAACTTTGGTAATAATCGCTATCGGATTGAAAAGATCTTTATCCAATAAAATCAAGATTCATTGACAACACTTGTTTCTTAAGTATAGGAAGGTATCAATATCACCAGCAGTATTTTAACAGTATTTTCCCTTAGAGTGGCTTATTGAAAAATTATTTGGGCTGCTGTGATTTATAAATTCAATTTTTCTTTCAGCATCTGGAAGGCATTTCAAAGATGCAACCTGAAGAAATAAATCCAGGCAGTGCCGAATGGTTGCATAAACAACTAATTATGTTGAGTCAAAAATTGTATGATACTAAGGAAAAACAGAGGTAATTTCCATTTCTTATCGTATTCTACATGTTAATTAATTAAGTTATTAATATTTATATTACTGTTTTTTTTGTTTCAGTGTACAAATAGCCAGCATAAATAGGCTAGTTAAGCATCAGCAAGATTTAATGAAATCTGATGATAATGAAACTATGACAATTGAAATGCAGTATCTAAGGAACATTGTATTTCAATACATGATTGGCAAGGAAACAATGGTTTGTGTTGTTTGTTTTTTTATGTTTCATCACATTTTTTATTCAGAGATTTGAATATAATGTTACTGGACTTAATGTTAAGTGTCACTAAATCACTTGCAAAGAATAGGGAAATTATGTGGACCATGTAGAGATAATTAGTTCTTCACGTCCTTTCCCTGAGAGGAATGTTTGAATTTTTTTATTATCCTTTTCTTTCCAATTTTCTTTATTCCTTTTGCCTCTCTTTCTCTCTGTCACTTTCTTTTTCTTTGTTTCTCTGTCTCTTTCCTCTCTTTTATTTTTTCCATATCATTACCTGTTTTTCTTATTCTCTGTCTAATCTGTATTTTTTGTGTCTGGTGCCAATAGATTTGCTATTCTTTTTCACTCATTGAGGCACTTGTTTAAGACCAAGTACAGGCAAATCAGTGGTTTTGATTATTCTTGGTCTAATACTGACTGCCATTATTAGGTAATTCTACTTGTATGTATCTGCAACACGCATTCTGTATTATTTGTAGACCCATAATTAGTATTATAGTGGACAGATACAAAGTTTTCTCTTGTTCCTATTTTCATCTTTATGTGCAGCATTTTATTGTATTAATCATAAGCAGACCTTAACAATCTTTGCATCTATTCAAAAATAACCCAACAATTTATTTTGGTCACAAATGCAATTTGATACAATATGATTTCATGAATTATGTTATTTTCATAAGAGGATGCTTCTAAGTAATGACTACCATCATAGTTCAATTCAATTTAATGTCAATCAGTTCTTAAAAAGTTTCAATAATAACCTTCAATACAGTTGTGAAAGAAGAATCTTACAGTTATTATTGAATTTTGTCATATAATTATTTTTCTTCTAAATATTTTTGTTAATTTTAGCTTATTATATTATACAATGCTTTCTTGAACTATTGTATGGTATCGTACATTCTGAAAAATACAAATGGTATTTCATTTTTCTCTCAAATATTTGTTAGGTTGTTGTTTTTTTACATCACTGCTTATCCAACTTCTTTATTTAAATAACAATAGTATTCTAACATTTCATGAATGTGATTGACCTCTCCATAGCTAGAATCTTACTGGATGATGATTTAGTGCTCTAATTGCACTGATAAGGACTGTTGTCTTTCGCCACCCAATTCTGTCAGTTTCCATATTTGCATTTTTATGTATTGAATTCAAAATCAAATAGATTTTCTCAGTGGAAATTCTTAGTAATTTCTTCAATTCAAGGTTCTGCATGATGTAAAACAAATTAATTCAAAAGATTGTGCTTATGGTTAACTTCACATACTTCTAGGAATCACAGAAGAGAAAATGTAATATATTTGGATACAATTCGATGAAAAATGCAAATTTGTGAATTGATGAATTTGGAGTGCAAATAATGACAGGCCAGTATTGAAGTGGAGTGCGATCAACTTCTATCGATGTTCTCTGAGACCAAAGATTGCAGCGTAACTTTCCATCTACTGTAAACTGCGACAACTCTGCCACTTTTTTCGTCTTTCAACTGTTTTGTTAACTTATAATTTATAGGATTATCAATTCAGTATTATCTCAAACAATTGGCCTTTGATCTCTAGTTTCGCTGTTTGTGGGAAAATTATAACTTTTTGACTTAAAAAAAAAATATATATACATATTCTTTTGTACTGTAGAATGTATGGTTTAACAGGAAAGCTTTCAGTTTATTTTTTAATGTATTGAGTTTTAGCGTTTAAATTCACTAGGGAGTTTCTTATATAGTGTAAAGTTTTCTATAAGGGTACTTTTTGAAAGAGTGAAGTTTCACAATGTGGGTTATGCAGATTTCTTTTTTGTCTAGTATCATAGTTGTGAACTTCTGGGTTTAGAGTAACAGAATCCTTGTTTCCCATAAGTGTCTTCATAAAGAAGATTAATATTTCAGATATGTACATGGGAGTGATAGGATTTGCAATTTTTTGAACAGTGGTTTGTAGGACTCATGTTTGTTAGTGTTTGTCATTGTTCTCAATATTTGTTTTTTGGATGATGAGAATGTGAATACTTTCTGGGGAATTTCCCCAGAATATGATTCTGTATTTTAGGTGTGAGTGAACATTTGCTAAGTACACTGTTCGCAGTGTATATCTAATTTAGAATTTGACTTAAGAATGTAGATGACCCAATATGACTTGGTAAGCTTGTTGTTTAGATCTGTGGGAACTGCATTTTAGATCATCTTGAATAGGCAATCCAAGGAAAGTTGTTTTTGGTGCTATTTTTTCAGGCATGTTTTTATCAGTTGTGCTTTAGGCTTTCCTTTAGAGAGTGGATTCTGAAGGTTTAGGGAGACAGTTTTACTGGTGTTATGATGAGTCTAGGACTGTTTGTGCTTCTTTTTGTAGAGTTTGTTGGGTATTTTCTTAATAATAATGTTTGTGTCATCTGCAAATAGATCCATTTTGCTCTTTTGTAAGGTCAGGATCATGTCTTTGATGTATAAGAGAAATAGTATAGAGCCTAGGATTGATCCTTCTGACACTCCATAGTTTATCATTCTAGGTAGGGAAAAATGGGTAGAAATCTTATCTCTAACATGCTTGATTGTGACTACTTGACAACGATTTGAAAGGTAAGATTTAACCCATTATGTACAATGCCTCTAATTCACAAAGTTTCAATTTTGGGTATCAGTATGTAATGGTCAATAATGTTGAATGCTTTCACTAAATCTAGAAACAAACCAATGGGGATTTCTTGCTGATCTAGAGTAACAAGTATGTCATTTAGAAAGGTGAAGATTGCTGTGTCTATAGATCTACCATTTCTAAATCCATGTTGGGTCTCTGTCAATTGGTTATTTCAATTGAGAAAATGTTTGAGTCTGTCATTAAGAAGATTTTCTAGAGTTTTTGAAAATTCAAATAGTAAGGATATTTATTGGTCCGTAATTCATGAGATTGTGAGTGTTGCTTTATTTGAATAGTGGCTTAACTTTTGCTTTTTTGAGAATTTCTGGGAAGATACCTGACATTAAGGAGTGGTTACAAATGTGAGAGAGCAGTTCTATTACGTTTGTTGCATTATATTTAATGAAGGTGCCAGGGATATTATCCACTCCTGTTGAGAATTGTTTTTCATTTAATTTATGAATTTTTGTATTTCTGCAGGTGATGTTTCACAGATATATATGCATGGAGTTTATATTTGGTGATGTGTGGATATTTTACTGCATATTTATATTATTTAAAGAGTTGCAGTGAATTAATTTTTCCTCGATTTCTGAGAAATTTCTATTGAATGTGTTGGTTACTTCCTGTGGGTTGTGCAGAACATTATTTTTGTAGTGAAGTTCAATGTTCTTAGTGTTTCTGTTTTTAGGGTATTTTTCACAATGTTCCACATTGCTTTTGTTTTGTGCTTTGGCAATGTGTTGATCATTCATTAACAGTTTGGCCTGTTTAATTACTTTCTTCAAGGTACTTTTGTATATTATGTATGAGCAATTAAGTCAGTACTACATTGGTGGTGACGGATTGTTTCAAGCATGATTTGTTTCCTTTCACAGACTATGCACACTCCTTTCTATTTCTGTATAGATATAGATTCATATTAGAAAAGGTAGATATCTGGAAAGGTATTAAAAACATAATTTTTCCATGTTGGAAAAATCCATATTTGTTTAGTTTTTTATATTGTATGTTCTTCATATTGAAAATATTCTAGATGATGATAATATTAGTTGTTATTATTGAAATATAATAATAATAATAATAATTATTATTATTATTATTATTATTATTATTATTATTATTATATTTCATATGCCATTAATTCACTGCCTAAAAACTTTTTTCTTCAATATAGCTGCTTGCCAAAGTGATCTCTGCAGTAATGAAATTTGACCCACAACAAATGGATCAAGTTATGCAAAAAGAGCTACAAAAACAAACATTGGTATGTACAGTTTTATGAAGTACTTTAGTAAATACAAAAGTTTTGCAATTGATTTATAAAATGTTCTTGTTCCTTCTTCATGTTATTTTCTTCTAAATACCTAATTTGTGTAATACTGAAACTTATTTCATACTCTTACATTTTTTTACAAAAAAGCAATGTAATTTTATCTAAATTCATTACATACAATGGTTCTGCTGGGTATGAGCTTTGGAGATTCACTTTTCTGTTCTTTTCTTTTCTCTTGTGAGACAAAACTAATTAGTGTTCTCCAACATCTGATCACACTGATGTGGGAATTCTTATTTACTGAATATTTCTGTCAAAGTAGGATATGTCCGGAACAAAGTTGACAATGATCAAGATTGCATATGTTATGGAGTTAATATTCATTTATATATTTTGAAGTGGAATAATTCAATCACTTACAAAAGTCATGCACCAGGGATTTATTTTGTTGCAAAATTCACCATACAGTTACATTTCAAAATTATATTCAAATGATTAGTGTATTTATGTATTCCATTGGCAGCTTGTGGGCCTAGTGTGTTAAAGTGCTATTCACAATATGAATCCTATACCGTAAATTTCTGGAAAAACACTAGTCACAAATATTTCAGAAACTACTGTAAAATTTTAAGATTTTTTAATGTGAAAATTACATATATAATTTTATATTATTTATTTTTTACTATACAAATTGCATTTTGTTAAAAATTATAAGGAAGCAAAATTATTATTTTTATCAAACGCATTTGCAAAATAACTTGAGGTGTTGTCCATAAATTACGTAATACTGAAGAGGGGGGAGGGGATCTGAGGCAGTATTACGAAGCATTACATAGGGGTAGAGGCGTATTAGTTCAGTGTTACATAACATTGATTTTTATTTTTTTTTAATATTTCATTTGGTGAAATAATTCAGTTTTGGGGTCCTGTACTAAAATTTTAAAATATAAACTAATTAATTTGTTTTAAAGACGTAAATAAACTAAAGTTATTAATTGTAAATTGTTACAATAAATGGAAATATTTTTTCAACGTTTTTGTTTTAAATCTTTAAGATCACAAAGAAAATATTCAAAACTGATACGAAGTATATTCTAGAATCTATTTAAATTGGCGCTGTCTCTCGCTCTTGCATCCTCCACGACGGCGTGTGCATAGCTTGTGATTAACCGTTTCTCGCCCAAGCATTCTTCCTTCACTCACAACTTGTCCCGATTTTATTGTTAGGTGCAGTCTGCATCGGCTACTAATTTCTACTTTAATTATCATTAATTACTTTAATATAGTACAACACAAGTAAAATAAATACAAATTGTTCTTTCTGTGCTATAATATATTTTCACTTCTTTCATTTACAAAGGAGGTGTTGTCGCAAGCCTTACGTAATTATTTAGAGGTGGGTTCAAACGCGCGTTGCAAGGGGGGGTATTGAGAGTCCTTAAAATTTGCGTTATGTAATTTATGGACGGCCCCTTGGTTTGATGGATGTCCTGGGGGTCTATTTTCGAAACTCAAATTCACTTTTTCGCATAGTTCACGTCAATTTGTATTCGAAATGCGTCGTATCTTCGAGATTCCTATTCGAGAAAATTCGAATCTGGCGTTCGATTTCGCTCGAATGGTATCGGATTACAAAATCGTATGCGATTTCACGGCATGGTATTAAATATCCTAACATAATATTAGATTAACAAGTTTCGAACAAAAGCTAATTTCGATGAAATATCTATTTTAACAGCTATAGAAAATGAATTGCAGTGGGCAGCGGTTGCATATTGTCCACGATTGTTTTATTACAGATATGCGTTCAAAACATCTGATAGTGAGTTTGCTAAAAATGTTGGTGTATGTGGCTAAAATTGTGGCCAATGGCATTGTTTCGTAATCTTTATTACAGTGAAAGTGGATGAGGATTTTCCACTTGACAGAATTTTACTCTTGTGTTCATAATCAGCAATAGCTAAAAAAAGTAAACTAAACTGTTTTTCCTCCTCATGGGCCAGCTTCATGCTGTATCCCTTGCCCTTGGCAGTACATCCACTCTCTGCTATCCGTATATAGGGTCTTGGGAGGGGGCTTCCCCTCCCTTCAGTTCACCAGACCGGGACCCTACCTGTCGATAACCTGCTGAGGTTGCCGCAGCGCTCTTCCCAGCTAGTTTTTGGCTATCGCCTAGGAGCCGCTTCGAGATTACAGCTACTGGTGGGTATCGCAAGATACCCACCAGTGCCAGGAAAATTATCTGTCAGCTTTGCGCTGTGGGTTGTGCTGCAACACAGGCATTAGTGTATCTCTCAGCTAATGCATGTTGACCCCCATCCTCTGGCGCTTCACTTTCCCACAAAATGGTTCTGGAAATAAGAGAGAACAGACTTTGAAGTGTTTTTATCCGTAAGCTCTTTGGATATAATTTTCCACGTACATGGGTTCTTTTGTTGGTGGAGTAGCTTTTTACTTTTCCACCTGACAAGTCGCCATTGTCGTACTCCCTATATCGTTCCCTACTCCCTATACTCCCTATCACATCTCTCAGTGTCACATCTCCCTATACTCCCTATCACATCTCTCGGTGTCAGCGGACGTTCCTAATCCGGATGAGTGCGGCCATCCTACTAAAGACCATGACATTCGATTAGGCAACACTGCAATCCAGCAGGGTAGGGGTCCTATTCCGGTCACAAATGTTCAATGCTTTCCACCTTCTTTCCGTAATGTGTATGAATTTCACTATGCAAGTCATAAATGACGTAACAATAATTAATTGTAAAGCCAGCCGTTAGATAAATCTTATATTGCAAAAATGGTTTTTGAACTGCTTTTGTAGATTTTGAAAATAACAATGGGAGTTTATTAAATTAAAAAAATAATAAAAAATAACATCATGGAAGACATACTATCTATTTTAATTTAAAAACTTTATTTCCTTTCTTCCCTCCCTGTTTTGAAGTTATAAAAATGTTTTTTGCGTTGACGACTGCTGCGTTGGTCTATAGTTCGCTCGAGTTGTTATTTATTTATTAAGACTTTCTATCACCACCATTCGGTAATTTAAAAACAGAAACATGATATGTACTTGATGCATAAGAACCACGGCAGTGTGCCACCCAACAATGTTTTGGCATCTAAAAGCAAGGATGCAAGCAGACATCTATAGGAAAAATAGAATATATGAAAAATATACTGGTGCTAAAACAGCACGTAATATATCGCCATTAGTAATGGTTATGTGATACTATTTATACCACAATTTGTCTCCAAATTTTTTTTAGAAAACTCATTTGAAATCGTAGAACATTTCGTGCGAAAAATAAGCAGAATGCAAGAAAGTAAAATATTTAAAAGTTTATAAATAATACAGTACTGACAGCGTAGGAAAACAAATAGATCGAAAAATATATAATAGTAATTATTAAACTCTATGGTATTGTAATATCGCGGTCGCGACATATCAGGGTTGTACTACGCCAGGATGATGGGCGCTCCGGTTTCTATAGATGGTGGGCCAGGCTGTGATAGGCCGAGGTGACGGCCAATGGGGCGCAACCAGGTGGACGGGGAAAGGAACGGACGGACGGGGGCAGTCCGAGGTCGAACACCATGGTGAGGTTCGGGATGCTCTGGGATCGGACGGCATGGTGCAATCCGAGCGGGTGACCTTCCGCGACCGCGCACCCCGCAAAGGTGCAAACCACGCACCGTGGAGACGTAACCCTGCGTCCCCGTTGATGATCTGTGGATGTTTTGCAATCTCTAAGGCTTCCTTTATCTGTCTTGGCCACCATCTATCCTCTCTGGCGAGCACCATGCTCTTGTCGAAAAGGAAGTCATGGCCGGTATCCCATGCGTGAAGAGCTACAGCGAAGCGATGTACCTTCTTAAATTGAAAGTCACGAATGTGCTCGCGTAGTCTCTCCTCTATGGTTCTTCCTGTCTCCCCGATGTGTGACCGCAGCTGCATGGGATAGAATATACTCCTGCGGCTTGGAGAGATGAAAGCTGGTCTTTGAAGCGCATGAATGTTTGGCCGAGCTTCTGGTGTGCCTTGAAAACTGTCTTAATCTGGAATCGCCTGAGGAGTTTGTCTATCCTGCCCGTGACCCCTTGTATATATAGTAGTGTGGCAATTCTCCTGTTTTCGGTATCTTGGGGATTCCTTGGTGTAGGCGGGTCGAGAGTAAGTTGAAGGGCCCTGTTGATAGTGGATATGTCGGTCGAAACGTCGGCTCCTCAGCCTTCGACGCGGCGTCACCCGGACAGCCCAGATCATACCTGCAGAAGCTTTACTCGGAAAATCGGAACTCAAATTACCCATATCAGAGACCTTCTTGAGTGATTAAAACTTTCCAGAACTCAGATAATTTGAGGAGGCAGAAGTCTAATTTGTTTGGCTTATGTGTGCTGAACATACTGTGTGTATACATATTGCTCATAATGTCTGACATGTACGGTATCAACCGGCATTTTCGAGCGGAATAATGCTCAACTACATTCAGCATAAGGGTTGCAATAATGTTTGTGCAACATTGTCACTCTCGTGATCTACCTATCACTTGTCATTTCTCAATATTTGGAATCAAGGATTCAAGTTTCATAGGAGTTTAGGCAATATAGAGTGTAGTTGGAGTAAACATGAACAAAAGGGTCGTAGTGCACCAAATGAAACTTTGGGCGTCCATGACTACTCATCATACATTGTACCAATGTTAATAGAAGTGAACAGTCTCCTTACAAGTGTTCAGTTTTCTGCAATAAGCAACTCTGTGCCACAATTACACATTTCTTCACCTCATCAATCACACTTTTCAAGTTTCATGGCATTGTAATAATTACTTGGTGCGATATATTTTCTCAGCGAGTCTGGACCCAGCTATAAAAACATGTTTATATTGTCTTAAAATTAATTAAAAGACATTCAAAGTTATGTCAAAAAGTTGCAAAGATGTTGAACAGTATTGAAATGTATTTATCTGTTTAAATTTGCCATTCCAATAATTTAAAATTTTAGCAATGTTTCAATGGGATAGTTTATTCTTAATTTTGTGTTAAGTTTCAAAGGAATCCATTAGCTGTTTCTTCTTACATGTGTTCCATAAATATATTTTATTCATGTATTATATTTATTTAGAGTAGTTATATTATATGTATTATTTACATGCTCTATTTTGTTGTATAATTTTAAATTTTGATTCTAAAAAATGAACTTTATATTTTTTCAGCTTGGTCAGCTGGGACTTCTGTGATATTTGTACTGGAAAGTGCATTATTCTCTTCAAGACCAAAGGAGCTTTGTCAGCTATTTCTAATATCTATCATATTCCTTTCCTCGTTAATAAAATAAAATTTTTATAAAACCTGTGTATATTTTATAAATAATGTTAAATATCTATTGTTTGTTATTGTACTTACTGTAACATTTAGTAACATATGGCAATTTTTTTGGTGCAAGGATTTTAAAGCTTTAATAGCTCTTCATTCAATATAGAATTCTATACAGGATTCTAAGCAATACAGAATTGTGTGTGTATATGTATGTGTGTGTGTGTGTGTGTATATATATATATATATATATATATATATATATATATATATATATATATATATATATATATATATATACACTATTCTGGAAATATATAAACTTTTCTATCTATATTTAAATCCTCTAGTCGCAAACTCTTTAGTTGTTGGAATATTGCATTATATTTTGTTAAACCTGCAATCAAAGCAAGATCACATATTATTTTATTGTATAGATAATTTTTTAATAAATAAAATACTACATTTTTACTCCTAAAAGCTAGATTCTAGCTTATTTGTTGATAAATATTACAGAATTTAGAAATTGTGTTATATTATTTCTTAAGATTACATGGATCATGATTTTTTCCTTTGGAGATACCTAATAGTTCCTATGAGGGATTAGACTGCTGGGTGTGTACTGTTACCAGTGGTGTATAGTGTGGGATTAGACTGCTGGGTGTGTACTGTTACCAGTGGTGTATAGTGTGGGTATCTTTCAAGATAAATAGTAGTACAGCAAGTATTTTACAGAATTAGGTGTGTTGCATCACATTGTCCATTTAAATGTCAGTGCAGTCTTCTGCAGTTAATCCTCTTCTAGCCATTGCTTTCTCCACTCCTTCCTTCCATGAACTTCTGGGCCTTCCTCCTCCTCTTCTGTGTGATGTTGGTGTCCAATTCCAGAGTTGTAGAGGCCATTTTTATTCACCCATCCTGTTTATGTGACTATACCATTTGAACCTTTAATTTCGATGGTATCAATAATGTTGAAACTCACCTATACTTATCTTCTAATTTATGTTTCTTACTTTGAACAACAATGTCAATCCACAGCTTCTTCACCAATAATCTCTTCTCATTGCTGTCATTTTATTCTCATTACATTTCGATATTTCCCAAACGTCAGACCCTTTTGTGACAATATTCTCTACGGTAGTCGTACATAACCTCTCAATATTCTTCCTCAGAGTTTGATACCATATTAAGGGATGTAATTGCCTTATATTTTCCTAAATTGTGGGCAAGCTGTTTGTTGGTCACCAGTCTGATACTAAAAATATTATTAGTACATGAGCATCCAGCTCTAAAGCCTCTCAGTTCTTCCTCATCTATAAGATCCATTTCAAGGTGAAATTTCAGAATTTTTCCATACAGCCAGATAATACTACAGAGTACAGTTATCCCTCTGTAATTTCTATATTGTTTTCTATCACATTTTTTGTATATGTTAGAATTGTAACCTTTTTTAAAGTCTTCTGGCAGCATCTCTCCCTTCATACATTTATTGTACAGTTGGCAGAGAATTCCATTTTTTAATGTTCTAAGGGCCTTTTCAATCTTGTTTACTGTAATGTCTTCCACATCATTTACTCTATCTCCCATATTAATAATGTAGACATTGATAAATTCTTTTCTGCCTTCATTCATCAATTCTCCATATTCTTCCATTGTTGTAGGACTGAACATTGTTTCTCATTTGTTTTCAAGACTCTTTTGCTTTGGTATTGCTAAAGCATTGGTCAATTTCTTCACATTTCTTTTCTCAAGCAGCATTCTTAGCTTTTTTATAATTTTCTCATTAGCTTTCCAACTTATTTGACAACATTTTTTGTCTTCGTCATGAATATTTAGCCATTTTGTATATGATTTTTTTCTCTCTTCCTTTCTTTTCTAAAGAACTACTCCACCATGTATCACTTATTTTCCCTTTATCACTTCCTGCTTGTCCAAGGCTCTCATAAGCAGCTTCATGTATAGCTCCTACTATTCCGTCATAGATTGGGTAGTTGTGTAATCCTTATTTCATAGCTTTCCACTGAGTGTGAGTTTATATAGAAAATGTCTAATAATTCATACATCGTTTCCGTTTGCATTGTCGTTTCCTGGACACTGGATATATTTTCTGTGGGACTTTAGCAATCCAGCATTTTTTGACAGGGGTAGGAGTGTTTGGCCAACCCCTAACCTGAAGGACTGGAGATTTCTTATTTCTTCTTCGGGGTTACCTTCCCTAAACAGGCTGTTTCCCTCCTGCCCACCTTTGCGCCAAGATAAGGGAGGAATGAATTAAAGAACAGGTGGGAAAGGTAAAGCAATGGGAATAGGCCTGAATGGCCTGATAGGTCGTTGAGGGATGCCTTCGTCTGACTTCTCCACCAGAGTCAATGCGGCTAGGGAGACCTAGTAGCTACGCTACCGCCGGCATAGCCCCTGATTTCGTAGGAGTGTGCAAACCTCCCCGCTCCTACGAACAGTGCTACTGCAAGGCGGTATCCCACGGGGAGGCAAGATGAATGATATTAAAAATAATCTTCATACCACATTCTTTTTCTTTTACAAATACCTTTTCAAAATTGTATATATTGGGCTCTGAATTAAATCACTAGCTCGACGGCGCATCGGGCCGCAACGAGGTGACAACCCCGAAGACACCACTGGTAGTCAGCTCCGCCTCTTCTGTCGGCAGCCTGCGTTCATTGTATGACTCACTTCCCCTCCTACTGGCCACCGTAGGGCTCAGGTTGCCGATTTCCCGGTCGGTTTCTTGACAAGCTCGGCGCAGTTCGGAGGCAGTGGCCAGTCAACTTGGGGAGTACGTTGGATGTGCGGTTAGTGGCGGTGTAGAAATATAGATAGAGAAATAAATAGTGTTTTAACTAAATCGGAACATATTATGTATGTTTGTATCAAAATTATTATTGTCAATTTGGTCATTATTTTAAAAAAAATCTCGCAGCTAACTTGGAGAAGTGTATTTGTTCACAATGAGTGCTTTATACAGTGTTTATTAGATATGCCTTTCGTATAGCGAGAAATAGAAAGTTATAAAAATGAAAACCCCCTACACCGCACATAAACTTGCCTGTGGATATTAAAGAAAAACGTAAGTACAAACGACATTTCTCGTCTTTTTGTATGATAAATGGAACTGGTAGAGTGGTAGTTCCAAATTAACTAAACTATCTATAATAAGTATTTTTAAATTCAGTGGTTGCACAGCTCATCAAACCATTTTACGCCACTTACTGTTGCATGTCTGCTATTCGTCCCAGGCGAAGGGAGGACGCATGTTCCCCAAATATTTTCAAATACATGCAGCAGTTATATCGTCATTTCATTTTTTTTCTGACGACACTGTCAGTGTAACATACACGATGACAGTTTTGATAAGAGTAATATATCAATCAAAACGATGACAAGATGTTTACAAAATTGTCTGGTCGCCCTTCATTAGTCAAAACATGCGTGGACATGTAATTTTATGAAGATACTCCCGAACGTGCGAGTGTAAGGTTACCTCTGAACTTCTTCCCACCACTACTTCCCTTATGGCCGCCATGACTGTTGCTTCTGTTGTTTTCCAAGTTTACTGTTGTATCTTTGATTGTTATTGAATTGCTAAAGGTATAGAAAAACACTGCACCATCCGGTTCGTTTCATGGTTTTATTTGAAGTAACATTAAGTACAAGTTGCGACAGGTAAGAAAACAAACTAGCATCACCGTTATAATAAAGTGGAGAGTCAAGGCTCAGCTCCAAGATGGCGCCACTGTGCACCAATGAATATGAAGAGATGATGCCAGTGCGTGTCCACATGTTTTTTGTCATGACATTTACTAACAGTATATAATGGAATTCATGTAACGTAAATACAATTAATGTCGCTGGATTTATAACAAAAATCAGTATTCTTTACGTATGATTCACATTATGACATAAAAAATTCATCACAATAATATCTAGGATATCGATGATAATTTCTCGCGATAATCATTAAGTTTTATTTATTATGTGTGACGCATTATTTTAATAATTAAGAGTGTTAGAAAATATATCCGTTTCGTTGTTGATGTGTGCAGATCAGGTCTACCCTGCGATTCACAGACGTGAACGTGATGTTCTGAATCTAATTTATATAGATACGAAAAATAACAGCTTTTTTCTCGTATGTAGCAAAGAACTGTGAAGATATGGGTGATAGTCTTATTGTCGGTGCACTCTGCATTTTAGAAAATTGGAAGTTCGGGATTGTAAATTCGAACTTCGCGCGCTTCGTTCCAGGCGTTGCCAGTTCGGAAAATAGCAACACAGAGGTTTCAGAATTCTTCGAATTAATTTCAGTGTGGTCGGTCATGATAGTTGTATGATGTAAATAATATTTTCCGAAAGGAAATAGATTGAAGGAAGGTAATAAATTTCAACTTAGAACGAACAAACACACTACTATACTTTAAGTAGTTTTAATAGCTGATTATGGCATGAAAAAATTAAAAGTTCACTTCAAATGTAATCAAGGTAGACTTGTGTGAAATCATTATTGCTTTTCTATATTATGTTATATAAATACTGTAACATTTAAATTTGTTCATGTTCGTTTCAATTCTGAATGTTAGAAGTGACTACTCTTCCTGACAACGAAAATAAATGCAGATATGCACGAGAAGCGATTAGTTTGAATTCGACTTTTTCAATCTATAACTGAGTTTTTAGAATGGCAGAAATTACAATATTTTAATATTACGTAACTATTGTCAATCATGCGAAAAAGTATGAGCTGTTGGGTCACCTCTAGATTCAGCAACTGTTGTGCTGTCAGATGTTGACGCAGAAAGTTGCTACTGCAGTGGATTGTAGAAAGTTTCAGAAATAGTGCCAAATTCAAATTTTTCATTTAACTAATTTTTTATAAGTAGAAAAATAGGCATTACTTTCTGACTGACCTACGTACATACTCGCATTTGACGTTTGCAATTTTCGGAAATTCAGAGACGTCAACGAAAATGAACCTGCGCCAATTTTTAATCGTGCTCTCTCTATTCGTGAAGACATTTTTAAGCCGTTTTAAAGTTTTTTTTTCTAAATAGCGTCTTCAATGTGAAATTGTGCGAAAATTACGCGTAATTTTTTGTTTTAAAAAATGTACATGGCCTTATTTAAAGATTTTTTAGATACGATTTTGTGGAAGAAAAAAGCTCTATCATCAATGTTGTACTTTTGCATGTTAATGTTTTGCAGTTTTCAAGAGTTCAAAGTATTCAAAGACAATAAGACATGTGCAATTTTTTAAGGACAAAGTTTAATAAAAAAATGGTGGTGCTAAAGCAACACGTACTATCTCGCCTTTAGTAATGTAATACTATTTATACCACAATTTCTCCCCCACTTAACACATCTCAGTCATCATATTTTTGTAAAACTCATTTGAAATCATAGGACAATTGGTATGAATATTAAATAGTACCAAGCAATAGATTTTTTTTCAAAACTTTTAATGAAAACGTATTTTTTGCTTTGAATTCATTGTATAAGGTATGCAGTGTATTCACGAACATATTCGATGAGTTTTTAAGCTTTACAGTATTCTGCGTATGCAGTATACGAGAAAGTAAAATAATTAAAAGTTAATAAATAAGATCACACATATCTTTGGCAAACAAAGACTAATAGATGGAAAAATATACAGTAGTAATTATTAAATACTACAGTACTGTAATATATTCTTAATATATAACAGTATTAGTTTATATTAACGCAAACGAAGGGCAGGAGTCATTATTGCCCTCTATTATCAGTGCTGCGTTACAAAAGCAACAATGACCGCTAATTCGTATGGGATACACATTTTGACAATTAGAATTGTTGATACCACTAACAAGGAAGTGAAAATGGGTAGAAACATATACTAATTAAGTATAATATTTATTTTATATTCATCAATTTTATTCGGTTTTTATATTCATTACTCTTCATTCCCACATTTTATTACGCAAAGCGAAATCACATTTAACACAATTAAAGAACGCAATTTTAAAAAATAATATAAATACAACAAATAATAATAAAAATGAAATATGAAATAGTACACAAATTATAACTTACGTAGTATCCAAATGCATGGCATCACAATTCATTTTACGTTCAGGAAGCGCAGTAAATTGGGAGCGGCGACTATGTTTGTCGCCAAATGGCACAACAAATACTTATATTTTCAAAAAACTCTGTATGACGTTATGTGAAGATCTATTTTTGATGTCATTTCATTAAGAAAATGTATATTTTTAAATTGTCATTGTACGAAAACGCCAAAACATTTTTGATATTTTAAATTGTCAAAAAATCAGAATTTTCAACAAAAATGAGACCTGCACCATTCTTTTAAACGTTCTTTGCA
The DNA here is from genome assembly GCA_038098605.1 of Gryllus longicercus. Lineage (NCBI taxonomy): Eukaryota > Metazoa > Arthropoda > Insecta > Orthoptera > Gryllidae > Gryllus > Gryllus longicercus. The sequence continues at coordinate 33,516 of JAZDUA010000902.1, read as the reverse complement.
CTATACCTAACTATGGTTTCAAAAAGATTTCATATACATTGATATTTTTGCAATATCTTGAATATTCCTAACGCATTAGATTTTTCGAGTATCTGAGTGTTATACAATCCTGCAACTTATGCACGATCCGCCACTGGTGGAAAGTTCAAACTGCCTTTAAGAAGACATGATTAAACAGAAAATTCTATAACCCTGGAATATTTTGTTGGCTGGTTAGCCTCGTGTCTGAACTGTATAAGTTATTGCAGCGTTTAGACAAAACCGATGATCGTGCGTTCTTAGGTCTGTGGCGTCGTCGGGTGCGAGTAACACAGACACGGAGTTGTTTTGTACAGATTTATTCACGAGTTTTTATACACTATCAACACTCCTCGGAAACTAGCGCTGCACTCCCAGCACTGCATATCTCTGAGGCATAACCTCCTCAGTCTGACGCAGACCCCAGCGGCTTGGCGCCGCTCCTTGTCTCTCGTCCCGTGGCAACCGCCACACCTCGCAGCCGAAGCTCGCGATAACCCCAGGCGAGTGAAAAGTGCCTTCCGCACCGCGATTCCGTTCGACAACGAATGACCACGGCTGGTTACTCTCCAGCCGCCTGGTCACCTGACAGACCTCCCATGCCGGCAGCGTCCTCTCATCCCGAAACTTGGGCCTGTTTGCAATTTTGGAGTCCAGCTGCACCGCGGCTGGACTCACCCATCATCTCCCTCTGCGCCAGTTGACACCCGCGTTCCGAGACACGCCCACCCCGGCCCTTGAGGAGGGGCCCGCCTCAGGTGGCCTTCCCCTTGCCGCCAAAGGACTGCCCCCGCTTCCTCGCTGGCCTTCCGACATGAGTGGTCCATCTGGCACATTGGCATGACGTTACAGGTCTCTCTAAAATTATTCAAAATGAATAGCTGGAATCAATCTACGTGATTTGTTTGAACCTTATCAGACGAGAATTAGAAGAGTCGAATTATTTAGCAGAGAAGTTATTTAGTTTAGAAGTTGATAAAAGCTGTGATGGAGCCACATTACTACAACTGTTTTTTATTTCGAGATTTGAAATAATGGGAAAAATAAAGGAAAGATTCGTTCAACCTAAAAGCCACACTGCAGAAAGTATATGTGATACCATGTTCACTGAGATAGAGAAAATGAAGTATGAGACTCCTGAAACGCTATCAAAGTTATGACCGTGTTCACATCATGAGTGCATCTGTGGGGTCAAGTTAAAATAAGAAAAAAATATCAGTACGCCCCCTTTATTCACTGTTATGTCCACCAATATATTTGATTGCTGAACATTGCGTTATCGGAAATAAGCAAGTGATAATTCTTAATTGAATTAAAAATTTTAAATTAATTAATACCGCCTTCGCAGATTGCGGCGACCTCATCCTTTGCTACTGCGTCAGTCCAACCAAGTTTCACCTTCTCCCTTCTTCCGTCTTCTTCCGAGGCTGCCGTCTTCTGTCTGCTTCTTTCTTGGTAACACCCTTAGTCTCGCGTCTTATCTCTTCTCGCCCGTTCGAAATGTATAACCCCTGCGTACGAAAAGTTCCTTGCTCTCCGCAATTGTTTGGTTGCATTTAACTAGGTCTGGCGTTAAATACGGCACTCATTTGTTCACAGATACTTTATGATCTCACAGTTCACGCTTGCTGTTTCGGATATGCAAATTTATCGCCTGAATACGCAGCCTGCTGAAACCACTCCGAATTACAATGAAGTAGGGTTAGTTCCGCTATTCTCTCAACACTTTTCTTCAAATTACAGTTCTCCACGAAGTGACTAAAACTAAAAAATCTTAACTCTGTGTTTCTCCCTCGCCCCACCTGGTATTGCATTTACTCTCTACAAGCGGTATCTAGGTTCTTGGGAGCGGGTGTCCCCCACTCCCTCGTCATTTTCCGTCTCACTAGTTCTCCAAGCCAGGACACTATGTGTCGATAACCCGCTTAGGTAGCCGCGGCCTTCTCAGCTAGATCTTTGATTATCGCTTAAACGCCGCTGTGATCCGAAGATCCTTGGAGGAATGGTGGTTAATGACAGGATAGGGTAGGGAATGCATGATGGAGCAATCCGGTGGAATGCATATTGGGAGGGGAAACGGGAGTACCCTGAGAAAACCTTTCGCGGACCCAGTTTGTCCACCACAAATTCCACTTGGGACCGCCTGTGATCGAACCCGTGCACCAGCGGTGGAAGGCGTTTAGTCTGTCCACTACGTCACTGGCCGCCCAGCAAGAGCTACCTTCCGCACAATTTGACTACTTTTTCACAATATTCGCTCTTGTGCTGAATGCAAATTTCGAAACGGACTTTCCTAACGACCACTAGGTATAGAAACTTGGTGCGGCGACTCGGGCAAGAGGAAAAGCCTGCTGTCCGCAATATTTATGCCGTGGTTCTTTCGTGTTAGGAGGGGTGATACGCCATGCCCACTACTAGGACTGACCCAGCGAAGGTAGTCGATTCTTATAGCTTGCCATGTTGTTGCGGTCAACGGATACTAGAGCGCGTTTCTGTTGACACGTACGCACACACACACACACACACACACACACACACACACACATATATATATATATATATATATATATATATATATATATATTGTAACGAATATTGCATCACCTGCCGAAGTCGCTGCGCGTGGATTGCGTCATCTGCCGCCGCCCCTTCCCTTCCCCCCGAACTAGACGGTTCCGGACAATCCGCGAGCCGCGGAGAAACGCCTGCTGTTTACCGCGATGCCCACTTCACAGCTCAGCTTCCACTGCAGACTTCAAACTGCTGACTGCTGTTTCCCCACTGCACCACTGCTTACCGCGATGCACCCTTCACAGCTCAGCTTCCACTGCAGACTTCAGACTGCTGACTGCTGTTCAACCACTGCACCACTCTTCACCGCAATGCACACTTCCCAGCACAGCTTCCACTTCGGACACACTGACGGACTGACGTCTTACTGCTCACCTACTGACTTCCTTCTGTTGACTGACTCCTGCTAACTCTCTTCTGTTAAACTCGCTTCTGTTAAACTGACTCGCGGCCGCCGGCAGCGGCGCATTTATACCTACCCGGCGCTTGTCTCCAGGCACCCGGCTCATTCTCGGCGTTTCTCCGCGGCTCGCGGATTGTCCGGAACCGTCTAGTTCGGGGGGAAGGGAAGGGGCGGCGGCAGATGACGCAATCCACGCGCAGCGACTTCGGCAGGTGATGCAATATTTGTTACAATATATATATATATATATATATATATATATATATATATATATATATATATATATTGTGACCGTACTCACCCTTCATGGCATCCGTGAGCCAATGACCACACATTATTCCGTCGATTGGACGAAATGTATTGAATATGGGGACAGGGAATTCAATACAGAGCGAGGGATCTTGGTGGTTGCATGTAATTCGCTATGCAATTAACAAAATAAAAAACACTTCTCTAAATATTGAAAATAATGCAAAGAACACATTTATTAACAAAAATCACGCTGAGTATTTGCCCTATGGTGATCACCATTTATCATTTTACAAATGCATATTATTTTACTCACTACCGTATATTATCTCTCTGGTCTGTTAAGGAAGAAGCCACAATTACATCAGCAACTTATCCAAGAGCTTGAGTTGTTCATCTGAGATGGTTTTGATCAATTTTTTACGTCATTTTTCTTTTGTTTTTAGGGCATTTTTCAAGCACTTTAACAGCATTTTATTGATAATTTTTGGCAATGTTTTAGGTCATCAAAATCCGCTCCTATATATAAACAGTTTCTCACGCAAATATAATAACGCCGAAACCAGTTGTTCCATTGTGAACATAACCTTTTTATGAATTATTGTAATTTTTTAGTCGTGCACAGAGCATGTCAATATCTTCATTTTCAATCAAGGAAATTGATTATAAACAAATTACCATGTAAAATTGATTATACCAAAACTGTGGCGCCTAGCGCAATTTTAATAATTACATTTTCTGACAAGAGCAAGGTGCGTTTTAGAATGGTTGCATTTCTGATTTTTTTGAAATTTTAAGCTTTTCACAAATAATGTTTGTGAAGTGTGGCATCTGATGGAATCTGATTATTGGTGATGTGCTATTTTTGGTATCGACACTCAAGAGTTTACTTCTACGCCATGTAGACGAATTTTCACCAACATTTCACAATGCTACTTTTTGATAGCTCTAGAAAACAATTTTCAAAAATTAAGATAACAATAAAAAAGTTTTATAATTCGATTCTAAAAGAAATTTACGGTGTGCTCAAGTAACGTTCAATGTTATTTTCCAAAGAAATCGCTGACCAGAGAAGGTTAGGAGACTGAAAGGATAAATAGCAATTGGTTTTAGATCTAGCCAGCTAGCCCCCGACACAACACGTAGCACACCAGAAACTCGAATTTATTAGCACAGACATATTTATTTATATATTTATTTGTTTATTTATTTATTTACGCCAAAACAGTTAAAATTTGTGTGTGATGTGCTATGGGGAGAAGTTAATTAGAAGTTATAATTATGTCCCGAAGCAAAACAAGAGGCCATCTCATCATTTGCTCAAGGATCAGGGAAACTGGGCGAAAACCTGATCGAGATGGGGGTACTTGACCCAGAAGTTAAAGTACAATACTTTTTACAGGTTCTTTAGAAGTTCTTTACAATCCAATTGGTAAATGATACATTAAATGTCATTGTTGAAATTAATATTACTTTTCTTTCGGATGATCGGTAGGGTCTCTAATTGTATAGAAACAGTTGTGCAGCAGAAAATATTTTACTTGGGACTTTTGCATCGAATTTAATCGTTTAATGTCATCTGGCAAGGTGTTGTAAAATAATGTACACAAATAAGGTATGTGGATTTTGGTAGTGATCTGTTGATACTGTCTCCTGATGAATATGATTACTAGGTCGAGTGTTGTAGTTATAGACAGCTGCGTTTCCTGAAAATATATTTCCGCCCTTAAGTAAGTCATTTTTGATAAAAACCACTGATTCATATATTAAGAGACAAGGTAATGGTAAAATACCTGGAGTAATAAAGAGAGGCTTACAAGAATAACGTGGGTGGGAGTTGCTTTTTATTTGTACAATTCTTTTTTGTAATCTAAAAGTCTGGGAGGTATAAGATGTATTTCCGCAGAATAATATGCTTTATCTCAGGCGGGAATGAACATTCGCGAATTATACACAATGAGCAATATGGAGGCTGACTGAATTTGTAAGAATTCTGAAAACGTAGCATAAAGAACTTAATTTAGTGTTCAATTTATTTAAATGGACGTTCCATTTAAGGTTTGACTAAAAATTTTGTTACCTTAACATCAGTCAATAGCAGACCGTTCATTTTCTGTGGAGTGCAGAGCCGTTTATTTGAAATGGAAAACTGCATTGAGACAGTTTTATTTTCATTTACTATTTCTTACGGTTTCTTTATTGCAAGGATAGTATTATTCGTATCATCTTCGAAGAGAACTGTTCTTCCGTTTCTAATCGTCGAGGGCGTATCGTTTACGTATAGTAGGAAGAGAATAGGGTCTAAAATGGATCCCTGTGGAACTACACATGCAATTGGCAAAGAATCAGAAAGGTGTGTACATAATGTTCCATTATTCCAGTAAGGTATCACTACTCTTTGAGATCGTTGTTTAAGGTATGAACATAACCACTCTAGAGCAATACCACGAATTCCGTACGAAGGTAATTTTGAAAGTAAAATATTATGATCATTGACGACACCAGCGTTTGAAAAATCTAAAAATATTCCAACAGGTGCTTCGTTTCACGGATGAGGCGACATCTTTAAGAAAAGAAAATATAGCTGTTTCCGTAGATTTTTATTTTCGAACCCATGTTGGCAATCTGAAAACGAGTCGTGTTTACAATGAAATGTTTCCATTCGTACGTAAAAAAGTATTCTAATATGTTTTGAAAAAACCAACAAAAGAGAAATTGGACGATAATTTTGAATTTCATTTTTGTTGCCTTTTTTGAAAAGCAGCTTAATCTTCGCTGTTTTAAAAATATCTGGAAGAATTCCTGTGCTTAAGGATACATTAAATATGTGAGTTGACGGGTGTATAATGGCGGGCGCGCAAGTCTTTAACAAACAATCCAGAAATTCATCCTCCCAGGTCGAATATTTATTTTTTAGACTACCAATTATTTTGAGAATTTCATAAGAGGAAGTTGCGGAAACGAACGTTGTATCGATAATTTGGGGGGAATCGTCTGATGCTGAAATTTGTGGCCGATGATCCTTAGTGAGATTGGCAGCAATTCTCGAAAAGTATTGGTTAAGGAGTCTAGCCCCTGTTGCCGGATCGTTGACATTTCTATCGTTATCTTTTAAAAAAACATTCTCTACAAGGTTTATTATATTCCAGAAGGAATCAGACATTTTTACTATATTCCACAGAAGATAAAACTTTCGAAGAAGCTTTGCACACGAAATGTTAAATACAATACAAAATTTACATCATTGCGGTTAATGACAGCATTTACCAACTCCTATATCAATTTAAAGCTAGAGTATGCGGTGTGCAATAGAGGCATACTCCTTATATTTATTTGTTCGATTCGTTGCTCGGAGACAATTTAAAGCATTATGCGAGAATGAAATATGTAATATAAAAAAGTTTTCAAATGATAGACATGTCTGCTTTGATTACTTGTATTTTGTGTGAATCGAAAAAAAAAAAGATTTATAACACTCGAAATCAAAATGATAACAATTGCTCCTCAGTATTTTTCAATGAATGGTTTTAGCATTTCGGAACTTAATGAATGAATGAATGTTTGTTCTTTCAAACAAATCTACACTTTTATTTCATTGTTAATGAACATTCGTGCTTTTTTCATTTCAATTCATTCGACCATTAGCACAATTTAAATTTTGAATAACACTGGTCATCAGCATTTCTGTATCAAAAAATGTGAATGGTGATCTTGTCTAAGACTTGAACACTGAATTCGAATACGAAATCAGTTTCTGCCTGTCGGGCTCAATTTTATTACGACACGCTACCCCCTATCTACAGAAATGCTTGAAAACGGTTCATACTATTGGTTATTATGCTGTTTCTTCATTTAATTATTCTGCAGATGTAATTGTTAAGGAACAATCAAAATATGTACAAGGAATTCCTATACATCACAATGAATTAAGTAAATTCTCCTTTAGGTAATGAAAAAGATTGTTGGTCATGCTCAAATGGACAGATTGTACTAATTCAGGAGACGAAATACCCTATAACTGAGTAAATAGCTCAAATTCGTTTTGTTGTGTCTGTGGAGAATTAACTCTGAAATCGCAAAAATGTAAATATTGTCCTCTGATAGTAAAGTGTTACGAACTTTATTTCGGATGTAAAGTTGGCGATCTGGACATAAAATGGGCCCCCCATTTAAACTGTATGTGGTGTGTTACATTCCTGATATGCTCGTTAACAAGTTCACGATACACGCCCTGTGCTGTTACTATGATTTGGAGGGAGTCTATGGATCACACGCCAGACGTATTTATGTCTAACAAGAATAGCTGGAATCACCAAAAAACGAAGAAGACTGTGCAATATTCTAATTTACCAACAACTATAAAGTCTGTGTGTCACAGTAAAGAATTGCTGGACCACTACTTCTTGAGAATGTGACAGTGAATGAGGATGATGAACATTCAGAAGACAGAGAAGGAGATATCCACGCTGACCCAACATTGCAAGCCTCCTGTGATTTAAATAAGCCACATTTTGTCTCAAGGGGATCTCAACAATCTTGTTCGTGTTTGAAATTTGCGAAATCAACAGTCTGTCCTTTTAGCTTGGGGACTAAAATGATAGAATCGTCTTCCTCTCTGTGCAGAACCGAGTGTTATTCGTGACCAGTAAGTTTTAAAAATATTTCTGCAAAAAAGTGACAGCTTTTTGTAATGATATCGAATCCGTTATGGAGACTCTTGGCCATGATTTCAATGTAACTGAGTAGCGCTTCTTAATATATTCTATCAAAATAAGTCAGAAAGCAATACTTCTCCACAATGAGAACAAATTTCCTTCTGTTCCGATTATTCATATTGTAGCGGCATATTAATTGCGGGAATAATTTCATATGAAATAGATGTCAGATTTTGTTACTTTCTTTCGTGATTACGCAACTTAACAGAAAGCGTAGTTCCTTTGTGAGCTAATGGCTCATTCACAATGCAAAAATAAGCATACGCCTGGCGTTAACATAAAAGTAAGGCCTGCGTCCATAAGCGGACTCATTCACAATGCGTTCGCATAAGCAAAACACGTAACACGTTAACTTAAAAACTTGCAAGCTTCAAGCGTCTGTTCTTACCTGTATGCTTAAGTAAGACATAAGAAATGAACTCAAAATCGAGTATCGAAATAGGATCAAAGTCGATAGTCGATATTTTCGACTAACAGAGAGTTTGTGCCATCTCGAATGTTAAAGCACTATCAATCTTCTGCGCATGCGCAGTTCAAGTTCGCACCACTTTAGTGCATCTGCGCATGCGCAGAAGATCGATAGTGCTCTGCGCTATGGCGTGCACGAACGCCCTGACCATGTACCATGAGCCATGGACACAGTCGATACCTCGAAATCGATTCTCACCAATAGAAAACTAGAATATCTCACAGCCAATAGAATGTCTTATTGCGTTAATGTTAGACATTGTGAATACTTCAGTCTATCACTTATGTTAATGTTTATGTCTATGCTTTATGTTAATGTTTGAGTTTGCGTTGTGAATGGGCCTTAAGAGTGCAGCTGCCAGGCACAGAGAAACCCCCCTCACGACCTCTCGGGACGTCGATCGGCGCAAACCCGCCCACTGCCTCGACCAGCGCCGCCTGGGCGCCGCATTTCTTTGTATCTGTTTATGGGTCAACGGCATACACCTCTCTACATCCTCTCCTCTCACGACCCACTGGCTAGTGTGTGTACGGTATTACGACGGAGGGAAGCCACGGCTGCGACAGCTAAATATTATTACTCTAAATAAATGTACAAGCTCATTCGCGTTGATTCAGACCTGCAGCTGCAAGTGCGCCGCATGCATCAGCCAGTATGAGTGAAAGAGAGCGTTATTTTCAGAATATTCGAGAACTTGTCTGGGATTGGCTGAGAAAATATTACTGCGCAATTCATTTCAGCCACTCGCAGTGCGTAATTTCTAGGGTGGGGAGAACAAGGGATTGTAGAAGCCTAGAGAGAGTTGACCAGGAGACCGACTACAGACAGGCGTTTTGGCTAGAGAGCCGAACGGATCGCGGAGCCCATGACCGCATCCGTGCACGGTAATTTCTTTTACTTTATCGGACTTGTGAAAATAGACAGACTAGATATGAGCGCGGAGCTAGTGATCGCGTCCATACACAGCAATTAGTTATGTTTTACCGAAGCTGTGGCGGATAGGTGAGAGCGATGGGGAACGCGGAACAGGAGATCGCGTGCTAATGCGTGATAGATTGAGTGGAATTAATGAAATGGGGTACCTAAGTGCTCGCGTTGTGCGTACGCACCCACCTGTGAGTATTTGTGAGGTGCGTCGTATTACGTCGCCATCAGAGAGTTTCGTGAACTTTCAAAGCCTGCTATACTCAATTAAGGACAGGCTATTGGAAAGTGGAAATACGACCCCGGCGAGCCGTACGAAGGTGCGTGGCCCTGGAGTCAACTGTGCACCGCAGCCCGCTGTGAATGACCGGCACCAGCCCGCTCGCCCCGGCCTTGCGAATCTGGAAAGGACGCCGAGCTGATCGACTGACGGTCACCTGGACACGCATCAATCGAACGTGCTACAACGAAAACCTCGGTGACCTTGTAGCATTTTAAACCATGCTAAGTTTGAAACAAAATGCTCTTCAAGCAAATCACAGAAATAAAAGATTCTAGAATGATCCTGAGTGAACAGGAAAATTTGTAACAATGATTTCCATACGACTTGGCGTGGCTGCGCTTTTCCCTTATAAGCTCTTTAATGATGTAATTTAAAACATAGTTATAATTCGTTAGTCTGACGTAGTGAACGCATAGAAAGTGGATAATTTTTGTAAATTCAATAGATTAAAGTTTATGTTAGTTATAACTGAAGTAAATATCTTTCTGCTTTTAACGCTTTCTTCCATTCAACTGAAATAGAATATTCCGTCCAAATTCTGGTCCAGCCGGAGTCCCAACGTCACAAATAGCTTTCCCAAGTGAGGGGCTGATTAAAAAGAAATTAAATAACAGAGCAACGTCACAATATAGTTACTCTGAAGGAGACATGTGCGAACTTTAAACCGCTCCTCATACTCATCAATTATGAGAAATACAAATGGAATATATGTAGAGATCTCAAGGTATTTGCATTTCTGTTCGGCATGCACATCACGTACACAAAGCACTGCTGCTTTCTATGAGTGGGACAGCAGAGTCAAACAGCAGGGCATCGAATGAGGAAACACAGGCCGCGTTCTTGCAGCTGTTCACAACAATCCCCATATCAGCTCTCGAGATATTGCCAGAGATTCCGGCATTAGTCGTTCGAGTGTCCTGCGCATCTTGAAGAGTAACAAGGTTCACCCCTACCACATTTCGTTGCACCAGAAGCTTTATGATGGTGATTACCAGAAACGTGTTCAGTTTTGTCGTTTTGCTCTGGAACACGTGCGAGATGATCAGGTCTTTTTTAAGAAGATTATGTTTACCGATGAGGCAACACTTACGAATCATGGACAGGTGAATCTATGCAACATGCACTACTGGGCAGTGAACAATCTTCGCTGGCTTCGTGAAGTTGAGAACCAAAAGCAGTGGAGTATTAATGTGTGGTGTGGTATTCTTAACGACACCATCATAGGTCCCTATTTCATGGATGAACATTTGATAGGAAACAAATACGCAAGATTTCGTCGTGAAACATTGCCGCTGCTTCTGGAGGAAATTCCTCTGGATATGAGAAATTGTATGTGGATGCAACATGACGGATGTCCAGCCCACAACGTGCTTGTGGCTAGGCAAGTGCTGAATGAGAAGTTACCCGGCCGATGGATTGGGCGCGGTGCTGTAGTAAACTCCTCGGCAAGGTCACCTGATCTTACGCCCCTGGACTATTTTCTATGGGGAACTATAAAGAACAAACTTTACTCACAAGTACCAACAACATCTGAAGATCTGAGGCGCCGCATTACCGCATCTTGTCATGCCATTTCACGTCGAACTGTTCGAAGGTCTCTTTACAGGCGTCTTCAAATGTGTATATCCGTTGATGGTACACATATTGAGTACATGTTATAAATCAAGCTATTTCTAGAATTGTTAACTTACCTCTTGTGTCTGTATTTTGAAGTTTTTGTCTTACTTTTATTTACACGATATTTTATACCGGCGGAGATTTTCACTCTTTCAAAGAGTATACGTTTTGTTTCTGACAGCACACGCATTTATTAATTCAGAACATGTTCGCTCTCCAATCTTCTGTTGCTTTCTGTACGGTTAATAATTCAAATATTTTCTCAAATCTTGTAATATTTAATTAATTAAAAAATAGAACCTTGTAGCGTACAGATTTGCTCAAAATATGGCTATGAGTGAATACATTGTCTCCAGGACTCAGAGGGTGTAGTCTTAAAGAGCAAATTGCGGGTTTTCGTGAGCTCCTTTGTACATTGCATCACTACATTTACCGCATGGTTGACGTAACGGAAGGGAATGGCCTCGCCGCATATCACCCGGAATTTCTCGTTCAGATTACGGAAACCAACAGTTGGCGTGCGTCTTTAAAACTCTTAATTTCTCGAAAATTTGGTTATGTAACATATGGCGATATGCATATTTATGAACTCGTCTCTTCACGCTTGTTATGAAGAGCTAAAAAAATCTATAAGGTTCCATTTAAAAAATCGAAATTGAGTCAATTTCTCTGCAATAAAAATGCAATAGAATAGTATTATGCATGACCATATTCGCCCCTTGCATATAGTAAATTTAGTGAAAACCGCATCTCAGTATCTGCAAAAGTTCAGGAGAAAATTCAAGGGAACATGAACACGTGGGCCACACGGTATATAGGAGAGAAGTTCCCAAGGATCCGTGATGCAAAAATAAAGGAAGGAATTGGTAAGTACGCGAATTAGAAAATTAATGTCTGATGAAAAACTTTTAATTTGCAGAAAAATGGCATGGCTGTCGTTCACAAATGCCTGTAAAAACACTTTTAGGCAACTTTGAGGCAGACACTAGATTGTACATGAAGTATTGAGATCATACTTCCATAAATTATGTAACGTATATCTTAAACTACATTTTTTAAATGTTAATTTGAACTTCTTCCCTCATAACCTCGACGCCGTTAGTTAGCTTGGCGAACGGTTCTACCAGAACATTTCTCAAATGGAAAGTAGACATCACGGCTATTGGAGTGACGCAATGTTATCTGACTACTGCTGGATCTTTCGAACAGACCTTCCTGAGGCAGTGTATCGCAAAAAATCGGGAAGGAAATATTTTTTGGTATGTTCCTTTACTTTTCTGAACACTTATGTTGTATTTCTACTGCATTATACATTTGAATATGTTCTTATTACACCATGTAATTTTGCCAGATACATATACAACATAGGGAGACATACGCATTTGTAATAAAACCATCTTGACATGAAAACTGAGGCCGATACACTGAAATTTGTTCTGGATTACGAGGTAAATTATCTACCAGAAACAGTGTGTTATGTTCTTGTCATAGAAAAATGTTTTTTTGAAGATCGGTGTAATTGAAGGTAATAATTGTTACAAACAGTTTTGTATACAATAACGCATATGTTCATAACTGCCCATTGCGAGAATGGAGGAAGCAACGATGATCGTAGCATACATGGTAGGGTGGGCGAGGGCGAAGGCGAGGCCGAGCGAAGCAGACGAGGCAGCGCGAGATGCGGCAAGTCAGTGTGAGGAGAGATAGGGTGAAATTGAGCGGTCGGAGCAGGGAAAAATGGGATGGAGCGGGTCGGAAACACGCCCGAACAGGCCACGCCAGGTCAGGGTGGGTTAGGGCGGGGCAGTATACGGAACAACGAGCAATACATTATGCAGAGAATTCACTCTTTTTTCTGTCTAATAGTTGACTGTGATATTTGAATACCCGGGTAACGATACCTCAGCTGGTCTTTAATAATGCAGTTGTGGAAAATAGTCGAACAAATTTTGAACTTTCGAAATTACAAATTTTTTAATGAAAATCGGACCAATGCCGTATTAGGAAGCAAATGTTACTCTATTTGAGCATAACTTTTAAAGAACCAATTTAGAGACTTTTCGAAAAAATCTCGTTTATTTTTTTTAAAACAATTTCTCTGAAAATTACGCAACAATTCTCGGGTTTTGAAACTAATGTTGTGACACTTTCTCGTAACAGTTCCAACACCTGTCCAAGGTGAGATCGGCAAACGTGTTATGACTTTACTTCCCTTCACACCAGAATCTCCGAAGCTGAGAATTGCATTTGCAGCAAGTAATCACTAGAATGTTAAAAATTTGTACGGTTAATGAAACAAACATCGTATCAAAGTTATTCTCTTTCTCTTCTCCTGAATATCAATGCAAACAAAATAGAAAGTAACGGGGATACAGCAGCTCTTATTTTCTCGCATTTTTGGTAACGGGTACATAATGTATTGAAACATCAACACTACTGATCCTTCAGCCTTCTCTTGAAAAACTATTAATGAAACGACGACCGAGAGACTCGAACAATTCAATAGTTTTGATCAAAATTGCACTTCTACAATTCAATTCAAAGTCTTGTGCTCCATACTTACAAAATATGTTTAAAAAATTAATGCAAAGGCTTGCGCGGCCCAGAATTTGAACTCGATACCTCCACAACTTTAAGCAAACGCTGTACCATCTGAGCTTTAGAACTGGATTTCAAAACGTCCCTTACAGACTATTTTTGTTGTTACCTCGTTGACACCAGAAAATTCTCTCGATATACAATTCTCATATTTTCAAAAAATCTAATGATTTTTTTCAAAAATCGCATACTGAAAATAGAATGAATTAGGAAGGAAATTTCTAGCTAGAAAAATAAAGGGGTTCGGATTTTAAAAACATTTGAACATTGTCATCATATAAGTTAATATGATGCGAAAACTACTAATTTTTGGAATTACGTGTACATGAAATAACTTAAAGATCTAATAATGAGAAATAGGTTGCAAACGACAAAAAATATATGTATGACATTGTAGTTGTAGGAAGGCAATGAGAAAAGTTTGGAAGTTATCAATATTTGAAATTGCAAACATTTTATTGAAAATTGGACCTATGCCATATTAATAAGGAAACTCTGTTCTATTCACGCAAAACAATTAAGGAAACATATGGAACGGTTTTCTAAGAAAATCTTGCTTTGGAATTTTTCTTTCTCGCAATTACTTCGTAACAAGAGCAAGTGGTGTAATCGTGCAATGGAAAACGACAAATTTTTGACAGAAAAATTCTTAGTGCCGGGTCCTGGTAACGAAAAAGTATATAAATCCTCATGTTGTATATCAGGGGTGGCTACTAACTTTAGTTTTGGAAGATGCAAAAATTCGAAGCTAGCTACATTGTGAAGTGATATTTATAAAAGTGTTTATAAAGTGAAGACACATTTCTAATTTTATAACAAATGAAGGGACAGTTATTTTTTACATTACGCACAACATTATTCAGGAACACATGAAGGAATGCAATTGTACTTTTGAGAAGTGCTTTTTCGAATGTTCATTTTTGTTGTTAGTTTTTTAAAATCCGGCTGAGCAGTTCGTAAGCGCAGTTCGCGGAAGTTCACTTAATCAGTCAGTTCCAATCTATATTTACATTTGCACGTTGAGTGCAGTGATTCACACACATATATAGTGCCAAAGATTGTGATGTCTCTTAGCACACTCTTTGTTTTGGGGTATTTTTCTTCTGGAACATTCTTCCAAAATTGTGTGGTAGAAACGTCTCTTTTTTGAGTCCTTTTAGTCCTTCGTCCTCTTGTTGTTCTAGTAGCTCTAACTATACAGCTGCTGTATCCTCTGTTATTGGTGATGAAACAGCAGAGCCATCGCCCACATCAATAGAAAAACGATTTTACGGGAATAAAAATGATGGTTTAAGTGATCTCAAACCATTAAATCTACCATTTATTTCTTGGCAATGCCAGATATGTTACTCAAGTAATCTTTAGTTTCCACCTGGTCATCAGGAAGACTTTCAGTCATTTTCTTTAAGCATTTGAAGTGAGCAAAAGTTTTAGTGTGATGGTCTTTCCCAAGAAGCTTTAACTTGCTATGAACGATAACTTTTGACTCTTTCTTGTAAAGAAATGTTTAGTGTTTGTAAATGCTGGACCGCATCTGTTAAAAAAAGCCAAATCTAAGAACCACTGGGGGTCATTACGTTCAGGGAAAGATTTTCCTTTTTCTTCCATAAACTGTTTGATTGGATGAAGTAATTTAAAAAATCTGCCAAGAAATTGCGTACTGAAAGCCACCTCACTGAGCAGCGCCCAAATACATCATCAGGAAGCTCATCATTGTTCATGTATTTTATAAAAGATTTGAACTGTCGGTGTGTTTTGGTACTTGAGCGAATACAGTTCACAATTTTTTAAAATACTTGCATAATTTGCGGGTATTGAAAATATTTTGCTGCTAAATGTTCTTTGTGAATTATACAATGTACAGGTTGAAACTCAGGAAATTATGTGTCAGCATTTAAAAGCCCAGTAAGCCCTTGTTTTGTGCCAGTCCTAGATGGTGCACCATCACTAGCAATGCTAACAATATTACCAATAGACACCGATCCTTCAATATAACCAGATCTAATAGTTCTTCTATCACCTCGTAGTCCTTTGACACGTCCAACACTGATGCGACTAGGTGTGGTTTATCTTTGATATTAGTAGACTCGTCCAGAGTCTCGCCACGTAAAATAAGGCATTAATTCAATTCAATTCAATTCAGAGTCAGACTTGCTGCTGAGCACTTTCCTAATTTTTTTGTAATTTTTTTTAAATATTCACAAAAATAGAAACTTGACTCTCTATTTTGTGTCTAGCAGTAGATAAATCGTTGATTAGTTTCTGCAGTTTCTTATTTTAGGGTTCAAAAACAGAAATTTCGTGGTACTAAGATCGTTGAACTCAATAATAGAAGTTAAGTCACACATATCTGCTACTGACTGCCTATTAATTAATTTTACTCTCAGCTCGGTGCCAAGAGTCGCACGAGACTGACTCAAGAGCCGCATGCGGCTCACTAGCTTCGTTGTCGTGGCCACACCTGACATATATATATATATATATATATATATATATATATATATATATATATATATATAGAGAGAGAGAGAGAGAGAGAGAGAGAAAGAGAGAGAGAGTGAGGGGGAGGAGAGAGAGACAGAAAATCCTCTAACTCATGGTGAAACCAGAGACGATTTTGGGTGCCCGTGATACCGAAAAGTCGATTGACGACAAAACGTCTGTCCGTCTGTGGTCAACACTAGCGCCTAAACCGTCCAGCGATTTTCTCCAAAATTGATATTATCTGATCGACCTGAACGAACTAAAGGCTGTGTTGGATTCAACCGGATATTTTGATTTTTGAGGGTACTTTACATGACGCCTCAAAAACATTTTCCAAATTTTCTCAAAAATAGCACCTAATTTGTTTTGTTTAACTTTGTCTTCGGATAGCGTAAAGGATACTTAAGAGAATGGTGCAAATTTCATGTTCGTTGAAATCCCTGAATTTTCAAAAATGCAATAGAATTTTTTTGAGCGTCTTCCTACAACTATATTATTGAAGATATAGATTTTTTCCTTAATGAAATCTGTTCTTTAAAGACAGATATAGAAATAAGATCACGTTCAATTTTTCCTATATATGATTAGTTTTCATGTAATTTGGCGGAAATATAGGAAATTTTTTATTTAACACTTTTTATCAAAATATGCTTCAATTTTTTAAAAAGTTTCTCCTAATATGTATCAATGGACGCTAAAAAATATAGAGCTAGTCCCATTTTCGGCGACCTCTTCGTATTTTCGGAAATTGCAAAAAGTTAACATTTAAAAACTGCAACATTGAAGATAGAGTTTTTTGTCTTAGACGAAGTCTGTTGTAAACAATCAAATCTTAAAGAAAGATAATGTAGATTTTTTTGATAAAACTAGTTGACTCTGCGTAATGTGTTTCTGAAATTTATGAAATTTCTAAAGATAGTTATTTTCTCAAAAACCGCTGCAATGTTTTTTCAAACTGCTTTTATGGATAGAAGGGACGCTTAAAGAATGGCACGGACCTAATTTTCGTTAAATTCTATCCATTTTTGAAAATTACAAATTTAGAATTAATACGAGAAAATGTATGCAATTGAGCATCCATAGTTCGTTACCAGTGCTCGTCAATAAGAGTTTTTCTGCCGAACATTTGTCGTTTCCCGGTGCAGTATTACATAACATTCTTTTCTTACGAAGTAAGTGCAGTTTCACAAAGGTTACAAGCTACAAGTTACACGATACAAGTTCCTTGTACTAGTAATCACAAGTACTCGTAAGCTCTGTTTTACACAGATTTTACAACACTTTTGGATAAAATTGTATGCCCTGTGGGATGCCCACAAGTGAATTACCCACAATGCAATTCTATTCCCTGGTCCTTCGAGTTAAGTCCTTTGGGCAAATGCTGAGATGGCCCCTTGTTTTGCTTCTGGACAGTAAATATAACTTCACGCTCTGCACTCAAGAAGATGTGTGTAATTGTATTCCCTCCACATATATCATTTTTGATTCTACATGCCCGATTGAAATTGTATATGTGACTCAATAAATTATTATTATTATTATTATTATTATTATTATTATTATTATTATTATTATTATTATTACAATATTATTATTACTTTTACTACTATTATTATTATTATTATTTGAATTATTATGCGCGTTTTTGCGTTCCTTGGAATTGAGTCGACTCTCCCTGTGTTTATTCGTGTCCGTCTCACGTCTTTGTCTTTTGGTTCGGCGTGCGTATGTTTTGGCGTTGTTTGTTTTAGCCTTTCTTTTTACTTTACACCCTTTCTTTTTACTTCAATGTCAGACTTCTACATTTTCGTCATATATTTTAAAATTACTCCATTGTCTCTTCAACTACTGCTCTCGTGGCCTCGGGGCTCGAAGGCACTTGCCTTTCACCACTGAGGTTCGGGTTCGATTCCCGTAGAAATTTTTTACGACAAAACGAGTTAGCATGATTCACAGGGGCTAGTCCAACCCTTGTGAAGTGTCCTGAAAACCCTTACCCCTCTCCTTATTCCTTTCCAATTGTGGCCGATAGGTAGATGACGCAGGGCGCGAAAACGCTGCCTACCGGCGATTCCCTGCCTTGACTGCTGCGACTGACGTGACTTGACTACCCTAGAGGGTGCTGGGTTTATAATAAAGGGGGATTACTCCAAGGTGCGCTCAACGCTCTTAGGAGCTAGGAGACACGTTGCGTGAATAGACGCAACAAACTTTCCTTCTACTTACTTCTTACATATTATTCTTACTTTTGTATTTTTTTTTCCTCGTTAATCGGCCGACTAGGACCACGCATGCAAGCATCCTGCATTTACCGTGGCTCAGTTTTTATTTATTATCGCGGGGGCAGGTGCTTGCAACAACTTTTTGGGGGGACCAGCATTTTTTAGCTGGATCCGATTTTTATCCCCCACGGTTGTTAGCCCTGGGGGTATGGAAGATGAAATGATGATGATAATGGGGGTGAAAGGACAACACATACAGACATACACAAACACAAATACGCCCATGCCCAAGGCGGGACTCGAACCCGCGATCTTCTGGTCCGAAACCACTCCGGCACTACTGCCTTAGCGATCTCGGCCATCTGATCGGCACTTTTGTATTTTATTCTTACATTTCTTCGCAATGGCATTCAGGGGTACGTTTTGGCAAATGTACTTTTTGGTGAAAATTAGAGAGCATAAGGCACTGAACATATTCTAATTCACTATCACTAATAGGATAAAACGGCTATTTTTAATTCTAAATATCTATGAATAATAAAATAAACAAAAATAAAATACCGTCACTTGTAATGGAAAATCGTTCAACCCTACACGTATCTATAAGCTTGTAACAAAATTCTGCGCATTTACATTTGTTTTAGACTACTTTCGAAATCAGTGATTCCAACAATGAAAACCCTGACACTAAAATGATAGAGGTGGCAAGGGGCATTGGCGTGTCTTACTCTTGAAAACATTGATAGGAGCCATAGACTAGGACCTAGGACTGATGGCAAGTGTCGTCCTATTATAGTTAAATTATTATCTTTGGGGAAAAGGGCTGAAATATTTCGAAACAAAATAAAACTTGTAGGTAACGGGAAAGTAATCAGAGAAGACCTAACATCGCGTAGATTAGAAATATATTGAAAATGTATTTCAAATTCCCACCTAAAAATGTATGGTCTTTTGATGATGCAATATATGTAAGTACCTCATAGGGAAAAACACAGAAAGTGTGAAGTTGATTCGGTACTTGTAAATGGCACGCAACTTTAAAATTTGTTTTCAGAAGTCGCTTATACTTAGATTATTATTTATTATTCAATTTTTACTGGTAACATATTATCGATAATTTCTTTCTGCCTGTGAAGTACACACTTTCAAATATTATGTCAGAAATTTGGCAACCTGCAGACGACCAAGTCTTGCCGGAAACCGCGCCCCTAGACATACCTGCCTTGGCATTGGCCCCCGTGCGGCGTTAAGCTCGCTCCCTCCCCTCGTAGCCCTGCCACACTCTCAGGTCTCAGGCCGTCCACTTCGCACTTTCCTCGCGACTTCTCTACACAGACATCATGCGGAAATTGTTCATGTTCTCTCTGAAGCAAGCTCACGCGTATTTATTAATTAGTGAAATTGGTTGAAATCAAATTCGGCGTCTGATCTTGTGTCTGTCCCTAAATATAAACTACAAAATGATAGAAATATAATAAAAGTTAATTTAAAAAAGAAATCCGGTGGGGGTGTCGCTATGTTTGTGCGTGATATAAATTGCAAAATAATCAAACCATCTACTACTAATTCACCGAGCTAGGGATATATGTTTGTTGACATGATGATTGGCGCCAAACATTTACTTGTCGGGGTTGTATATTGGCTTCCAAATACGGGAATGTAGTCAGAATTTGATGAATCACTTTCTGAACTCACAGATAAATAACAAGACATTATAATGGGGGATTTGAATTGTAACGTAAAAAATCCCATCAAAAAATCTGCCACTAATTTTACTCATACTTTCAGTTCATATAATCTGCAAATATTGATATTGAAACCTCGTGATAGCTCGTCTAAAACGGAATCGTGTATTGATCACTTGATTGTGTCATATACTTATACAGTGTTTCTCTATGGTCAAGTTCCTGTTCCGGGTATTTCAAACCATGATTTACTCTTTGTTGTATGCGTGTACAAAATACAAAAATAAAACAATCCACAAAAATTTCGATATTACATCATTTCAAATCGACAGTGAGTGTGCACCGTGGCACGAGGTTGATCAACAATATTCCTTAGACTCGAATGTAAATGCGTTTAATGGAATTATAACGGACCTTTTAAACAAGCACGCTCCATGGAAAACTTCTCGTGTCACGCGGCCTGCTGCTCCATGGCTTACAAATGAGTTAAAACTTCTTATGAAAGAAAGAAATTTTGCATAAAGCCGTTTTAAAGGCACTAAAATCGATGAAAATGAAAAGGAGTATTAAAAACTTAGAAATTTTATAAAACAAGTCAGTAATGCTAAGATTCGTTATTATCATAATCTGTATCCCCCCCCAAAAAAAACTCAAGTACAGAGGGAATATGGAACACGTTGAAGACCTTAGGAATTTGCAAACGTAAGTCAAATGACTGTTCATTAGAAATTCCCTTAGAATACCTAAATGATCATTTTGTTTTCGCTGCACATCCAGTAGACCCTATTATTCAAGAAAAGTCACTACACTTTCTGGAATCACATGCACCTTCCCGTGACGATAATTTCAATTTATGATGTTAATTGACAAGAAGTCAAAAAAATAGTGAAGCCATTCAAATCAAATTCAAAAAGTGACGGTATTACGGCAATTAAAATTGGTTTTAAAAGACTCTCTTCCAGCACTTACACGTATAATAAACTCTTCTTTAACAACCGGATATTTTCCCCAATGGTGGAAACTAGCTTACGTACGCCCCCTCCCAAAATGTTTAAATTCGTCAAATTCTTGTGATTATCGACCTATCAGTATATTATCAACATTATCCAAAGTCCTCCAAAACATTGTGCGTCAACAAGAAGACACGTATCTCGCCATTAATGATGTTCCCAATGGTTTTCAATCTGGGAAGGGGATTTAGGGAAGGTAGAAGTACGCAAACAGCAATGCTACGAGTAACCGAAGACATTCGCCAGTCTCTGAATAAAGGCAATATAACAGCACTAACGCTTCTAAATTTTAGCAAGGCCTTCAATTCAGTAGACCATGACGTGCTTCTGGCAAAATGTAAATGCGTCGGTTTTTCTGTTTCTACTTTATCGTGGATTTCAAGTTATTTTAGTAAAAGACAACAGGTTGTAGTTGTTGAAAGCACTTTCTCGTCACCTAAACCAGTCATACGTGGAGTGTCACAGGGCTCCGTACTAGATCCACTTTTCTTCCAGATATATGTAAATGATATCCCCTCTGCGCTATCAATGTGCAGTCCATTATTCATTCAGATCTACGTCAGCGGGAAACCTTCTGAAGTGGCCCATTTGACTTTTTATAATTTTACAAAAGGAGAGCATATACTCCAAAAATTGCAAAATAATTGGACATTTTGATTGCACTAGGTATTTTCGATAATTTAAATTTTATTCGTGAAACTGTATTACTCGAAATTGTATCTGAACATTTGTAATTTGCGAATGTAGGCATCAACGAATTTATGGCAATTCCCCAAACGGGTTAGTTTCATTGAACGCGGTTTTGCCAACGTCGTTTTTGGCAACATCGTTTTGTAAGCCTATGAAATTATATCAAATGTTAAGAGTCAAATTAAAAGAATCTGGAGTAAAATATGTGAAAAATTCTTAATTTTGCCAAAAACTATGAAATAATGGGAATTTTATATTGCGTACCTGCAGTATAACTAATTCGAGGCAAAACAGGTGAAGGAACTTTCGCATCTACCCTTATGGTCAATTTATACTCGATTTATACTGACTATTCCACACGTGAAATTAAAACCAATAGTGTTTACCTTTACATACAAAATGCCTCAATCAGGGTGGTGTATTTCAAAAAGTTTATCGCTTTTTCTATCGGATCTTTCTTGCCGCTTGTTGCTATTGGCCAATCATAAACTTTGACTCATCTATTATCGGAGGCGGTATACATCGATCGGCTATATCGATGTCCAATAAACAGCGTATGTACAGTAACATACGTAACCTCTTTGATTTTAACATAGCTTTCAGTTATTTTCAATATTTGGCGCATTTTGGAACTCTGTTGAACATAATTTCACTCGTGCTTAGGAACTTCTCAGATAAATTCCCTCCTCGCTTCCCGAGTCGGGAATTTATCGACAATTTCAAAAACCACTCTTGGTATTACCTATGATAAAAATCTTAAAACGGCGTTACAAAATCCAAAATCACCTGAAAACAGACAAATATGTCGATTGATTGATTAGTGTTTTTCGGCTATGCGCTATCAACGGCTAAGGTCATTAGACCCGTACGTGTAGTGCATGTTTTATCGCGAGAGGTGGAGGTGATCACGGATGGCGGACCTGATCCGAATGGCGACATCCGGCGCCGACCTTCACGTCGGCTTGTGGATGTTTTTCCACAACCAGGTATCTCTCACCAACCTGAACAAGCTCTAAGATCCCGACTGGTCTCCCGGTATGTGTGGTAGTGTAGTGCATGTACAAATAAATATGAGTAAGAAAGAGATGAGGATAGGACCACGAAGAGGATCGCGTGCCCGTTTGTTGGAGTACTTCTCCGGCATTCGCCTGGGTTGATCGGAGAAAACACTGAAAACTATCGATCAGAGCAACCGGCCTCTGGAATTCTCCTCCAATCACCAACCGAATTCGATCTAGCTATGTAACTAGTGTTGAAAATCCTGTCACCGTCGGGACTCGAACCCTATTGAACGTCCCGGTCAGAGCACTGATGTCCTGAGCCATCTCAGCCGGTTTTTATCACGAGCTCGGTTTTTATCACGAAGGGTTCTTCCTCATGCTAGGTGATGAGATTCGGCGCCGACCTACACGTCGCTTTGTTTTTTTCCATACAGGTACCTCCCACCAGTGGGGCACCGTATCAACAGAGGCAAGCTCTAAGCTTCCGACTGCTCTCCCGGCATAAATGGCAGTGTCGTGCATGTATACTCCGATTTAAATGGAGGCTTTTCAAAGTTACAAACTGGAGGAGAGGGGGACACAGTCATCCAATCGGAAGTTTCGTTACGACTTAATTTTTTGGTATTGGAGCTCCCGATTGGATGGCAATGCCCCCCTTTTCTTCCGGCTCTTGACCTTGAAGTGCCACTACGTTTAAAGCGGAGAATAAGTATTTGTGTGTAAGAGGTGAGGCTAGGTCAAGGAAGGGAAAGGAAAAAACGCGCGCGTTTCGTGGCCCGGCGGTGTTGATCGGAGAGACCACAGAAAGCTACCGACTAGGGCAGCCGGCCGCTAGAATTTCCTCAAGTCAGCGGCCGCAAGAATTTCTTTCATAAATTTGACCTAGCCATGTAGCTAGTGTCGAACATCCTACCACTGTTGGGACACGAATCCTAGGACCTCTCTGTCAGAGGCACTGTAGTGACATCGATTGACTAGCCTGGAACTAAATTTGTCTATAATACGAAACATGTGAATTTAGCCCACTTAAAACCACCTGCCAATACTTACTAGTAAATGGTACATTAAAATATTTAACTTTTCATACTCATAAACGTATTAATAATGTTTTAAAGAATGTGTGAAGTAGTTCATCAGACTTACGCTATTTGAATGGAAAATAGTTATTATTATTTTGGGGGGTAATTGGCGAGGGGATTTTTGAAAACTAGTGATTCTCATGAAATATTGTGCTTTAACTATGAACTTAAATACTATCATAACTTTGTAGCGGAGACTGATTTTTCTTGTTCTGACTTA
This sequence comes from Gryllus longicercus, assembly GCA_038098605.1. NCBI lineage: Eukaryota > Metazoa > Arthropoda > Insecta > Orthoptera > Gryllidae > Gryllus > Gryllus longicercus. Next base: position 9,278 of record JAZDUA010000902.1, on the reverse strand, counting down.
TTTCTGGCTACCTATACTGTTAATAATTCCGTTATTCAGGAATTTTTTAGGTATTAAAGTCAATGAAGTTGAAATTAATCAATCTGTTATATCCCAGTACGTTGAACGTCGAGCAAAAACTGCATTAATCTGTAGCGTGTTACTAGGAAGTGAATTTGGGTCGTGTTATGTAAAACTAATTATGAAGGAATTTTACTGCGCTAGTCTGCCGGTACTTTTTTCTCTCGTCAAACATATGAAGTTAAATGTAGTAACCAACTAAATGCCGTCTCTAACATTTCTATTATTCACGACTTCGGGGAAGAGTATTGGGGACACGAACATAGTAATACCCAACAGGGTGTTGCGTCCAGGAGCAGTAGTGCCAACTTGTTTGTATTAATGACGATAATATGGCTGATAAGTTGGGCCTGAGCGCTGAAACTAGGGAATTGAAGTTAGGGCCTAGTTTCTCTAATGGAAAATCATCTTCTTTTCATACCATACGATGTAAGTTTTGTTATGCACATGATATTAATACGTTAATACTTGTGTCATGTTCGTTTATAGGATACTAATATGTTATGTTATATGCCAGGTTTGTAGTTCATGAATAAAAATTCTCTTTAGGAGAGTTGATTCGACTAGAAAATAAGCTGGGAGAGTTTGAGTGTAATGATCTTGTAGGTTTTAATAAGAGAAGTAGTTTGAATTATTGCTGTCCATATGTTTTCCAGAGCCTAGTTTTACACAGGTTTCCTTATGATTACATTTGTTGCCTTTGCAGTCATGACTGACTTGGAGAAGCTCTTTTTTGGGTTCTTATATTTAATGTATGGCCTGTTAAATTCCAGGCCATAAACCTTCAGTTTGTGTTTATGTAACAAAATATTACTGAAAAATGGTAGTGACTAGATGGGTTATTCGGCATCATAACGGTTGTCATTCCTTTCTAGTGGATGTTTTTTAAGATCTTGTTTTGTTATCGTTGTAAGTTGCATTTGGGGATAAATTAGATTTTGATGTTATTATTTTACGGATATTTCACTATTGTTGACATGATCTTATACAAATCAAAATTGCTACTGGTATTTATCACTTCATTCCGGTCTCGCCATGTCTAATTACATTTATTATCAGAGAAATTGATTGCTAGTTCATACAAATTTTACATTTTTACTCAAACAGCATGTTTCTTGTATCATGCATGCTAAGATAAATTCCTTGATATATATTAATATAATGTTCCCTTTTTTTACCATTTGGTATTGGCAAACAGATTTAGTATCTCTGTGCACAATAAATAGGAGTTTATTTCAACTGCCTATTATGCATTGAAAAGCGTTGATTGCTCAAAATCAGGTTTACAATATAAATGTTGCTCGAAGAGTGGTGTCAGCAAAATTAAATTTCAGCTTCATAGAATTATAGACTTGATTTATTAATGTATTTTGTTTTGACTCTGAAAACTTCATATTTAATAGAAATTTTCTCTCTGAGAGAGTATGTAAAAACAAAGACAATTTGAAGTGTAATTTAATTTTGCAAGGGTTTTGTATGAGGTCATTTTGCAATATATTCTATTTTATTTTACAAATATTTTCATTTTCCATATCTCATTTGTGAAAATGTTTTGTCGAATACTGAGGAGGAAAATTCATTTTTACTGGTTATGTTTATGGAAATATTCTATTTTGGCCTCATTTAGTCCACCTGATATAACACATTCCGCCAGAGTAAATGATTTGGAAACCCTTAGAGAGCTCTTAATGGTGAAAGGTTTTTAGGTATGCTGTCACATGTCATCTAGACTGCTGTGTGTTTTTACCAATAAGTCAGAAAGTAATTTCTTTATGTAGAATGGATAATACAAACAGTCCTACATAGAGGCTTGGTTATGTGGGAGGGGGGGGGAGGGGCTCTATTGTAAGAAATTAAACATCGTATAATAATTGAAGACGATTAAACACGTCCATTAATTGAATAATCAACCAATGCATTAATTTGCTTGAAAATGTATCCAATCAAACATACTCCAAAAGAAGTTAAATTGTATCAAATATAGATAACACAATGTACAAAATGTATAAATATTCCAGTTTTTAATTTTTTTATACTCTTTAAATAAAATTTTTAAAATGTGCCTGCGGAGGCATGCACAGGATTTTTCTCTGGGAGGGCTTCTGGTGTAGTGCCCAGCTGACTTGATGTTTTCTTACAAGGGGCCATCCATAAATTGTTACGCAAATTAGGAGTTTTTTAACACCCCCTCTCCACCTGTAACACACCCATAACACATGATTGAACCCCCCCCTAAATAATTACTTAACACTTGCGAGACCCCTCTCCCCTTATAATTACAAGAAGTGAAAATAAATTATAGCTCAGTCAAAAAATTGTATTCATTTTATGTGTGTTGTGTATTAAAATTTATGATAATTTAAGTCGAAATTAGTTGTCGAATCTGGCTGCACCTTACAATAACATTGGGGGCAAATTTTGAGTGAAGGAAGGACACACTTGTGAGAAAATTTCCGATCATTAACAGTGCACACTCCCCTGTTTTGGATGACGCGTGAGTGAGAATCTACTGCACCAATTTAATTGTATTGTACAAAATACTACAGATCAGTTTTGAATATTTTCTTCGTAATCTTACAGATTCAATACAAAATTGATTGAAAAATATTTCCATTTATTGTAACAACTTTTAATAACTTTAAATTATTTATTTTTTAAAACAAATTAATTAGGTAATATTTTAATGTTTTAGTATAAGGCTCAAAAAACGATGTATTTCAACAAATGATAAAAAATGTTAAAAAGTAGGAATGTTACGTAATGCTAATCGAATACCACCCTGCCTCTACGTAATGCAGCGTAAAACTGCCTCAAAGCTCCTCCCCCTCTTTTTAGCGTTATATAATTTATGGGCGACCCCTTAAGGATTTTTCTTTTTTGCTGAATATCAAATGTATTTTTAGTTGTTGAATCATTCTTAATATTTACAATGTCAAAATTAATATATTGAATGACTTTTTTTTGTAAACAAAATTTTTAAACCTGTATTTTTTAATATGTATCATTGGGGGGAGGGCTGAAGTCACATGAGACTCCCCCGCCTCCCTGGGTGTATGCGTATTTTGAAAATATATGTTCAAAAAATGTCTAGATTTTGTAATAAATATTGTAAATGTTTTACAAAACTCAAAAAAATGAGATAGCAGGTTGTGTGGACAACTGCAGGCATTCTTGAATTCATGCTTCTGCTTGTGCATTGTAATACCTCTAAAATTTTAAGTCATTTGCAAACTTCATAGGAAAACTCTATAGAGATAAGATACATTTTTGCAGGTAATACAATGGTTGAAGAAGTTTTGATGATTTGGCTGAAAATGATACTTCAATAGGTTTACAGTGCTTTTCAGAAAGTTCATGAGCATTAAAAGTGTACAATTATTCTTTAAAGAATCCTTTGAAGTTAAGAAGTGGTTATTCTTTGTTATTTTGCTGTTGGTTGTGATTTTGTGTTTTTAGTATTTTGGCATGAAATTTTTAGATATTTTGGATTTAAGTGCCTTAAAGCATTGTTACCATGACAACAAATTTTGTTGAACAACATTCAAATCTACAGATTTACCCTTCAAAAACATGGTTACCTATACATGCATCAAAATTATCAACTTTCTTTACTATAAGGGTATGAGATAATGTGGGATGGAATGGATTTGTACACATGGATGTTAGGAAATGGTTTAATCATTCAGGGACTTTAGTGAAAGAGTTTTGTAAGTGATGCTGAAACATTAGTACACCACTGTACCACTTGAAATTAATAATTATTATATTACATAATAGTTACTATTAATATGAGAAAGTGTGTGCTGCTGTAGCCCCTGTGTGTAAATCCAATACCTTTTTAGCATCTTCTAGGTATTTTCTGAAATACAGTACTGCTTCAAATCATGTTCTCGAACTTGTAAGGATCTTCTCTAGGGAAACTAATATTTGATATCTTTTTGAAAATAATTTCAGTCTTAAAAGTGCCTTCAAAAACATTTCTTTTCACCGAAGAAATTAAAATATTAATTTCAGGAAATTCTTTTAGAATTCTTTAAGAGTCAAACATGTTACATGCATGGTCTTAGAATAAACGACTTGCAAAGCTTTACCTGCTTTAATGATTAATGCAGCCATATCTTTGACTATTAGCAAGAGTTATTAATTTTCGCCAACCAGCCATAAAATTCACAGTGCATCACAAACAGTCCTTACAATTGTCTTGTATTGGTTTCTTGCAGTACCTTGGAGATGTAAGGTGAGCTGATTCAAAGTATATGAGTTTTCTTGAGATGTTCGCAATGAATTCCTATATGAATCGGTGGTCCCATCCACAGATAACCAGACCTTTATTTATGAGTATTATGAGTACAAATATTATTAAACATGAAAAATAATTGTATTTACCTGAAGAAATGTAGTGGTTTTTTTAGAATAGGAGTTTTTATTAAAATGATATTAGTTATAAATAAAATTTAAGCCATGTTTTTAGTTACAAACTTCAAAGGAGACAAATTTTCCATCAGTAGTTAATGTTCTCTCCACAGATGAAGCAATAACATACCACTAGATCTTTCCTTTAGCGTGACAATTTACTGTACTAAGGCTTGCACAAAATGACAGTGGTCAGGAATATACTAAAACAACTAGTATTTCATTGAATGTATTTAAATTGATAAAAGTATAACAAAGCTTTGTCATTTTATTGTGAAAGCCTTTGAAGAACATCATCTTTTCTCTTTACCTTCTGCAGTGGTGCTGTTATTGTGTTCCTATTGCATGACAATGTTGCAGAGAATATCATTGTTGATTCTGATCTCAGTTGAGTAGTTAACAAGAATGTGCTGGTTCTAAACTAGTTATTTGATTAATAATTGCTACTTTTACATGTCAATAAAAGAAAAAACCAATAATTTTAATTGACCTCTCTCTGTTGCATAAATAATTTTGTGTACATTATGAGCATAGTCCTTGTGCATGACTATAATTTATGCATCCATATGCACATATTACTAAAATATTCACTAACACCTTGAATATTATTATGTGTACAATAAAATTTGCACAATTTACTCTTCATAGTGAAAAACATTTCACAGTTGCAAGCATGTTTTATGAGTGTTAATATGCAAAAATCTACCCTCTAGTAATTATTTGTTTATATTTATTTATGAAATGTCTAAATAATAAAAAGTTGTAATTAATGCCATAATGCATGCAATACTTTTGGCATGTGAACCCAAAATTAAAAATCATATCTACTGTTTGCTGTATTCTAAATACAATTCATAAGTTAAACAAAATTGTTATTTTATAGTGTCTCAGATTGTATAGGAAGATTGATATGGGATTAGTTTTGCAAATTTGTAACTTCAGTGATAAATGCAGGTTTTCGTGATGGATATGGATACTTGTCCTATATTATTTGTAGGCAATTATTCATACAGTCCTTATGATATATCTCTTTGATTTGCTGTGTAAAGCAAATAAATTATGCATTTCTTCAGTAGAACAATTTACTAAGTTGAATACTAATCCAATTGAACTTGTTGATTGTTTTTTATTATTTGCGATTTGTCTATTTCACCTAAGCTATTTTAATTTGTAACAGTTCTATTGTAAAACATTAATGTGATCAAAACATAAAACATTTTATTTTAACAGTTATCTACTTTGTTTGGCATGTAGATTTTATTGTGGAAAAATTCTATTGATTATTTTATCTCAATAACACATTTTCATGAAAGATCATGCTTATTTGTTTTGTAATGATGTGGAAACCTACCAGAATAATTACTGGAGAAAAGTGCACTGCTACCAACAATCTTGCTTATACAGGATTGCGTCACATTTATCCTCATGACCTGAGAGAATAAAAATAATTTTTGGATGGTCTGAAATTGTAAGATCAAGACCACAAATTGCCATAAAGACTGAAAGGTCATAGGCAGTAGCCCTAAAATTCACAAAGAATCCTTGATATCAGCAAAGAATGAGTCCAAACCTTGCAAGCAATTTTTTGCCGTGAATGTTTTGAAAGTTCTGAACCAAACACTGCTGATGGGTTAAATATTTCCTTTTAACTTTATTTGAAATTTTGAAATATACTGCAGTAATGCATTTAAGATGAAAACAATTCAATATATGGTAAAAAATATTGAAATCACCTGCGGTTACTATATAATTCTATTATATATAAAAACTACATGCCGTCAATAACTAGGACTCTATTAGAAGGTTATAACAGTTATGTTCAGTCATTAATAAATATTCTAATCATGGCCAATCCACAATTGTGGGGAGTGTAATAGTGAATGTGTAACAGAAAATTAAGAAATACTGCTTTTATGTCAATTTATAGATTATGTTAATGTTGCAACTTTTCCTTCGCACAAAAATTGTAAAAATTAATATAATGTAAAGTTTTAATGTGTGCATTTTCCTTCCATCAAATACAATGATTTTTTAAATTATAATCAATGAGAAAACTACAATGGGAAAGGAAGGGTCAACAGTATTAGATTATTTTTTAACAAACATTGTTGGCATCTTTCCATTCTCAGCATTAGTATTTTAAAAATATGTACAGTCATAGGCATGTGCATAAAATGAGAGGGAAGATCCACTACATTTCTGGGCTCCTTATATCCAAATAACTTTTTTAAATTTACTTATGACCTTTTAGTTGTAAAACAACTTCCATTCTATTTTTGAAGTGTGTTTTTTGGGCAGTTGTAAAAGGGATCAACCTCCAACCTGGTTACATTTTTGGGATACTTTTGTATATTTTTTAGTATTTTTAGTTTTTCTAACTGATTTTGGATTTTTTACGGATTTGTATGTTAGGATCTAGTCTGTCTAAGCTTTCACGGTAGATTGGAAAGTTTCTTTCTGTTTGGCTCCAAATTTGCGAACGTTTTTTGAAAAATTTAAGAACTTTTCACTTATTTCATTTCAGGTTTATTTAGTTCATTTTATATGATAGCATGAAGTTAAAATTACTGAAATATCAGAATTAAATACAAAAAATAATTTTAATTATTGACTAGTCAGTCAATGGTTCATGGCTACAGCGTTGACCATAGTGTTGACTTTTACAACTTAATAAAATTCTGACATTTTTTATATTTTATATCTCTAGACAATGAGGCAATAGTACTCTGGTAACAATATATGGAGAGATTGTGCTCATTTGTTTGTTATTGTTACTGTAAATTTTAAAATGTATCTGTAGATTCTATTCTTAATTTTTATTCAGGGTTTAATACATTTATGGAAATAAAATGTTTTAATGTTAAAGGTTACAAGCCTGTTGCAATATTTTCAAGAGGGTCCAGTCTTTGTGTGCAATTATTATTGCATAATCAGTGTCTCTATGTTAATTTGAAATTATTTGTGTAGTATCTGTTTCTTCTTTTCTAATATATAGTAGATATATATTCTAATATATAGTAATATATAGTAGATAATAGTGTGTGATATGGATTTATTTTGTAATTTTCATTGTGAAACTGATAGTTAATTTTTTTGTCTTTAAATCGCCTATTTTTTGTGTTGCAGATGATTTCAAGCCTGCTAGTGTAGATCTCAGTAAAATGGCAACCGTAGATATTGGTAGTGGTAATGAAGTAATGGTAACTGTACCACATTTAGACGGTGCTGGTACTTCCCATACAGTTTTCCGGGGGTCTCAAAGACCATACCAGAAAGAATGTGTACTTATCTTTGATCGAAATACTGGAGAAGTAACCCTAGAGAAACTTACTTACAATATCCAAGTTAAGAAAACAAGGTAATTTTTTAACTTTCTCTACTTTTAGTGAATTCATTACATCACCTAAAGTTATATTTCAGTAATATCTTCCCAGCTGCGTTTTTGTAGTAAAGTTTATTTATGATATCAATCTATAATTAATTGGTTTCCATGTGTTCTTACTCAAATATGTATATGTGAATGAACCAAATAAGCGATGCAGTTCAGAATGTTGACCTATTTAATTTAGTTTGTTTATTAATTAGTTAAAGAATTGTTAACAGAGTATATTTCTGTTTTCCTAATGCTACTTCCCAATTGCACAAATGTAATAAAAATTAATGAACATAGGAAAGTTTTAGTATACGCATTTTCCTTACATCAGAAGTAATGTATTGTGATTTTGTTATAATTGATTAGAAAACTACAATGAGGGAAGGATATATTTATATGCATTTGCATATAGTGAGAAAATATTTCAGTCACCACCATTCATGAGACTGCTTACTTTCAAAAATACAAATTAAATTTTTTTACATGTTCAAGGACTGCAAAACAAAAAAATAGATAAAATAGACATTTATTTATACAAATAAACATATTAAAAAAAAAAAAAAAGGAATTTGCTATTGGAACCTTAAAGATATAATTTATTGAGATTCGTTTTAAAAAAACTAGTGAACTCAAGGGGTTAAGAAAGACATTTTTCCCTAGGTTCCAGTCTCTAGTTGTAATCAATTTACATTTTGTTCATTACTTCAGTAATTAATGTATTTCTTAGAACATTTTGGTGAAAATTTCATGAAATTCATGTATTATAGTCAAATGAAAAATATTTCCCAATGGTTTAGAAACTTGTTTTTAGGCTAATTAAACGCTTTTGTGATACAAACTTGTAGAAACTATAACATTCCATACTCTGCATATAGCAAACAAATAACAGCCTTTTTAGTTTGCACTGCAAAGCACGCATGTAGCATCACACTTACGGTGCCATTTGCAGACTGAATAAATTACTTAAAAACATGTGTAAACTGGATAAGTTATTTGTGAATATTAATGTTGTATTGAAATTGTCATCTTATGAACAACAAAAATATTACAAACAAAAATATATTTTAGTTTGGCAATTATTTACTACTTGTGGAAATTTTATTTGTGAATGCTACTCTTATAATTTCATTTTGCTATTTCAGAATGGAATCTAGCCAGAAGCCCACATTTTTTCCAACACAAACTTCACGTTCAACTGATATATTACACACAACTCAAAAAAAATTGTCAGCATCCAACCAAAGGTCTAGTAGTCGGAAGAAAACCTCTCCAAAGTCACAGCAGCTTCCGTCCTCATTAACTGGATGCATTCCTAAACATTCGCCTCTTCATGCTTCTCCATCTTATCCCACTCGGAGCCCTCCAAGGGCACTCATCGGTCTCCTCAAAACGTACCTCCTCCTGTGGCATCAAGTCTTCCCTTAATTAGTAT